>JAYDZK010000169.1:96210323-96225548 GCA_034509185.1 Euphonia xanthogaster
AGATGTTGTGGTGTGTTTATAATTTCATTATGTTTTGTATTGAATAAGTTTTATGTATGTATTCAGTTTTATGTACCCCAGTTGGTTTATCCCAAACCTCCCCCATGTTATGTTCAAAGTGGTTCGGCCTCCCCTGTTTCCCCTCCCCGGGCGACCAAGCTGCACCCTGTCACTCCTCTCTCTCCCTCATGCTCTACCCTATCAGATAGTGTATCCCTATGTCAGTTATGTTTCTCCCTCCCCCTGGTTCCCTGTCAGTCAGGCTCTCAGTCTGCCCCTCTTCTAGAACATTCCATCCAGGCTGAGAGCTGATTGGCTTGGAGACCATGGGCCCTCCCAATCTCCTCCTCCCCTGGTACTGTATTGGGTTTCTCCTCTGTCAATGTTACCGTCTGGCCAATCTGTTTGTTCATTGTTCTCCCCACCCATGCTCTACTTAAGGCCTGTGCACCGGGTCATCGGTGCCAGACCTCCTTGGAACCCCGCAGTGCCAGACCTCCTTGGCATTGCTCCCTACGTTACCCCCAAGTTACCCCTCCCTTATTAAAGCCCTCCAAGGAGACCTGGACGATTCCCTCGTCTTTCTTGCCTCGGCAGCAATTCTTTGGGCGTTTTCTCCAGAAGGCTCGTCCTTTTAACCGGGATTGGAAAGCTCCTCCGCCAGGACGCGGGGAGTTCCATTCCTAGGCGGAGTTCCTGCAGTTCACTGCTCGGGAACCTGCCCCCAGGACCTGCTGGGAACACCACCCTCTCAGCTAGCCGGACTCTTTTGGTGGCTAACCCCAGCACTTAGAGGTAATAAAACATGAAACTCTGAAAAACTTACAAGTTAATCTAAAAAATAAGAACATGCAAATGCAAGAAAAGAGTAAATGAAAGCTGATTTGCACTCAGTGTTAAATAATACTGATTCTAAATCTAGTCTGGGGGCCTTATTGTGTTTGTTTGCTTGCATTATATATTTCACATCTGTTAATCATATCCTCATGTCTGCGGAGGTGGAATTTCTCATAATTAGTGCAAAATATAACAGCTTTATATAAATCAGGCTTAAAATGCAAAGTGTTTTGACAGTTCCACATAGGTGATAATCCTGATAACTTTACACGGACACAATCCAAGCCTGACAATGAAACAAAAACCAACCAAAAAATAAAAAATCCAAAGAAAGAAAGAAAGAAGAAAACAACAACAACAACAAAAAACCACACACAAAACTGTTGGACTTTTCTTTTTCTTGGTATTTAGATGATTTTCTATGGCTTTACATGAAAAGTGATTTTCTAGCCTTCTTCCATCTGATTGTCTGTGTACTTTTAAGTATTGGCAAATGTTGGACATATGTAGGTCAAAGGTACTCTTTTCAATCATATTTCATTTTTATGTGCAATGGCTGTATATTAAAGTAGCAGAAAAGAAGCATAAGCTCATAGCAACAAGACTGCTCTTGGCCCTGCAGGAGAACCCTGTGTCCCTCAGCCTCCCAGGAGATTGCTGTACCCTGTACAAACTGAGAGCAACTAGATTTGGGAGAGGTTTTTGTTGAGCAGATGTGCACAGAGGTGTGGGAGTTATACTTGTATTCTTACGTACATCCAGTCCTGATTCTTGCACGCCCTCAGTTTCCTACTTGCAAATGAGAAATATTGCAATTATTGCAGTGCTTATAAACATAATTTGAATTTTAATTAATGGCAACTTTGAGAAAGCACTGTAATGGGTATGTAACTATTCATGAAGATTGTCCTGTAAATTAGGTGTATTCAATACCTTATAGGAATCATTTGTCGCTTTCCAAGATCAGGGCATCAGATTCATGCCCATTTCTTTCCCTGCTTTTACCATGCACATATAAACTGCCAGCCTTCTTTTTTCCTTTGGGTTTTTCAGATCCATCCAGGAGCAGTGCTCATGCATCTGGCTAAAAGTGGAAAATTATTTTTTCCAGGAGAAGCCTATCCCAATGTGGGTAGGACGTGCCTTATCACCACACAGGCAGGAGAAAGAGCTGCAATCCCCTCTGTACAGCAGAGATACTAAAATATTATACTGAAATACTGATATTGTGACTTACAACAGTCCTGCCCCAAGGGGCACTGATGCAGAACTCACTCAAAATGACTAAGGTGCTATATGTCTTACTCCATACTCCAGGCACTTTGCCTCAGCCAATATTGTCTCCTAGGGAGACAGAATTTGAAATGGTCTTCTAACAATGTGGAGTTAGGGGCAATCAACAATTTATATACACCACTTTTCTCTTTTTGTTAGAAGCGGTCTTTCTAAAGAAAATTATCCGCTAAAGTTTCCACAATTCTTTTTTGCAGCATTTGCCTTAAAAATATTTATTTTTAAAAATGGGTTTACCATAAAGAATGTTCAGGACAACCAACAAATTTTGCAGAAGAGTTAACTAAAACTTCCAACTTTAAAAAAATCACAAAGCAAAACACACACACTCCCCTTTTCCCCCAACATTTAAGACCAGTATGAAACCTTGTGCTTAAAAATATCCACCCTTTAAGACACACAATGATTCTCACCTGGTAGATAAATGTACTTGGCCTTTTTGCTATAAGGCTGTTTCTGCTTTCCATTAACCAAAATAGCTCTAATTATATTTTCTTGCTTTTCACAGTAACTAAACTCTATGAATAGGTGTATGAAAATAGACAGCTATAACAGACAAATGTAAAGTCACACTCAAAACCTCATTCACTCCACTAATTGCAGATGATTATCATAAAAATGTGTTAGTGCATACTATGACCTGCAAAGGGGAAAACAGTGAATCAATCAAGATTGCAATTATGTTCTGAATACCATTAATAACCAGACTAAGAGGCATTCAGCAGATAATTAAGTTAAAACATACAAGTTTGTTGTGTTGTTTTCAACAGACCCCACAGCAGTTTTCCATCCTGTAGTTCATCACCCTTGTGTGAGCTTTCCCCAAGCATTTCTCCAGCAATGCAGTGCCACTCCAGAGAATTATGGGGCCAGTAAAGAGAACAGATTTTCCAGAAACCTCCCCAAAGCAAAGTTGGTAGTGGTTTGTTTGTTTGATCATCTTCTCTCCAAATAAGCTAGACAAAATAAGCTAGACAAAAAGTAACAACCTGTGAAGAGATACTTGCCCTCTGCAACAAAGAACAGGCAGTTGTGCAAAATGGCCAGCAATGAGCTAGAAAATGCCCAGAAGCATCACCCTCTTAATAATCCTTGTGAGGGCTCTAAAGCTAAATTTAAACTTGTCCTCATCAGAGATGCTCTGAACTCAGTGGTGTTGTGCCACAGTCAGCAAAACTGTGCTTGCATCAAAGTAATGGGTTCTTCTGCAGCAGAGCACTGAATAACTGACCTCTGTGGAGCTGCGCTTCCCTGATGAACTTGCTCCTTTTTCACAACATTGATTTTGAGTTAGAAGAGGTTTAAATTATCATAAACATTTCCAATTTTCTATTTTCCTTAGGTTACTATTGAGAAACTGTATTCAACCCTGTTCTTGTTAAGTTGAGGATAGATTTTTCCCTCCTCACATCTCAGTTTTATTTCCTTTAACCACCTCAGCTGTTCACAAGCTTCCTTTGCTTAAAAAAAGTTATGGAAAAGGAAAAACCACAAAAGCACAATAAAACAAAGCACTGCAAATTGGTCCATCTACCTTTCTGAAAGTTAACAGAACACTGAAAAGTTATTTTCAATTGCATTTTTGTTTCATTCTTCACTTTAAACCCTCCTGCAAGAAAGCAAGAAAATGTAGAATAGATGTTCAATTTTGTGTTCTTCAACGAGAACACAAAAAAATGGGGAAAAAACCCAAAACAAGTTTGAGCCTCTCTCAAAAAATGGCAGGCATATTTGATATAAATATACTCAATACCAAAAAACAAACAAAAGGCCTGCAAAAACATATTCTGATTTTTTTTTAAAGAAAGAGCAAGTGTTATGAATTATTTGACAAAAGTATTTACATATCAATGTTAATTGATAAAATAATTTAAATTGGACAATTTCAAAGTATTAATGTTTTAACTGAAAATTGAAAATGGAATTTAAAATGATCTAACAGTAGTCTTGAGGCAAACATAGTTACTTTGTTATGGGCAAATAGCTACACAGAAGATGCAAAGCTATGAATGCATAGAAGATCAAATTTATTTATTTTACTTTCTGCTTATACACATACATGAAGGTGAATTAACCTTTCCAAAATATTTTGTTTTGAGACTGTGTGAAGAAAAATTAATCCTGAAATTCCTGTGATCATACAATGGCCAAATGAGTGGCTCCATCCCTTCTATAGTGTGCAGCAGCTAAGAACTCTGGTAGATTCCTCAGTCAATGACATGGGCCAGATCTGTTCCCATTCAGATAGGAAAAGTTCCTAAAATATCTGAATTCCAGTTGTGCCTGCCTCCTTTGCAGGTGGATAAGGGCTGGACTATTCCACTTCTCTTAACTTACAAAGTTGGTAAGCAGAACAGGTGAGATTCATGTTATTTAACATCATTATTTACAGAGAATTTAACTTTCTGCTGAGCTTTAGTGATGATGCCCTCCTGCTACCTAAACCTTGGTACATAAACACAATGCAATACTCAAGAGAGTCACTTATTGGAAAAAAACTTCCAACGTATTTTAGATGTTTACCTTAGCACAAAAACATTGGTATTTGATGAGTAATGTCCTAGAATCATCTACTTCTTTCTACTTACTATTAAAAATCCCTCAGTACCTATTTAAATAGGTACATTTGTACTGTGACTCTCTGAAATAATTGAAAGATATTTTCAGAAGTCAAGAACTTTCTGCTGAAACATTATTTTCTTGCCTCAACAAATTCATCACTTTCCAATGCAGTTTTGTTGATCATGTACTCCTAGAAGCTTTGTGATGATTAAATATAAATGAGATGATAGAAATTTAATCTATTCCATTATGAGACTATTTCACATTCAAGCTGGTATCATGTTAAGATTTGCCTTGAACCATCTCAGCTGAGTATCCACCACTTGTTTCCCATACTCCTGTGAGCACTGTCTTTGGGTATCTTACACAGTTTTCTTCCTGAAGCTGCCAAGAGCATTCAGGTCTCCATGTACCAAGAGACCTAAACAACTAAAAGGAAAGCTGTCAGTCAGCCTTTCTGTTTTGGTGTAATTCCAAATTGCACTATAATGACTGTTAAACTTTTTCAGAATGTGAAAAGAACTGGTCAGAGCTTCAGGAAAACAAGGTTTATGGAGTCAATTTGGAGCACCATAGCAAGAATCAGTGTACTGCTGGAACTATCACCTCCATGAGATATAAAACTGGTTACTTGTGACTATTGAAGGTTCCAGAGCTTTTTTTCCAGAGGTGAAAATGCTAACAATGGTTTTCTATAATATCTGAGTAAAGCAATTGCACAGGACACATCTAAAGTGACCATCAGGGTAGGCAAAATCAGGGATTGTGACTCTGCACTAGAAATAGGACAGCAGAGAATTTCTGTTTCAGCAGCAGGAAGATTTAGGTAGGGTGTGGGTAGCCAAGTGACTCTGAATGCTGGCAGTTCCACATACATCTATCATCCTGCAGCCACTGCACACCCGGGGCTCTCTCTGCCTCTGCCACCCTTCCACTCTTGCCTGCAGGACAGTGGGAGCTGCACACAAGGAGTGGCTTTTTCAGTAAATAGGCATAATTTCACCGTTGAGTTTTTAAGGTAGGTGTGTATCTAAAACTGCTCATAGGCCAGGTAAGAGATTCCATAGGAAGAAAAAAAAAAAAAAAAAAGCCTGATTAAAATTGATAGCAATTATTTACCTTGGAGTTACGCTTTTAGAACTTTGGACAAGATGTGGAAAAAATTGTTTGTACCTAAATAGCAGAGATATTTATCAACATCACTTCTTTATATTTACTTCTGCAATTACTAATTTTTTGAGGAGACGATTTGCAGACTAGGAATTATTGTTCTTACAATGAATTGTTGTTCTGGATTAAAGCATACTCTGAAGGACAATCAAGAACATGCCAATTTTTATGAGTTAAACCCTTCTATATTTAACCCTCTAGTAATAATTTGCTGTAGCTGTCATGGTGTAAGACCATGGTGGTCTTAAAAGGGCTGTACACAGGTGTGATATTTTGCATTAGACCAGATAAAACACTAAAACTGGCTTTCTGGTACAAAACCTCAGAAAAGTGAAGTTGATGTGGCCATTTATTTAAATCCTAAGAGTCAATATCATTTACACAGCTGCACTAGATGCAGAATCTGTATTGTCTGTTCTGCAGCTTATTTTTGAGACTTCTTTCCAATAACAGCACCGGCCAGAATAGCTCTGGTGCAATACTTTGTGCTACAATATCTATTTGGAATAGTTTTTTGCAGTTTCATCTGTAAACAATCAATTTTGTATTACAGGGTAGTTTCTTGTGTTGTTGTTTTGTTGTTTTTTTTAAATCACTTGGTGAATGCTGTAAATGTTACAATTATTCCAGAATAAAATCATCTGTATTTTAAAATACACTGACCATTAAAGGAGTTATTCCAATTTAACTACTGTTAACTTATTTATTCCACTAGAGCTATCCCTGTCCACTTTCTTGAAGAGACAAATTCAGAGACAGTGGGAACGAGTTCCAAATACTGACCACAAGTGTGTTAAATATATTTTATAGCCTTAATCAAAACCACAGTTCTGCATTTACTTTTTTACAGCTTTTTTAAAGAAACATCAAACTAGATACTTGTATTTGTCCTGGGATTGTTCTGGGATAGCAACTTTTTGTTAAATATTGCATGACATTTCACAAGAATTGGTGTTGATGCCAATTTTTTCAGCTAGACTCTAGTTCATGTAATTATATTCTGCTTTTGTAGATTACTCCTGAAGTTTCAATTTTAGGTTATCCATTTTTCTTCCTTATTTGAGGTACTGAGCTTTGTTTCTGTGTGCTGTTATATAGCTGAACTTACCAGTTTCAGATTCTTCTAGTGAGTGACGTGGTTTTAATAAATACAGCTTGTTTCAAAAGAGCAATACAGACATTAGTTATTAGACTCTCACTTTAAATTCATCAGATGAAAGTTGCAATCATAGTATAATCTATTGCTATGCTGTTCTCCATAACAGCTTTTCTACTTATGAAGAGCTTGAGAAAATGCTTTTCTGTCTAAAATATTTCCCAAAATGTTACAGAAATAAGATATAGAGAGAAAAGGTCGAATATAGATTGAAATTTAACATTTTTTCTTGTAGAAACATTTTTAATGCAGAACTGCTGTAAGTCATGCTAATGACTGTAGATTGCATTGTGATTGACTCTTTTCCATTTTTTAAGTAGTTTTGGGCTAATATCTACAGGAAAAGAGAATCTTCCTTATGAGTACTAGGAATCTTCTGATGTAAAAGTTAGATGCTTTTAATTGTAAACTGAGATGTATTAACTTGAGATGCATTCACCTGAGAAAGAAAAAATGGATAGCCTTGAACCTTTTCAAATTAGCTTTTTTCTGATGTGTTGGACCACTGCTTGGCTAATACATAATTCCAATATTTTCCTCTAAATTTGTTTCATCATCCTTTTCATTACACACTTTTGTATTGATCAATACAGTAGCTGCAAAAGAAATTTGGAACTGTGTTTCTGGGTTTAAAACTACATCTGAAAACAACTTGTGGTGGCACGATTCATCATCTCTGTTGGTTCCCTCAAAGGAATAAAAATAAAAGAACCTAAGTTGAAATTTATCCTTCATAGAAGACTGTACCTTTAAGTATCATTGAATTCCGGTTTTGATAACTGGATTTTCCTTGCACAACAGTGAGTTTTACCTTTAACCAGGACAAAGATTACATGGTTCCTCAGAGATCCTTTTCAGAGTAGAGTTGGTACCAGAAAGGGATGAAATGTTGCACTCTGGTGATCAGCACTGGATCTCTCTGGGAAAGATGCCAGTCACCAAATCTTTCAAGATGGCATTTTGCTCAAACACAGAATCAGTCAATGAAATAAGCTCCAGCAAGTAAATAATGTCTTCTGTGGGTAACTGAGTCAAGGGAATTGCAATTGTAACTTGTGTTTCCTCTTGTTTTTATCTCATATCTGTGCCATCCAAGGGCAAGTAAACAGTCTCCTCAGAGAGTGATCTGTTGCTAGAGAGCCTTGTGTTAGCAAGGTGGGACCAAGTGAATTAACTCTCTGATATTTTCCATTCCAGCAACAGCAGGACAGAGATCCTGAAATCATTCCTGCTGTTTAAGGTACCACTGGTTACTCTGTGAACAAAGCAGTGATGAGGAGAAGATTTTAATTCAAGATTATGAATTTCATGTATTAACAGAATAGTTCTTCTGTTTGCTGTTTAAAACATGAGTAAATGGAGAACTGAGGGAAAACCAGACCTTTAAATTAGGTCTCAAGGGGAACAAAATGTAATCCCTGTACATTGTAAATAAAGCAGTCTATTCCAGCCATTATATTTGCTAAACAATTGAAATTATAGCAAACACTTCAAATACAATCAACTCAGACATCACAAATGATTCTTCAGAGCAACCACTCTGGGTCTGTGCACAGACATTTGGTGACTGATAAGGTTTTCTCCTTAGATGTGATGCTGGTGAGCTTCATGAACTTGAATGAACTTGGAAACAGAATCCCTCAGGTTCCTTTGGGGCTAGAGGCAATTGCATCCCCTCTTATAGAAAGAATTTTGTATTGACTGTGCAGTTATCAACTAGGATGTCTGCACTGTCATGATTCATTTCTAATTACAGCTCAAGATGAGAGAATTCAAGAGAATTTGAACAGTACTTCAGAGAAGAATGATATGAAAGGTTCTGATTTTACTCTTTAAATTTTCTCCAAGCAAAATGATGAGAAAATTACAAAAAATCCAAGCAGTTTGTTTAGTGTGGGTCAAATTACAATATTTATGCATATCTACATTATGATCCTTTTTGAGGTTCTAATTTTTTGTGGCTTCCTGTTCATAGTTTTTTCCCTCTCAGATTTTCATAATTTTCTGTCATTTCCTGGCTTCATCATGACTCTTTCTGACAAACCTTCTGTTGCTGCAAGGTGCACAAAACATTCATATGCAAGGACTGAGCAGAAAAGGGGCAAATTTGTCAGAAGTATGATAATTGCTATACCTAATGTATGTATATAAGCTTTCACATTAAAAGCATGGTGCCAATCATTTAAATTCAGGTAATCAATACAGTTGTGAGAAAAAAATATAAACACCTGGCAAGGTAGTCCATGAACTTTTAGATTTTCTGTTTTAATATTGTTTTCCAAATCAAGAAGATGAAGGAGAGGAACCCCTTCAAGGACACCAGATTAGGAAGAGCTTACAAAAACTGATGACAAAATCTCCAAGGAGAAAAGATTAAACACTTAAATAGACTAATTCTGTTTCCAGCTTGAAACCTTTTCCTTTCTTTTGGGTGTTGGTCTCCCTCAGCTGAAACAGCTGTGTCAAACCTCTATATTGACACTGGCACTCCAGAGGCTTGGTTTCCCTTTCACAATGCCATGAGAGAACCAATGGCAACAATTCTGTGACTTCCCCAGTGAGAAAAGAGAGCTGCTGGCTCACCACATTGTGAATCAACAGTGAACTTTTTTTCTGTAGCTCTGATAATTATTCTGAACACTTTTTTGGACTGCTCAAATAAGAAAAGAATATGATTTTCTTGACATGTCTGAATGGGATCAGTTACTGATGCTGTCTCCCTGTTTCTTTCCCTCTCCCTCTGTATGTATACATGTATGCATGGCTATACAACTGCATGCTCTGAAGAGGGCTTCTTAAATACACAGTCAAAAACTTGAAAGACACTAATGAAAAACAGTCAGAATTTTTTTGCTGCAAATTTGACTTTGATAGAAAGCTTGATAGCTACTTTCAAAAAATTAATTTTAAAGAAGAATTATTAAAGCAAAAAAGTATCTTCATTTTAGGGAAGGCAGCACATACAGTTAATTATTTTCTTCAAGGTTCTGTTATAGCACATTTAAATTATAACCCATTTTAATTGTGTCTACTGAATTTCTGTCTGAAACCCTGCTTTCTTCCATGCACATTTAATATTATTAGTTATAGCAGGCTTACATCTCTCTAGAACTGGAGTTGTGCAGAAGAACAGGAGAGGGAAATTTGTGGAGGAAGAAATACTAAAATGGGATCTTTAAAACCAAATACTAAACATGACTGCATCTTGACAGACTTACCATCTTTAAAATTCACATACTTCCATACTTCCAAGATAATCACACAGTAAAATAATTTCTTTTTGTTCCCACTGTAGAACAAGTGACATAACAAACCATAGTAGGAAATGCTAAAAATAGATACTGACCAAAAATATAACTTGGTGTGCTTTTTTTGTTTTTCTTGCTTGTTTTTCACACATGTTATTTTCAATTGATTATTTTTGCATTTTTAGCAACACTGACATCAAAATATTTTCCTTTACATATATACACATATACAAACATACACACATCCATATTGTAAATAAATCAGTGTTAGTGTTGCATTACCCTCATCATAGCCTCACAATAATATATATTCATTCTTTGGGAGAATGGTGTTTGGACAAAATAAGAAGAATCTCTAGTATTCAACCTGAAGGGCTTAGTTGCTTATTAAAAAGAAAGGCAAGATTAAAACAAACACTACCCTTGCAGCAGCCTCTTTGTATCTACAAATGCCAGTTGGTCTCTAAAGGATATTTCAGAATCTTAGCAGATCTCACATAAAACTGATGTGGAAGAGTAGGTGTGCAATGGCATTTAACAGAAAGAGCATCCTAAATATGCAGCTGCCTACAGAATCAGGGTGGGGATTGACTGTCAGTATATATGAGAAAAATGCCATACATGGCAAAGCTGTTATGCTTTTTGGCCATAGAATGAAAATGAGAGGGATATTGTACTAGAGCAAGGAGAAATGTGGCACTTTCTGTGGAGGAAGAGTTGCTCAGTCCATTGCAATCATATGTGATTTTGGAATTAGACCAAATACAACTTATCTGAAAAGGGTGTAAAGGTCTAGAGTGTTTGTTCTCATCATAGATCCAATTTATGCCAGGAACAGAGCCATGATTTTGGAACAGCTGATAGGACACCACGATCCATGAATTGCTGTTTTCATACCTTATAGAGAAACACATTCTAAACTATTTGCTCTCAGAAATGGCTTCAGGCTTGAACCCAGCCCAGCTCTGAGGTGTTGGCCAGCTCCAGTGGGCCATGGCCTTTGCCCCTGCACCTCCCAGCTCTGCTGGCTCTCGGTGTTGCCACAGCAGCATCTGGGTGTCTGTCCTCACCACCACACACACTGCCCAAGGAGCCACACTTGCACTGACCTCCCAGCAGTGGAGAAAAGCCCATTTCCAGACCAAACCAACATACCTGGTAAGTGATGAAGGTGACTGACTGTTATGGCCAGTATGAGCACGGAAAAATTTCTGTTGGATTTTAGGATTGCTAAGGTGGCTTTCTTCTGATTTATGCAGTGGGATCGTTAACTGCCCTTCCCCTGACAGATGAGTACTTTTCAAACTAAACAAACACACAATGTGTCCAAGCATGTCATCAAATGACCTTCTGCTACCATTAGTGATGAGTTACACCTGTTTGCCAACAAATACCCTCCTTATCACTGTCATGTGAGTAATCAGGTAAATGTTTGAGTAAATCAGGCTGCCCAGCATGAGGCCCCAGCAGCTCTCTTCACCGGATGGAGAGGAAGCCCCTCTGGGGCTGGTGAGGTGGTAAGGCTCTCCAGTGGCAGAGAAGTTCATTGCTGGTTGTTTTACCATGTTTCCAAAGAGCCACTTAGGGACTAAATTAAATTTAAAAAACAGGCTTTACAGATCACAGTTTCCTCTCATTCAGATTCTGGCATGGCACAAAGGAAGAGACACAAACACACACACACACACACATGTTGGTATTCACGGGCACCCCATCCAAGTAGTCCCTGATGAGCTGGGTCAGGCTGTGAGCAGCTCAAACAGGCAGGTGGGGTGCCCCCAAGCCCACCTGTGAACAGCAGCATGGATACTGTTATGGCAACAATAAATTAGCCTTCTGTCTGCGCAGGAAAAAGGCTCTCGTATCTGATATTCACCCTCCTGTGAGGGAACCTGAGACCTGGGGCTTTCCGACTGCTGGGGTATTCCCCGGAAATGCAGCGACCAAGGATTGCAGTATTTGTTAACAGACTGTCTCAGGTAGTGTCAGAACTAGCTAAATAGTGCTTGTGTTAAGACAGTGTTTGTTTGTGATGAAGGCACAGAATAAAAGAAGGATTTGAGAGCCCAGCTGAGCAAAGCAAGCAGTCACAATTTGGCAGCTCCAAGAAAACACACTCAGGAAGAGGATTGGCAAGAAAAAAGAAGTAATGGGACCCCTTCCCCACCCATTCCAAAGCATGTCTAGAACACACAAAGGAGCAATCTCTGTCATCACAGGCATTTTGTGCAGTCTTTTTTCAAATATCCCAGAGGAAGTGTGGCGCTGCCCTGCCCCTCCTTTAGCCCCTCTCTAAATATCACCACTTAGCATAGCCTAAGAAGAGTCAAGGTTGCTCTCTTTTTTCTTTCTTTCTCAGAAAATTATTGCTTTGTTCACTACTGAAAATGATAGAGCCAAGTGTTTGTTTTGCTTACCTACTCAAAGAGTAGGTAAATTATTATCTGAAGTTCATGCCACAAATATATTTAGTTCTTATCTTTAGTAAACATTTAGTAACAGTGAAGCTCTCATTATCAACAAGAGCTACGTACCTAAATCCCTTCCCTCCCACCCTGATGTCTTTTACTCCAGAGCTGATAAAACGCTTTCAGTTACAGAGCTCTGCTCACACACAGACATGTGAAAAATGTGTGTGTCAATTGTGTGGCAGAGACACTGTACATTGCATTGCATTAAAGGGCTCACGATAAAAATTGGTATGAATGATTGGAATACCAGAATGAGAACAGCTAAGAGGATAGTGTTCAGGACTGCAGCATCTTCTAGTGCTGCTATAAATAAAGGCTTAGAGACAATTCCATATTATGAATGCTAATTTCAGGAATTTATAACCTGGATGTTAAAAAAACCGCTCCAGACGACATTTAGAAAAATACTAAGTTTAGATATAAATTTTACGGAATAAATGCTTAGATATAGCTAAGAAATCTCTATTTTTAAATCCATAATTTTCTATCTATCATTATTTATCTATCTAAGACATGTCATACTGCCTTCAGGAACTCTTTCTAAAGACAGAGCATGCAATCGAATTGTTAGCTAATGTCTTTAATGGGAAAATTGAGTTTTGGAGGTTTGCTTTCTTTACATATTAAATCATGGTGTCATATTTAAAAAAATAAAAATTCTCACACCCAAAATTCTGGAATTCCTTGGTATGTGCCTTGTAGATCACCAGTGAAAATGAACCTGTCCACTGTCTCTGTGTTAGCATTGGAAATGAGCTGTGCAGCCTGTAACTCTCCTTGAAAGAAAGGTTCAGGAGTGTAATTATTCTCTATACTTTGAGAGCTGGTGCTAAAGAAAAGCTGTGAATATTAAAACCAAGCCACTGTTTTTAAAAGGAGGATATATATTTGAGTCTCTGGGCTTGTGTATCTTTATGTGTTCTTCTAAATTAATCAGAACAGCTACCATCAGGGACATGGCTTGTTAGCTCTGCTCTGACTGTGCAGAAAGCCCAGGTCTGGCAGCCCATACAGCGCTAGGACAAACCCTCCTCCACAGCCTGTGGCAGGTGGTGGAGGAACTGGGCACTCAGCATCTGCTCAGATTTCAGAGATGAAGAAGCTCTTAGTCATCCTGATGATTGCAGTAAGGTCTCATGGGAGCAGCACACATTTGTGGGGATCTCAGGAGATGGTAGCTACCATGCTTATGTGTTCTCTGTTCCTGCTTCAGCTCCTGTTTATGTAACTGAGTGTTTGCCACTGCTTGCCGAGGGACTAGCACTTCATCCTCTCTTTCTACTGCCCTCTCAGCCTAGTGTCTGCACCCTGCTCATTTAAATCAAATGGAGAAAAAAGCACATATTAAAAATCATGGAATAGCATTTGGATTTGCTAGGTGCAACAAAGGATGAAAAGGATTTCAGAATAAAGTGGTGCAAAAGGCAAATGGATCTCTGCATTGTTCATTTCCCAAGTACAATGAGAGTTTTCTCTTTTTATGAGTTGACACTTTCCTCAAAAAACTGTAGAGAAGTAGTAATCATCTGTAGTGGGGAAAACCTGACTGCCAGGAAGATAATATCAGCAAATGTAGCCAGGTATGAGAATAATTTCTAAAACCAACAGAGTTGTTCAGACATGCTACATCAAAATGGTGTTGTTTCAGACAAATGACACAATGTTTCTTTGCTTGGATTTTTGTGAGTATTTTGGCTGACATGTTTTTAACATATCAGTTATTCAGAGCTATTATTTAGTGTAATATATTTGGCTTCATGAAACCTTTTAATAAATAGTAAGCAAAATAGAGAAACATTTGCAGTAAAAACCAAGAAAACAGGATAGGCTTATTAATTCTATTTAGAACTGTCAAACAGCAACAAATCAGTGGGGAAAAAAAAGTAGATTGATTTGAAAAACAAAAACCAAAAATAATGTTGTATCAATACAACTTCACTGATAAAATTCACTGGGAAAAATGTGGTTTAGTTACTGGAAGTACCCTTCAGGTCCCATGTGGAAGGAAATAACTGTGACCCATCAGGACGTGGAGGGTCAGGCACTCAGCAGGTAAGGTTGAGTGAGCCAGTGTCAGGTGCAGGAGGTGAAAAGAAAGAGGCACACTTCGCTCTGCACTCTGGCTTAAAGAGCTGCTTGTAAAGGTGTTGATGTAAATAGACACTTGCTTTTCACACAGTGTCCATATCATGCATCGGCACTGGGAGTAGTAGAATAAATGATTTTGTGAGAGGGGAAAAATGGTTACTGAAACCCTTTCTATTAAAGTCTATTAAATACTGTAAAGGTGTTTAACAAAAAAAAAAAAACAAAAACCCAAAACCCATAAAACCCCTGTGTATTGTATCCACAGATGTACAACTACAGCTTTAGTCAAACAGTCAAGGAGTGCAAAAAATGAACACTCACCTATCCCAGTGACTGAACAGTATGCAAATCAGTCAGGAATGCCATATAAGCAAAAAAAAAAAAAAAAAAAAAAAAACTC
>JAYDZK010000169.1:96225648-96237885 GCA_034509185.1 Euphonia xanthogaster
TCAGTCAGGAATGCCATATAAGCAAAAAAAAAAAAAAAAAAAAAAAAAAATTCAGATAAGTGAAATGTTTCCTGGCTCAAACGCATATTCCTCAAAAACTAACATTTATCCAACATTTAGTTCAGAATATAATACTGCTTGACAATTCCACTTTTCATGCTTAGAGTTTTTAAACACTGAAAGACACTTCCAAAAGACAGCTACTTTCCAATGCCTCTAGCAGGGTCTATCCCTGTTTCAAGCATATGCTTTCCCAGATAACACACACAAAAATATCCTCAAAACATTCAAATCACTCTATTATCCTGAGAAATGTTTTAAATTAGGAACAGTTCTGCAGAAATTAATACAGCTCCACAGACAGAGCCACAGCTCACATCCTTGTATTCAGACTACATTGCTAATTACATTAAACAATTCTGTCTTCTTCCACTTCCTACTAGGAGAAGACTCAAACTGGGCATATCTCCATGAATTTTATGCAACAAAGATGGAAAATTTAGGGGAAGAGATCATAAACTGCAGCTTTTTGGGTTTTTTTTTGGCGGGGGTGTGGATAGTTTCAATTTCATAAGCAAGAAGGTACAGATCCTATCAAATATTTATTCCTGCTCCTTGTAAGTGCTCTTCATCTTCTAAGAAGACAACTTGCAAGAGAAGAGTATTTGGACCAATGATCATGAATTTTATATCAAAGTTATTAGCTGATAGCTTTAATGCTCAAAGAGTTAATCTTAGTGCTCTCAGCTAATTGAAGAAATATTTTCCGTTTAATTTACAAAACTTGCGATTTCTGTGACAGCATCAGAAATATTCTTTCAAGAAACAGGACTCTTTCCTGGCAGCAGAGGTACAGGAAACCCTATGGTCCTGCAGCTACAGAAACAATTTCAGACTGGATAACATTCTCATTATTTGGCAGTTTTCTGTGTGCTTTGTGACAGGGAATTCCTAAAAAAAACCCCACATATGTACTCCACATTCAAACAGGAAAGAAGCTGAGGGAAAAAAAGAAGATAAGGAAATTCAGACTAATGGTCATAACTCCCTCTCCATTAAGTGGAGCAAGGTTATTACAGCCACAGATGAACATTACTGCAATACTGCAAAAGAGCTAATGCAAGAGTGCCAGACGATGCCGTCACCTTGTACCATCCTGTGACTCAAGCCAAATGGGAATGCGGATTGCAAAGGCTTGGCTTGAGATGGTGATAATGGGAAGCTCAGTCTGAACCAAACAGCTCATCCTCCTGACTTTGTTAGGTTGGTGTCTCTGGGGATGCTGGAGGAGCCTGGGCCTGAGAGAGACCTGGAGCTCCAAGTGATTTGGCAATCTGCATGTACCCTATGATAGCCTGAATTTGGTCACTTGGCTGGCAGAGTGATTGTTATTGCAAAAGAGTGCTGCATTAGAAAAAGGGTGTGAAAAGAGATGACTATTGATTTGGTAAAGGCAAGTGAGCATATATTGTGAAATACATACTCTAGTATGCATACTTTTGTGATAACAATCATATTTATCCCTTAGACATTTATGGCTTCTTTAGAAATTTTATGGTTGTATAAATTTGTACTTAGGCACCTTATAAAAGTAGAGTTGTGACAGCATAATAGTCCATAAAGAAAACACAGTTTCAAGAACTGGACTAGAGATTTTGTGGCTTGCCATCTTAATGCAGCACCACTCAGATACACCAAAGCCAGGTTTTGAGACCTTGAACAGACTTTCATGAGATGCAACCAGACCATCTTCCTTTCTAAAAGCACTAATCAAAAGTGGATCATTAGTTTGATATAAGGTGAATCCAGCTGCTTCCTCTCCATATATACATTCAGAGAATATGAAAGCCCTTCTAGAACACTACCAGCAGAAAATGCACTGGGAAATTCAAAGGTTTTTAGCACACGGTTTTAGCTCTGTAATTTTTTCCCTCAAAGTGCCAGAAGAGATAGTGTATTAATCATTTACCAAAATACCATTTTCAAATCCAAGCTCTTTATTATTTTAGTTATTTAGTTGCATGAGGACAGAAAATGTCTTTTACCACTTTCTAAAATATTTCCCACCTATTTCAGAAAAAGAGCAGATCAGGCCAAATGTTCAGCAAATTAGAAGAAAAACATTCACTTTCAAGTTGTTTACAAGGTGAATTTCAAACATACAAAAATATTTTAGGGTAAAAATATTGTCATTTAATTACATCTAGAAAAAAGACCTGGCAGACTGCTGTAACAGGCTGGTTGCATGTAATTTTGAATATTATATTAATAAAGCCAGTTGTAAATTGGGATGGTGGCTGTGATGGATAATTGTGAATATTCAGTGCTAACACAATTAGCATTAAAGAAGATGTGGCTTCAAAAATTTACTCTTGTAGTTCTAATTTGTAGCTACACTCTATAATGAAATAATAATAACCTGAACTGCAAATCCACAACAGTCTTCATACATAATCAAATGATGCTCCACTAATTAAGTTTGCCACAAAAACATAATTCCTTGGGAAAGCTGTGCAATGTTTGTAAAAAAAGCACTGTGAAGACAACTCCTTAAACTTATAGCAATTTAGTCGCCACTAATTTTTGAATTGTGACTGAAACAAGTGTTAGATATTTATGGGAATTCCTTTTGTCCTTTCTACTGTGCTGCAAAGGGAAATTGTTCCTGGATAGGTAAGTTCCTATTAAGCTTATCTAAAATACAGTAATGCAAGCAAAAAATGTGTTTCTAAGTTTTTAGGTACATGTAGTTGCTTTGTTAGGATTCTTCAAAGAATTTTTTTTTCCTGCTTATGGTCCATTTACAAAGGGGCAAATGATTGAATTTGCTTCACTGAATTGAACTTATACAGCTTCCTGCTGGGTTCTGGGGAGCATTTATGGAACACCACCTGGAGGGCAGCTGCTCTTTTCTCCTAGGCCTGAATATCATTAAATTTCAGCAGCAACATGACACAGTGTAGAAAATTTTGTTTTAAGGCTGCACTCTTCTGTGCTGCTCTTGTCAAGAGCAAAGAGAAGTGGGGGCAGGGGGGCATTTCTGGAAAGCAAGAGTGATAGATTTCATTGCCTTGTCAGCAAATGCCCACAACCAGGAAAAGCAGAAGGACTGGAAGTATAAAAGGGACCTTTTTTTTTTTTTTTTTGATGGTGGGTGAAAAAATAGCAATCTGGAAGAACTGTATTTCAAAACAGTGCATGGTCTTTTTGTAAATATAGGTAATTATGGCCTGTGTTGAAGCATTCAAAATTTAACATCACATTTGAGCAGCAGAATATCTTCATTTAAAAGAGAACAGCAATTGCTGACCTTATCCTGTATCGGCGGGTGACATTGGAGCTACCCTAAGACCTCATTTTCTTGTAGCTATTTCCTTAAGCATTTCACTACCAGATGAATCTGAAGATTGCAGTGAAATGTTGTGAAGCACTGCATGATGCCCATGCCTTCCAAAGGGACCAAATAACTGCAGCTCAGACCCTCTATGGGTTTTACACATTTTGAACAAGCTTTTTGCATTACTGTTAAGAAACCTTTTATACAAAGAGGAGAGGTAAGATGGGACCAGATTGCAGCAGCTCACATCTATTGCTGTGCTTCAGGTATTTTCCCTCCTCTACTTTCCAGCCTTTAAGTGTCAAACCCCAACGTGAAGAAAGGACTGCATTCCCCTGGGAATTACAAGCATGGTCCAGCTCTCTGTGCTTCTTACATTCCCTCAAGTCTACAGAGGTCATCTTGCCAGTGTTAGCAGGAAAACTGGCACAATGATTAGAGAGAACAATCTCTATACAGTAACTGTTACCAATGTGATTTACCTGCTCAGTGCCTTGTTATAAAATTTTAGTATTTTTCAGTGGACTATGACACTTAACTCCTATTTTTGCACATTTTGACCTCTGCATTTTCCTCCTTCTTTCCATGTTGCACATTTTCTCCTCAGCCCCTTTGCCAATTGTATCAGCTCCTGATTCCCTTCTCATTCCTCCTCAGCTCACCACTAAAATGTGTAATAGTAACACAAGATGGTCTGCAAAATGATCTGGATTATTTTAGAATTGACCACCAATTAATAGTGATATGCCATATAAATGATCAACAATTACTTCTCAAAGCAAAATTCAGAAATAGTGATTTTGCCAAAATCATACTGTTACTGAAAATGCATTGCTTTCAACAGCAGTGAGAAATTACTGTTATGGATGAGAAAATCTCAATAAACTTAAAATTCACATTTCTTGTTCATTTAATTTAAAAGTTTGTTTCAAATAGAACAGCTGACAGAAAGTTATATTACTTTCTTTCAAATTGAAATATCTATTCTCTCATGCAACATTTCTAAATCACAAGTTTTTATAGCACTCCTCATAAGCAGTATTTCAACCAGCAGTTTCAGTTTTGTCTGGGTAGTTTTTCAAAATTCACAGTGACTACAAGTACTGTCACTTTGGGAACAACAAAGGACCCTGGATCTGGACCAAAGAATCCCTGTGCTGGGCAGAGTGCCAGACAGAGGCACCAGGTCATGGATAAATATTTTGGGTTCCTGAGAGAAACAGAGGAATGGTGATTGCCTGACTTGGAGTTGATGGCTTAAGAGAGTAGTCAGAACTGGTTTTCCCTCATGGCCACCAGAACTAACTAATGCTAAATTTTTTGCAGGAAGAAAAGGTATTTGAAACAACTTTAACTCTTGAGTATTGGTTGAAGAAACCAATAAAGATGAATGTTGGTAAAGCAGCTCCTGTCACTGAGATTACACTGGTAGGAGCTTCAGGACCAGCACTTCCAGTTGATCCAGAAACCTAATTTAAACACAAAATTATTTTGTTTCATGAGGGAAACAATATTTGCCATTCTGAAAGCCAGAAGGGCCCAGGTGGGAGAGAGGCAGATTCCAAGTGGGAGGTGATGATGTTAAACTGTCTTCCAAAAGGAAACAAGAATCAGGCCCACGTTTTCCAAGCTTAGTGCCCAGGGAAATATATAGAAAGGCTTTTTCCATATTGCAAGAAAGCTCATACTTAGTAAAGTTTGACAGTGAGTTTCTCTGTATTTTTTCTGCCACAGCAATCTGGCTGGAAATAAAAACCTGCATACAATGAACACCAAATAATGGATTTTCAAACTAGCATTGAAATGAAAAAGATCTCTCTGGGTAAGACTAGTGTCTAGATAAAATGTAAATTCAATCTCTCTGTGAAGCACTTGTGAATAATCAGAAATGCATACAGTCACTAAAATACATTACCAGAATAACACAGAAATGGAACAACATGACAGTATTTTTTTTTCCTGCTGGAGAATAGCAGTAGATGGTTCTCCCAAATAATTATCTATTTCAAGAGAAAACTGTTCACATATTAAAAACCCCATGCTTCCTTTCACATATCTCTCTCCTTGGGCTGGCTCCAGTTTTGATCTTTACCCTGTCCCCAAATGGGAGCAATTGAATGGTACAACCTGTCTTTTCAAACGTGACTCCTCAGCGTACTTATTCATTTAGTGTCTCAAGATTGCGGTGAAGAGTCCACAGGACTCTAATGGGGAGAATTCCAGGGCTATTCCTGTCCTGCCAGGCTCATTGTGTAGCCTTAGATAAATTATCCCAGCACTAGTTCAGACCTTCCTTTCCTGCTTTGTTTTGTTTATCTGTAAATTGCCAAATGAAGAGGTTGGAGAGCACTCTGAACTAGTTAGCTACCCACTTGCTTCTCTTGAAGTTTGGGAAGTGAAGGAAAAAGGAGATGCAAGGTATTGCAGAAAGAGTTGAACAGACCTCTGTTAATCTTATTCTCAAGGGATAGGATTCTTTATTGTGAATCAACCCTGTAAGGTGAGGCATATACTGGACTGTTTGTACCTGAATGAAGGGTTTGGGCATGTACTCAGTATGTGGGGCAAGTCTGTGCTTAATAAATAGTTCTCTCTACACACTACTTAGCTGGCAGCACAGATATTCCCCTGGGTCACACAGCCAGGCCCCTCCAGGCAAAGCAGGAAACAGAAATCAGGAAGAGGTTTCTGGCTCCCTGTACCATCCTTTTCTGACCAGTACTGATGGTGCAGGGAGAAACCCAAAACTGCAGCTCCCTTCTATAAATTGCTGATAATAACTTCTTACCTCAGACTTCACATTGTCATGAAATATCAACTGCTGCGCAAATAACAAGTACAATTAATTATTAATTTCTGGTTTACTATTGACTGACCACTTTGTCAAACAAACTGTATGATAACCTGTAATAAACTCTTTCTATTTGCTGCTCTGTCTTAACAATTCCTAGTACAGCAAAACAGAAAAAAATAAGACCAAGTCTCATCTGACTTACAAAGATCATTAGTAACCATGTCTTGTATGCAAGAACTGGATTCGGGCCATGCTGACACAAGACAATCAGTTTTCTATACTTGCAAGATGCTGTAATGAAATGCCTGATTTGATGAAGTTAGAGGCGTTATGATATTTTCATCATTGTGTAATAAAGCATCAGGAAACCTTCAAGCCTCTAATGTTATTGAATATCTTGGTGGTGCTCATATTAACAGTGCGCAGTTTGCAATGTAAGGGAAGGAGGAGGGAGGAGGACAGACAGTTTGGGCTTTCGGTTTAAGGTGAACAATCTTCCCCAAATGAATTTGCTCTCCATCCTTAAGTGATTGGTACAGGCAGCGTTTTGCATGTGCCTCAGATCTCCTAGCACATCCATAAATAAGAAATAGTGGATAGAATAAGTAGATGTTTCTCATTTTCACTACAAAGCAAAGGCCATTAGGGGGAACAGCATGCTTTTCAGTTACCTGGTTTTGGTGAATATTTAGTAATATTCTTTTAGGAACTGAAAAAAAACACAAAGTTATTTTCATAGTAACTAGTAATGTGCTTTAATATGCATATACATTTCTAATATATTAGAAATTTATTAGAATAAATTATAATAAATTAATAAAAATATATTAGGAATATATTATAATAAATTAATAAAAATATAAAATTAAATCCTGTATTAACTGAAGTGCTAATTGCCCAGAGTCACATTCAGTATATTTAATTCATTCCTGTGAATTCAGTGGGGCTTTGTGTAGAAATAAAATAAACAACATTTCTATGTGCCTTCATTGTTTAGCTACTGTACCATTTCTTTTAACTGCTAATATTATTTATAACTAGGAGGTTTGTCTGTTTGTTTTCCATTTGAAAAAAAATGGGTAATGAAACATTTGTTAAATTTATTTCTTTTTAAAACAATGGCAATACAAAGATTTACATGGACATAACAAAACAAGAGCTTTATAAAGAACTTCACATAACTTTTTTTTCTCTAAATTTATACAACCAATAGGAATATTATGTGGTTTGCTTTATTCAATAATGAAGTTCTAATTTCCACTTCCACTGTACAGCTGTGGCACTTCTCTCACTTGGATTTTGCCTGCACAAGCCCAGGCTCCAGCAAGAACAATCTGGAGGGAGAAGCCAGGGCAGCCCAAAAAGCCCATCCCAGCTTCTCCAGGCCGAGCTCTGCCAAAGCCAGGCACAAATGGCTCAGATGGGAGCACAGTCAGGGCACTGGAGGATGTGCTGACTCCATGCTCCAAGTGGCTCCTGCTCAGGGGCTAAGGAGCCTCACATCTCCCTGGGAAGGAGGTCCCTGTGCAGGCAGCAGAGCACTGAGCTCAGCTCCACTCCAGGCACACGTGGGAGAGCACAGCCCAAACCCCTGAGCTGGGTCCTGCTGGGGGACTCCCTGCTGATCTGAGAGGACAGGTCACATTATGGCAATGCCTACTCCGTTTTCTGATTAGGAAATGGCACGGGACTTAGGTGGCATTTAGGGCAAGGCCTTCTAAGCAAAACCCCTGCAGATTTTTGCAGAATCCTGCTCACTGTGTGAGTCCTGCAAATTAAGATCTCTCAGGCATATGCCTCAGAGTGGCTTTTCACTTACTCTATAATGGTGTATCCAATGCACATTGAGGAACAGATCCAAATCCAGTGAGCATGTGGGACATGGGACTTGCTAAGTGTCTTTCCTGCAGGAGGTCATGTTGCTGCCTCCTTCATGACAGCAGACCCAAAGAAAACACCCTGTGTCCATTTTACAGGTTCCAATGTTATTTGGCTGTCACGGAGGGCTAGGCCAGCTGCAGCCCTCCACTGCTCTTCAGGAGGAAGGAAAAGCTAAATGATAAATCTCTGTGTCCATGTCTATTCAACTGTGCACGTGCTTATATCTCTAATGGTTATATTGGTGTGATGCCTAATAAATACATTGTTACACATTTTTGTTACATCCTTGCTAAATTTCCACATTCTAAAGAGCCTGATGGACTAAAAAGACTTCCTTCTCCTCTCCCACTCAAAACAGTAAGCAAATCCATTACAATAAGTGTGATCATCATTCTAGACTTCATGAAGAGAAGCTTTAGGCATATTGTATAAATTAAGTACATGATGTAATAAATCCTATATGAGTTGTAAATATTCTGCAACTAAGCAGGTTAACTGGCACACAAGTGTGAAATATTACACAGTGAAATCCGTGTGCCCTAAGAGACTACCCTAGGGTACTGACAAATATTTTACAACATCAAATTACCCATATTAAGCAAACTGGCTCTGCAGTTTAGCCAGAAAGGGTCTATAATTGGTTCAGGGTAAAACACTTTTTCCTAAGAGACCTGCTAAAACACTGGATTTCAATGTCTATAGGCCAGCAATGGAAATGGATAGCATTATGAATAAACTCTGTCACTTTGAATTGTTCTGATTTTTGTGGAAGATTTAATATCAATCAAAATAAAACAAGCTAAAAATAAGTGTTTTCCATTTAATTTTGTATAACTTGTGGCTGAATAATTAATATTAAGATAAAATTGTTTTAAATTCACACATTAAACTTACTTGCATCAATTTTTCAGCAGAAACAAGTAAACATTTCCATTTAAACAAGCCTAAAACCAGTAATTTCTTATATCAAATATCTGCAATATAATCTCTTACAGGATTCTCTCCATGTTTTTTCAAGCATGATTTTCAGACACTTTTAATAAGAGACGCATCTCTTCTAAATTGTTCTTCTGCCCTAAAGTGATTTGGTAAAAATGGCATGGGGGACTCTGGATTCATTATCATAGTGATTTTTCTACCCAATGAGCTCAGTTTGCAAGTAAATTTCTAACTGCCAGCTGCACAAACTCAGCCTGAGTCCTGGACCCCTTCCATCTCATGCATCACCACCAGTAATAAATGTCCTATATGCCAGAATATGCCCTCCATGGCATCTGTGCAATCCCAGTGCCATCCGTGAATGTGCACAGGTGTTGCTTGGGGCAGACGTTCAAATCGATAGGGTCACACACAAGTGGCTGAGGAAATTACCTCCAAGCAAAACTACCAGTACTACAATGATCTGTGGGATGGAAGGGACCCTGTCTGACTCACAGAGCCAGGTTTTAGTCTCACAACCAAAAAGAAAAGTATCTGTCTCGAAAACAACAATCTGAAAGGGGTGCAATGCTTCCTAGAGCATGAAATAGTTTTGAATGTATATGTTGCTCAAATATATTTGGAATTTTTTAATATATTTGGAATAATTTATTTAATTAAATAGTATATTTGATTTTTTAAACATGCACTTTTCAATTAAGATATTACCAAAAATCAGTAAGTGATGTATCTTGGTATCTTAAAACACCTTGTTGTGTAAGATCAGTATGTCAGGGCTGAAAGGAAATGGCCTGTCCATATCGTCCCAGTGAGACAGCACTGTCATCCAACAATGCCTTAGGGGAGGGTGTTGGAGCAACAACATACTGCAGAATGCCAGACCTGGACTCACCACATAGCTGCAAGAATAGGACTGCTTTCTGCTCCAGTTTTAAGTCCTGGATTATTTCAACCCAGGTACACAATCACTTTGTCCCTAGATGTCTTTGCTGATCACATGTTAACAAACAGCAAGCAATGTTTCTAGGGCTACCTACAGGCAGCAGGCAGTTCAAAATCAGTACTTGTGTCACAGCTCTGTTGGGTGGCCAGGAGCAGAGCTGGGCACTGGATGATGAGTAAGTGGAATACGTAGGTCTGGCAGGAGGTGAGTTAGGAGGAGCTGCTCCTGCTCCCACTACCAACTTCTCTGGGCTCCAGCTGGACCCCTCCAGCAGCAGAGGACCACACTGCCTGAGAAGATGCCACACTTTGTGCTGAGAAAGCAGAAAACCACCCTCAGACTGCCCTCACCAGAGTGGTATCTGATACACATACTTTTGACAAAATAAAAATCTTTTGCAAACAAAATCAAGGTGAAATACATCTGGATACCTTTGTCTGCATTTAGTTTCAAACCAGATATAATTTTTTTTTCTAAATTATGGTTAAACTAGTTTATCCTCTCAAATGATTACTCTTTTTTAGTTAAATGAGTCCATTTTACCTTTTCCTCTGAACTTTGGTTGTGACACCTGTCAGCTCTGGGCACTTTCGTTGTCAAAACAAAGGCTTTTTGTGAACCAGCCTTACACAATCCAAGAGCATGGATACCATGCTGAAAAGAGAGGAGAGGATGCCATTTTCCCAACAATGACAAGAAGCTGGCTTTTCCATGTGAATTACCAGCTTAATATAAAAACACTAAGGCAGAGAAGATTTATCAAATCTTAAAAAGCACAGCCTGTGTGCCTTTTCACTATTTTACCATGTTTAGCTAACATGAAGTAAGACTACAGCTTATTTTTTTCCTCAAGAATGCAAGACTCAAGGAACTTATGTTTATTCCAAGGAAGATCTCTAGGAAATGTGTCTGTGAACTAACCTTGGGTGTGACCCCTCCATTCAGAATTCATCTTATGTTTTCTATTAAAACAAAACCCTCTTGACACTGTAATTCTCTTTTCTTCCATTCTGAATCCACAGCTTGTGACTGAAACCACTTCCCACACCTTGCAGAAGGTGCGTAACTCCGGCTTTCCCACACATTCCCCAGGCAAAGGCATTTTGGGCTCCCCAGGCAAAAATCTGCAGCACAATTCAGAACAAGCAAGAAATAAATAGCCAAAAGAACACTGTACTCATAGTACTATTTATCATCAGAGTTAGCACAGTAAAAAGCTTGGCTTTCAGTTTACTCAAATTTAACACAGAGAGCAGGCACTGGAAGGAGAGGGAATATCTTCCACTTTTCTAAAACACTGTTTCTTGAACAACAAACCTTTTTTTGCTCATATTTAATTCCTGATTGGTAGTCAAAATCTTGTAAGGACTGCATAAAGTCAGCCTCTTAAAAACATGCCTCACTTCACCTTTCTAAGCACTGATGGGGATACATGTAGGCACACTGGGCCACATGCAAAGGACCTGTATTTCTGCATGAAGAGTTTCCTGCTGCTTCAGGCCTCTGCAGGCACCTCACCAGCTTCCTGCCGAGGACACCTCAGTGCTTCCACTGCCATTCACATACCTCAGGTCACCCAGAATAACTCACTTCTCCAGTTAGAGTACTGGGAAACCCAGTGTAGATGCAGACCCACAAAAACAGACTCCATCCAAAGAGAAAAGCATTAAGCTCTTTAGTGGATCCTGTTTCACCTGTTTTTTTCCCCCACTTTCTGGGGTAGCCCAGCCTCCTATTGACCTAGATAATGGAAAGATGATTATTCATTTGAAATTCAAAAGAACGAGTAGTGGGCTGTTAGCTCTAACTGCTGCACTCTAATAGGAATATACATGCACACATACAATTATTGAGCTGCTTTTAGAACATAAAATTATTTAATTTTAACAGTAATATTGACTTATTCATGTACATGTTTAATCAGATTTCTGAAATCCTCGAGAATTTTTTTTGTTTTATAGAGTGTGGCTATTATTTCTCAGTCTGTTTTCAGCTTCATTATCTCCCTAGCACTACCCTTAAAATACAACAAAAACAACCAAAACATAATATGAATAAGCATGAGAAAACAGTAATGTTGTTTATATTTAACAGATCACTTTTGAGGAAAAATTGAAATGCTGCCAAGACACTCAGAAAATGAGATATAACACAAAAATAGAAAAACTGGATTTATGAAAATTATGTGATGCCCATAGCATTAATACACATCTTCACAGGGACACACATAAAGGAGTGGAAATATCCCAGAAGTCTGGTGTAACGACAGTGGATTCAAATGACAACAAAGCTTTATTAAAAAATGATCTCGCCTGATCTTGATGTGTTAAATGTCAGATTCGG
>JAYDZK010000169.1:96243898-96273383 GCA_034509185.1 Euphonia xanthogaster
GCGGCGGGGCCGGCTGCCCGCTCTCAGCGCTGCCGGGGAGGCGACTCTCCCCCTTCTGCATGCTCCCGGTCTTCTCCCCGCTGGGCTTTTTCCTCCCCCTCTGCCGTTTGTGATGAGTAACCTGGGCCAGACTCGAGGTGGAGATGCTGAGGGTAGCGGTGCTGCATCTCCTCCGCCCCGGGCAGCGCTCGGCCCGCCGGGGTGGCCCCGGCCTCTCCAGAGAGCCGCCCGCCGCTCCAGGCAGGCAGGGCAGGGCAGGGGAAGGAAGGGGTACGAGCTTCGGCTGTAGGTAAGCAGACTTTGTCAGTGTGCTTTTTTGGTTTTTTTTTTTGGTTTTTTTTTGGTTTTTTTTTTTTTTACTTTACCAGCCATCGGATTTCAGTTGAGTGCTCTGAAATAGCTGCTGATGGCAATAAACAGACTCACGAGGTGGAAGTTTGTTTCTCAAGAAGTTTACTTTTTTATCTGATAGGCATTGGTAAATTATTACTACTTTTTTTTTTTTTTTTCTCCGCTAATTAATGATCCAGCTGTTTACAGGGACAATTCACTGTGCTGGTATTTTGGTGGCAACCACTGCTACAGGCTTTCAGACTTGCTGAAATGAAAATCCTGCATACGCATTTGTAAGGCATAATAAAACATAACATTAAAACCTGCATGCATGTTATGTTTAATCAAAGACAACTCTTAGGCATTTAAGTGGTGAGATATCTTACTTTAGGTTAGTTAAACTGGTAGTAAAATGATTAATATAATCTGATCTTTCTAATAATAATAATAATAAAACACTCATGATTCTAAATAAAAGTTGTTTGGCCTAAATCTTTGCTATCAGAAAAGAGATAGAGCATATCTGGGAACTCAAATTTATGTCTTGCATTGTGATAATTCTTTATGAGAAACTGTGTTTTAAAACAAACTTAATTACAATATACAAGGTATCCTTGGCAATGGATAGTCCTCAATAAAACAGAGTTTCTTGAATTTTCAGTTTTTGGTCTCAAATGATTAGTGTGTTCTCCATGTAATAACTTAGAAATCAGATTGAAAACAAATGACATTTATCTCTTCTAAGGCAAAAGACTGAAAGAAAATAGTTACACTGAAGTGCTCTAGCCTAGCCATTCACTATCCTGCTATCGAAAATCCTGTTTTGGGCTAGGGTGATGGAGTAAGTTGATCAGGTTCTAAGTCTTAAAACTGAGCCAAAATTCTCTTAGTAATTCTTCAAGCTATCATGAGGGTAGGGCGACTTGTTCTTTCAGTCCCTTTCTTCTGATATGCATCCTTGTTTATTAAAGTAATAATAGGCAGTGTCATTAAACATTTGTGCTTTACAGATGTTCAATGAGTTATGAATGATTATGGTCAAATACAGGCTGCATTTAGTTAGCATTGTAATAAGGTCTGTGTCTCAGCCTACAAAAGTTTTGACTTGCATATATTTTTGGAAGCTGTTTTTAAAATTGCCATTTAAAATATTACTCAAGGATAGCTGATTTAAATGATCCAATTAAAGAGCAGTCAGGCATATTTTAAAAGAGCAACAGGTCTACTTTAGTCAAATAATATAATACCCACCCAAAAGTATATCTTTTCTTTCTTCTAAATGGGAATTATACTGTACTATATCAGAGGAGTATTTTGAGTGAAGGTATATGGTGCAGGGAAATAATTTTTTTGGCCAAACACTTGAGTTCTTTTATTCTAGAGCTTATTATTGCATATCATTCAAGGAAAAACTAGGTAGTGTTCTGTTTAAGCCACTGCATAGTTAGGGCTGAAGTTTGATGCTGTTGAATGCCTAAGCTCCTCCTGGTCTCAGTGAGAGTAAAAAATAATCTTCTACTCATGAAAAATAGCATCTGCTAAGCTACTCTTTTTTATTTTGTCATTAATTATATTCATACTTTCTGTTTCTCTTTCCTTTTTTGTTTTCTGTGTATATAGGAATCTTTGTTGATGTGCTAGAGCAGTCCTGTTGCAGGCCTGGTATCTCCCGTGGCCTTTTTCCCCACATTCCTTGCATTTGTCTCTGTACAATACTACTCTACGTGTAATAGGACTCAGTGATAGGAAGGAGGAAAATGAGCTTTTCTATGTCAAAAGACAATTTCCTTACTAACACTGAGGGTGTCAATTCAATGTAAAACCTAATCGAACATGCTGATTCTTTTTATCTTTAAAGTGAACATTTTTTTGCAAGATTTTTTTCCCCCCTTTTGATGTTTTTACTCTGTTTTTTCTCCTTCCCTTTAAAATAACCACAATTAAGAAACATTTTCTTTCTTTAAGTGCAGTCTTTTACAAATGTGATAGAAAGGCTCATTCCAAGCATCCTTTAAGTGCTTCATGCTCTTTAGGCATTCACTGACATTCAGATGAAACTTCAAGTCTATTGAATGTGATTTGCATGCGTGCAGGAAGATCCTTCACTCCTGCCTTTTTGAGGAAAGTGCAACTCTGTTGTTACACCAGGAGAAAACTGGTGTGGGGTCAAAGTCAGGGCCATATAAGTTTTAGGTGTGTGATAATCAAATCAGTTCATGAATTCTGTTTTACGTCTTCACAATTGTTGCCTAGTAAGGCCTTAAACCTGCTCTGGTTAAAAAAAAAAAAAAAAAATTCTCATTGAGTTTAATGGGAGTTTTTGCCTCAAGGGCTGCTGGCAGGATAGGTGTCTTATCTCCTCCAAACCTTCATTTGTAAGAATGGCCAGGAAAAAATAAACAAGAAAAACTTAATACAATGAGTTGCCTTACATTTCCCCTACTATACAGTTGTATTTCTTTGATTAATTTCCTTTCCCCTCACTTACATCCAAGGCTGTGATTGTTTTTTTTTTAATTTTTTTGCACACTACCTATACCAATTAACTGCCTAATTAGTTTTATCTTCTCTACATGGATGCAGTGAATTTGTAAGAGAATTTCACATGCAAGTAGTTTTTTAGTGAGTTTAGAGTAAATAGAGTTTTAAAGACCTATTTTTATATTCAATATAAAGCACAAATGTGCAGAAAATGTAGAATGACTTACAAAAAGGGAAGCAAAAGTTCGTAATATTTCATGTATAAAAGTAATACCTTCTTTGGGGTGAGATTCTCTTAGAAAACCCAATACTTATGCCAGTGCAAAGATAGGAATATTTTAAAAACTCTTAGAAAAAATTGTGATTGACAGCAATTTAAAAGGAATGACTTCTGTAGATACAAGGAAACCCCTAAAGCAATATGGATAAGAAGGGGTGAATGGTTTTCAATGATGAACAACAACCTGGAAGTGTGAGAATGGAGGTTTCAATCCTTATTAATTAATCAAATTTCTTCTTTTGTGGTTAGTTACATCTGGATTTTCTGTGAAGTGCCATCTTGCAGGATGAAAAAGTGCAAGGGTGCCAAAATTCTAAGACTTGTGAAAGTTCAGAGGCAGGTTTGATTTAGAATTATTGAATAAAGATTTAGATTTTGGTAATTCACACTTCCAGTGAAATCAAGACATTGATTTACTGCTTGAAGAAATTTGATCAAGTAATAATGATTAATCCGGGAACTCCCATTGTCACAATTTGTTTTCGTTTCCATCGTCCTGCTTATCTCCAAAACCAATTTGCCTCAACTCCTGGCAAAGCCAGGGAGAAGAGTTATATGCCATTGTTAGTTCATTTACAATTTGTATCTGGTTTTGCTCTTGTATATATGTTGGCGTTTTGGAGTCTTTACATAAATGCTGTGATACTTTTTTTCTAATTTCCTTTTGGTTTTTGGTGGGCTGTTTTAAAATGGAGGCCTGTTTTCCAGTGTGGGACTTTTGATGGTTACAACATTTCAATGATGTTGCATGATGGCCACAGGTGGGGGAAATTGAATGTTTTAGAGCAGTTTTTCAAGCATGACACTTTTAAAATATGTGATTTCAAAGACTTTTCAAGGCCACATGAAATTAGTTTTCATAGCCACTCCAGGTCTTGGGGGGAAAAGCTGAAAAGTACTTTTGTTTAGAAGTCTGAGTGATGGTGGGGGGGAAACCTTTTCTTGAGGTTTTTGCATGCCAGTGCACGGCCTATTGCTGTGAGAGAAAGAAGATGGTAAGGCTGCTTGAGGCAATGCACTGGAGGACAAAGTGTTTTCTAGCACTAGAAAAAGAAAATGCATGGCAAAGTTTTGTCTTCTAGTAGACTATATAGCATGCAGAGTTTAGTATGTGTCAAAACAGTGTATGACATTGCTGTATCAAAGTTGTAAAATTAAGCATTATTTATTGAAAACTATGTATTTTTTTTGTAAAAACCTGATCACCTAGAGGATTAATATCAGTGACTTGTGCTAGTGCTACAAACTTAACCAGCTTCTTTACTACAGTACTTGATATGCAGTGTTAATGCTCAGGGTTGAAACCAGTCCACTCCAATGTCTTTTTTTGCAAGAGTTTTTAAATAAAGGAACAACAAAATGCAATTGTTCAAAAGACTCTAATAAAAATGTGTGATCAATCTTCCTATGTGGTTTTATGTGGATTTTTCTTTTTCTGGTGTTGCATTTGGTAAATGCAATTCAGCTACGACAGTGAATCCACTCCTCATTCTGTGGGTGCCTAAAGCTGAAAGTTAATGGGAATGTTATATCTTTCAAAAAAACCCTTGACAGGTTTTATGGTCCAGGTAGTGTGTGCTAAGTGCTGTCCTGGGCAGGCCTGAGAGACACTGAAACACAGACTAAGTCAATTAGCTTCCTTCTTCTTTTCTGGTTAAGACTCTGGATTAAAACAATAAAATATTTTATGACAAACATCTTTAACTTTGCTTTAAAGTTGACCATGAAAGAATGAAATAAAATGGATTACATGCCAGCAAACCCCATTTCTCTCTGTATCTTTTTCTACAAACAATTTACCATCTAAATGTATTTTGGCATAGAAAAAATCATTCTGTATTAAGATTCTAGTTATGAAAATGTTTTTATGAGAAACCTGTAATCAATTCTTGAAACTATAAAAAGGTGTTTTTAATGTGTTTATGTGGTGAAAGTTTGTTGTATATTAAATATTGTTTTATAGAAATGATGGAGTTATATTGTTACAAATTCAAAATTTGTAATTAATACAAGCCATCTATTGCAGAAATTAACCTTCTAGAGCTCCTGACAGTAGACATATGCCCATATCCCAGAAAATATATGAGACACATCTCTCAATTGTATTTGATGTCTGTACTTCTGCAAGCTTTTACACAGGGTTGAAAATATCAACTGACAATTCCTTCCTTTCTGCTGGGAGGGGGAGGGGGTGGAAGTTGTTGGTTACCCTTAATACCTAGGAAATAATAGAAAAACTCTAATCAACTTCAGCTGTAGCTTTAGACCTGGGGAGAGTCAACTCAATAAATGAAAAGTTCCAGATAATTTTGTATGACTCTTCAGCACAGCTCTTCCAATTTTCCTGTTCCTTCCTTGTCCCAGCAGTTAGCTGAATAGCTCATTTCTTCAAAAAGCAATTATTGGATGACAAGTGATTTCTGTTTAACTTATCAGACCTATTAAGAACACTGAAAGCAATCTATATCATTTCAGGAGTCTGTTGTAGTAGTATGTTTTTGTGTGAATGGAGATGTGTAACTGATGTGAAATAAGGGTTTGAATGTGACGTGTCGTAGTAAACATAGGAAGTTTAAGCTGATCATTGTAAATCAATGAAATAAAATCTTTATATACAGCCACCATACCACTATTCTTTCTGTACATATCAAGGAAGTTTCAAAAAGCATTTTAAGGTATTTTAGAAGGTATTGAAACAGTGCTCTGAGAGTATTCCATGATACTTTGTTTTTTGGTTTTTTTTTTGTTCAGGGATTGGGAGGGGGAGGTTGTTTGTTTGTTTAAATTCCTATGGAGTTTTTTTTATTCAAGTCCTATCACTGTTAACCAAAGACAAACTAGAAATCTTTTAGAATTCACTAAGGTCAGCTCCATGCTGTCTCAAATGTGTCTAGCTGAAGTCTTCTCTTTGGTTCCTCCTGAGTGAGAACAGTTATTACTGCTTTGGAAAGTCAAGCTTCAGTTCTATGTCAGGTCTTAATGCCAGAGGGAATTTCTGCATGGCATATTGGGAATTTTCCATATCTAGTGTTTGAAAGTGTTTTTGGATTGGTAACCTCAAGTCATCACATTTTAAAACTATCACTGTAGAGGTATCGAGCAGCCTGGGTGTTGGCTCAGTTTATTATGGAAGAAAGGATAGAAGCACACGTTTGGGGAAAAAAACCTTTAGTATTTTGGTTTGAATAAAATATTCTCAAGTTTGAATGTGTGAAAGAAATGTTTGAAAACATGGACTGTAGGTAACATAGACCCACACAGTTACCTACACACATTTGCATCATTGCAAACTTAACACATACATATGTACTTGGATTTTCATTAAAAATGCTTGCTGGCTGGACCACTCTAAAGGGCTAAAATGTAATGTCCATTAAAATCCTTTAAGTCCTGAGAATTTCATGACATTTTCATCTGTTGGTCTTAAAGTGTTGTCCCTGGAGTTTTGTAAGTTTTAAGACAATCTTTTTATAGCCTATTAACATTTTGATAGAATAGTAAAAAATCCCCCAACCCCCCCACCCAAATGTATAGCAAAACTAAACCAGAATGAAATCATACAAAACCAAACAAGCAAACCACCCTCAAAAAACGTCTCCAGCTCTAGAAATAATTCCCACAAAAGTCAGAATAAAAAGATCTTGGCTCTTTCCCCTGAAATCCCACATTACATTTATTGGCATTACTCTGATTTTTGCATATCTATGATGGATCAGTTTTTTCTACAACTCTGCCAATTCAATTTAGAGATGATGGTCATCTTCAAGCAAAATCAACTCACATATATACTTTAAAATACAAGTCATACTTCCTCAAAATATAGTGTTAACAAATACTGCAGTGTACACAGGGAATGAAGAGGGATTCATCTGTACACAAGAACAAGATAGTCCGAGAAAGGCATAGTGAAAAAGAAAATCTAGACCTCAGTTATAATTTTCCTGCTAAGCTTGATAATAGTGTGACATTTTGGCATTTCATATGTACAGCTAGGCGGGATTTTTCTTTCTCTAAGACATCAAATATGCATAAATATGAAACAAATTCATCTTGAGATTGCTTTCTCAAGTCAGTGCTATAAGAACTTTGATTTTGTGTCTCTAAAGTAGCTTACACTTGAGCCTAGCCTTTGCTTGATGAGACTTATTTTGTCTGTGCAATGTTATTGTAGTAATATTCCCAAAATCTCTTTAAAGCCTGCCTTTCATTCACCTAATTTCATTCGCCTTGTTCTTTGAGTTTTAATGCTCATACTTTTCAGGAATCAGAAGCAAACTGCTTCTCTGACAGTAGCACTCTTTTTCAATAGTAGAAAAAGAGCAGCAAATCAGTGAGAAATGCCCACCTGTTTTTGCCCTTGGAAACTTCGACTACGATCTCTTTTTTGGGCTATGGGCAGCCATAACTTGAAAACGGTTTTGTTTTCCTCATTTATTTGTGGCCATTCATCAGTTGTGGGTTATCAAAGCCAATAGTACTGCAGGAGATTAATTGAATTCAACTAGATTTCTGAAAATCTCCTACTTAAACTGCTAAAACTATCCACCCTCATTTTGCTTGAAGTTGATGTGAATTGTTCCACAAACAGAGTGGTGAAGTGTTATTGTCTGTAAAAGGGAAAATAACAGCAAAAATACCATCACCACCCACCCCAGATAACTGCCTGTTTGAAATGTGTATCCTGATGTAACTGTGATGACCTGAGACTTTTCCAGCCCCAGAGCTTTTTGTGAAAAGACATTTTTGTATATTTCTGCTGTATTAGTTAGTCAGATGTAAAATTTCCACATTTCCACAAATGTATTTTTCATTTGGAAGACAAGCAAAAATATATACAAAGTCATATACAAATGGAAAATATTTACAAAGACGTTTGAGCAACTATGGCAGTAGTTTTTCAAAAATATTTATTTCTGCTTTCCCCATATCAATCTCTTGCAGAAACGTTCTCCCACTAGCCTTTTCCTGAGCAGGTTTTTTTTTTTTTTTACATAAATGAACAGATATAAATATTGATAGGTATCACAGTCTTTCGTGCACAAACGCAGTTAAGCAAACATTACTAAAGCCACTGTATCAGTCACCCAAAGTGAAGGAAAAACTGCAACTTTACTGAAATCCTTTTAAGTACATATACTGCCATGAGAGCAAGTGTCCCAAGTAGTACAGCACCTAGAAGTTAGACACCTGGCATCAGCTGGCCTTCCATGGTAGATTTCTGAACTCACCCTTTGTGCTGGGTAAGCAGCTGCCTGTAGCTTCACTGAAGAATGGCGTGTTTGGTGTCCCCAGCAACTAGCTCAGGATTTCATATTAGATATCTCTGGCCACTCAAGGGCTCAAGGAGTTAATAGCTTTATTCTGATGACAGATCACAAACACTTTCCATTGATATGTTATCCTGTAGGTAGAGCATGTGCTCGGGAAATAGAAAGCACCGGGAATAGATAGAAAGCACATCTAGACTAAAAAATTAAAGCAGAGTCAGCACATAGTCCAGGCACTGGAACTCAGCTGTCTGTATTGTTAAATTGCTAGAAGACAAAATCCCTGACATGGTTTTGGCTGGTGAATTCTAGCGCTCTTCCAAAAAATCACTGGAACAATTTGGAAATTAACATGGGCCAAAGATCATTCCCATCAGGCAGTTTGGATTCAGACAGGCTGTTTTGGAAAGAGAGTTTAATAGCATAGATGTGGGCAGATCATGCCAGCTGGCTTCTGTGCTGGGGAACAGACCTGGGTTTAATTTACTGCAGCTACAGGTTACAAACCCTATTTCTGGAGGATTTTGACCATAAATCCCCTATAATTTCAGAGAATACCTAAACCTCAATCTATGGAATAGTCTCAGAGAGAAGCTGTCACCACTATGTATGATTGTATGATTGGAATGCAAAAATCACAAGGTTAAAAGCAAGGCAAAGAGGAATTTGCCCTAAAACCTCTTCTGCTGTATTACTGGCATGTACTACTTCTCATTATATACAGCCAGTTCTACAGCCGTGGCATTCCTCTTTACAAGGGTGCTCATTCTTAACAGGGGGAGCAAAGAATGAGACTACGGATGCAAATTCTTTAAAATTCAGGAATTTCTTAGAGAATTTCAGATAGGATGAGTGCTCCAGCTCATAAAAATGATAACAATTTACACTGTAGTGCTTTCACTCCCGAGAATCCAAAATCACTTCAGGAATATTGTTGGCCAATTTTGTTTTTCCCTTGTAGTCAAAACACCTACTGAAATCAATTGTCAAATCACTTCTATTGAATCTCCTCCAACTGCAGAGCTGAGTGAGAATTTTATACATTGAACAGCTATAGAACTGGAGCCTTGAAATTGCTTTTTAAATTATACATAAGAATCATGCAGTTTATGTTCTTCTAGCACTTCACAGTTAGTTTAGACAATATTTTCATAAACTGCACTCTTAGGAAAAGAAATCAATCCATCTGGACTAGATAAGAGAGAATCATTAAGTATTTTCCCTGCTCAAATATTAACATAAATTAGTAAAATTGATTTAGCGTCCTGAGAAAAGAATGCTCCCTTGGTCAGTACATCAGCGTTATGGTCTAACCTCAGTGATTACTGAATCATAAAATGTGCTGTCTTCAAACATGAAAGTTTTTGCATTTTTTTCTCCTTTTTTCAAATGCTAAGGACAAGGGATTAAACTAAAGCTAGAAAAGCATAAATGATGATAGAAATCTCAGACTCATTTGGATTGTTTTACTGGTATTGAATCAAAATGGTGCATCTGCACTGCAACAGATCTCATGTTTCTTTCTGATGTTCAACGGTTTCTTAATCTAAAAATGTTTCACTGGTGTTAATGGTGGTTTTGACAGAATAAATACCATCTGAGTATGAACTTAGACACAGGCAGGAAAAACTGTGTAGGGTAGGTTTGCCTTGGAAACAATAGGAAGAAAACAAAAAAAAATTAAAAGAGAAAGGCAAGACAGTTGTCATGAGCTGCCCACTGAGCTCTGTATTTTCTGGTATTTAGCACCAGTATGAGAGGGCTCCCTCACAACAGGATAATTTCCAGTGTGCCCTGAACACTGAGAAGCTGCTTCTGCTTCTAGATCCATCAGGATCTGTCCTGGTTGAACAATTTCTGAGAAATGTGTGTGCCCAGAGCACTAGTGAATAAGAGGTACTGTGGCTACCTTGTGCCACCCCCAGCTTCATAGGGGGCACCTGGCAACTCCCATCTCCACCAGTTTCTCATGGTGAGAGACCTGACTCCAAGGGAAAGACAAAAAGTAAATGGCAAAACTTGAATTTACAAATGATGGGGGTAGGGACATGCAATCCCACATCCATGCAGGCATTCACAAAAAACTCCTCTCCTACCTGACTGGAGCTGCTTGGAGGGCTGCTCTCCACACTGCACTTGTGGAAAATGAGATCCTGAGCTAAGGAATGTTCCCACTGCCTGACACCAGCCTTTTCATAAATTATGATTTCAAGAGAAAATTCAGTTATGAAAATTTACTGCAAATAAAAGTGACTTTTTTTTTTTATGTATCTTCATACAGCTCTGTTTGATTCCCCCAATCATTTAACCAGCAAAATGTTGGAACAGCAGCAGATTTCATCCATTGTATCCGAGAGTATTCAATTAATGTGGAAATACCTTTCTCCAGTCATGCTCAGAAAGTCACTTTGTATGAAACTGGAGACAATATGTATTGAATAATGACCTGATATTGAATAAAGATTCCCACTAGTGCAGGATTAGTAGCCTTAACCATTAGCAAGTTTCACGAAATGCTAATAAAATATTTATTTGGCTATTACTTTTCTTGACCTATTAGTTCAGTTCACTAATGGATTCAGTCTTTCCAGACAGAACCTTATACATTTATCTGAAGCTTAGCTCACTATTTTCCTCAGTGATAATACATAAATTTTTTGGCCAGATATATTTTTCCTCTATAAAATTTGAAGTGTATCTATGCACATATATGCATATACATATATATATATATTCATAATGATATATATTCATAATTATATATATAAACATTATGAATATATAAGAAATAAAACACTAATCAACTTTAACTTAAGTATTTTCAGGCATAGATGATTTAAAAGAGAGATTCACTACTTGGTCCAACAGCCACTGGTTTAGAATATTGCATTAAGAGTCAGAAACTACTAGTCAAATGCATATGAACTGAATGTTTCCATTATTTTTTCCCTCTATCTAAAATCCTCCTCTAAGAACCTTTTAATGCATCTTGATTCTGAGTCTCCTTGCTGTACAAATCACTCTCATTCATATTAATGTCCTTTTTGCATGTAAAAGGACTGGGATATTGGAGGCGATACATAGCAAAAAGGCTTTTAGAGAAAAGATTCCCAGAATTCAGAATTTTTGTCTTTTGTGTGAAACACAAAGCAAGTACTCAAAATTTTTACACGTGTAAATACATTATTATAAAAGTTATTTTCAATTTAATTTATATGGATTGTGGTTTAAAGCAGGCACTTAGTTCTATGTATATAAGCTGACTTGAATATTACAGTTGCAGAAAAAAAGAAGTTTGATTCTGTCGTAAGTTTTGACAAGCTTTTAAACAGAGGGAGCATCTGGTAAGGACTGACAGGGTAGCAATAGAATAGAAATGTTTTCTTCAAGGGAAGCCACAGCTAAAGGGCAGCCACCAAATCCCAGCTCATAAAAGTTGTCAGGGATTGGAAATTTTCATTGCCTCCTGAGAGCTGCTTATATTGTGCTCAGCTGGGAGGTTGATGTGTGGGATGGATTTCCCAGTGCAGTGCAGAGAAATAGGTTACCTCCAAAATACAGAAAATTATTCTAATCAGTTTTTGCCATTGTCCTTTCCAGTAACTTTTTGATGTGATTTAAAGATTTACATATTTCATATATGTAATAAATACAAACAAATGTAAATAAAATAGCCTTTAAAATAACCTCTTACTGAGAAAATATCAATATTTAAGAACTTTTTTTTTTGTTTTCATTTAGGAAAATAGCAGCAGGTTGGGGATGTTTGTTTTTTATTTGGGTGTTTTTAATTTTTTAAAATTTTTTTTCTTTTTTTTTTCTTTTTTTTCTTTTTTTTTTTTTGTTGGGAGTGGGTGTTGAACTTGTTTCTCTTGTCCAGCCTTCTTTCTACTATTTCACCCTATCACCATTTCACGTTGGCTTCATTATTCTCTCCAAACCTGTGTTAGCCATCAGACATGTAAAGTACTATGGGAATTCTTCACAAACGAGGCTTAAGTGAATGGCACAAACAGAATAGTTTGCCTGCTATCTCAGACATAAATAAAAGAGAAAATGAACTTGAACAGTCATCTGTAATTTTTTCCTCTCTTTCTATAAATGTATATTTTTAAATAGATGCTTCAGTGACATTTGAAACAAATATTTATATAAAGTATATGTACTAAGAGGAAGGAGAAAGAGTAAAATGTTGAATCATGTTGCTGCCTTTTCCCCTGGTGTGCAGCATGGGTAATATATGAGAAAGATGACATCACCCACAGAAGGGACTGGATTCACAGACATGCTATAAATAAATCATCCAAGAACCAGCAAAAGGAACAGTCAGGGTCATATTCTTAAACATGCATTATTTACCCAATAATCTGAAAGTTTCACAGGTAAATACAATAAGCATTGTCAACTGAAAAACAAACACACACCCTGTGCCCCCCATTTGTGTTTCTTTATGTTTACAGCTAATGTGTACAGAATGACTTTGAATAAATCCAACTCTACACATTCACTTTCTTGTCATTTTTATAGAACCATATGGGACTATGGTTTTGGGTTTGTTTTCAAGAGCAAGATGGAAACACTCCTCCAGTCCCAGGGGGCGTGGGATAGCGTGGGCAGTAAGGACCCAGTGCACAGAGGCTGTGTGTGGCTGGGCTCCAGCAGTCTAGGAGGGAGACAAGGCCACCACTCCCAAGCCCCCAGGCCACAGACTGAGCCCCAGGGAACCTTCCTGCCCCATGAAAACTCCCCTGATGCAAATCTCAAAAATTATTTAGGGATTTAGATGCCTGCATCTCTTGGACTTTCCAGATTTCAGGGGTTATTCAGAGTATCTACACACCTAGATCCCTGTTGAGGAGGTGAAATGCTTTTGGTGTCAGGAAGCTCATCACTGCCTAACATTTCAGGTGGTTACAATCCTGTGCTGAGACAGAACATTCCTGCAGCACTGGAAGGGATGGCTACACAACCTGCCCAGCTGTGGTTAAGTGAGCACCATGGAGAGCAGATATCTTGGTTTTCTGGTAATTCAGGAAGGTTACAGAGAGGGGCCCTACATCAATTGGATCACTATGTTTAGCATAAAGTTACATCATTTGTGTGGTTTCTTCCTAGAAAAATTGCTTTTCTGTGAGAGATCTGTCTCTGGCACCTTTCTGAGGCTACAGCTCTTGGGCCTTTGGAGACCTGCCTGGGGCTCGGGCAGATCCACCTCTCTGCTGCCGGAGCTGGACCATGAGCACTCAGCACAAGATTCACGGAGGCAGACAAAGCAAAAACACGCACAGCGATATTTGCTGTCCTACAGTTATTTGTATAAATCATGGCAGCATCAAAGAAATGTGTCTTCCTCTTGGGGTAGAGGGTGATGGGATTCCTGTTTAAATTTAGTGCCTGGGGAAGTGAGTTCACAGCAGAGACCTCTGAGAATGCTCTGTCTCCTTCACAAATGAGCTCCACTGCTATTTACAGCCTCCAACCAAGTGCCAGACACTGCAACCTGGTAAATGTACAGATAAATATGGATATGCATTTTTTTTTTAATTGGGACCTTGTAGAATGCTTTTGAGTTGATCTACAGATCCTAGAGAAAATGCATCTATTAAGAATAGTAAATGGAAACCATATTTTATTTTATATTGTACCAAATAATGCAATTTTCTTTGCATAGCTTCAGATCTGACTTTTATTTTTTCTTTGTCCTATGTTTTTTCCCTAAAGTTTCCCCATTCTATAAAATGTGCATTAAAAACTGTGACCTCTATTCCCCCTATTCCTTATCTTTTACATTTTCCTTTTTGCACCTCTGTAAATTTAAAAAACCTTTTTAGCTCTGGAAAAGTGTAAAGCAATAGAAAACTGAGACTCTGTAATTCTGTCTTTCTGTTACACGTTAAATACCTTTTCCACTTTTTTTTGGTAAGTTATAAAGTGACAAAGTTACAGAGTTTCATTTTACTTGTTTGAGCTTTACTTCTTCCAAAGTTGAGGAAGATTTGAAAAGTTACAAAGTGTCAGAAACAAAATTTAAAAAGTGAGAAAACATCCCAGAGCTCTTTCTCGTTGCTCGTTTTCCCAGAGGAAAAAAAAACTGGGGAAAGAGAAAAAAAAATGTTGTTAAAGTATCTAGACAAATAAGAGCATAGAAACAGTACAAAAGTTTTATTTTAAAAAACAATAGTTTTTTTTTCACTGTGAAATGTTTAAATTAAGATACTTGTTAAGGTTTAACTGGTCTCTGTTGTGCTAGGCAATGCTCATAGGAAACACAGATCTCTCTGGCAAAGAAATGGTACCCTCTGGATTTTAAATATACCAATATCTTTATCAACCCTCTGGACAAGGGGATCGAGTTCATCCTCAGTGAGTTCCAAATGACACCACGTTGGACAGAAGCATCCAGAGGGCAGGAAGGCTCTGCAGAGGGATCTGGACAGGCTGGATGCGTGGCCTGAGGCCAGAGATGTGAAGTTCAACAAGGCCAAGTGCAGGTCCTGCCTTTGGCTCACAACAAACCCTTGCAATGACAGGCTTGGGCAGAGTGGCTGGAAAGCTGCCTGGTGCAAAAGGACCTGGGTGTGCTGGTGACAGCAGCTGAACATGACCCAGAGTGAGCTCAGGTGGCCAAGAAAGCCAAAGGCATCCGGGCCTAAATCAGCAAGAATGAGGCCAGCAGGACCAGGGCAGTGATTGTGCCCCTGTACTCGGCACTGGTGATGCCACACTTTGAGTCCTGTATCCAGCTCTGGGCCCCTCACTGGAAGAAAGGCATTGAGGTGCTGGAGTGAGTCCAGAGATGGGCAACAGAGCCAGAGAAGGACCTGGAGCACAAATCATATGAGGTAACTGAGAAAGCTGAAATTGTTTAGCGTGGAGAAGAGGAGGCTCAGGAGAGACCTGAAAGGAGGTTGTAGCCAGGTAGGGATCACCTTCTGCAGGTAAAAAGTGATAGAACAAGAGGAAATGGCCTCAAGTTGTGCCATAGGAGATTTAGATTGGGTATTGGGAAAAATTTCTTCATCAAAAGAGTTGTCAAGCACTGGAACAGGCTGCCCAGGGAAGTGGTGGAGTCACCATCTCTGGAAGTATTAAAATGACTATGGATGTGGCAAACACAGTTTGGTGGTAGACTTGGCAGTGCTAGGTAATGGTTGGACTCTATGATTTTAGGGTTTGGACTCTATGGTTTTAGGGTTTGGACTCTATGGTTTTAGGGTTTGGACTCTATGTTTTTATTATTTGGTTATATGATTTGATTCTTCTCATCCAGCCTTTTCCAGATGCTCTAAATTTCACTTTAAATGTGCCAGTTTTTTTTTTTTCTTTCCTTCTTAGGCATAGCTAGAACTAAACAGAAGGATATATATGAGGCAGGCTCGCATGTAAATTTAAAAATGAAAAGAGGCATGAGCCTGACATATAAGATGACTGGGGAGTAAACTATTCTATTATAAAAGAAAGAAAATCTGGAGAATAATATCATTTATTTAAAGACAAGATGAAATGCATGTATACCAATAAAGCAAAGTTGCAAGAAGAACACAGACATGGGCCAGGGTTGTAGCAAAGCTGCAGACAAGGATTGAAGAAAGAGAAAAGAGATTCTTAGGGTTTTTGATTCTTCTCCAGCCTTTTCCAAGTGCTCCTGGTTCCACTTAAAAAGTACTAGTCTATTTTTAAAGCATGAACAACTAAACAGATGGTTTAGTGGTTCTAAAACAACATTCCTGTACAGTCAGGAATCAGGACATTCAGAGAAAGAGTCTGGTAGGAGGAGAAGGATGAAGATAAGGAGTTTGTGTGTTTGCCCTACATGTGGTCTTGCTAGAGAAATCATGGTTATATGAACTCATGTAAGGCTGTGATAGTGCTATGCAGGGACAGGAGCTCAATTTCTCCAAAGTCAAAGGATCCTTCCTATAGATGACCCCTGTTAATTTTCAAAGAAAATTAAAACAACTCAGGTTTTGGTAGATTTCAGGGCTCATGTGAATCATAAGGATAGACAAATAAAAGAGAATGCATGTTGCTACTTGCTTGGGCAGGACTTGAAAAACAATTATACGGGCAAAAACTTAACATAGTTAACATAGCATGTTCCCCAAGGGATATCATAAATGCCCTGCAGACTTTTTTCTGTGTACCTAGAAACAACTAGATTGAGGCACACTGAGACTTACTTAATGTCCTTCCCATGTGTCACACATATATTTATCCTGTTGTCCCTTCTCTGACTCAGGTAGAGCAGACACCAAGTATGTTGCTCCTGAATAATCAGTAACCTGTCCTTCAGTGGAAAGGAAATGTCTGAGGAAAAGGGGTAGAAAGGAATGGATGAAGGCATGGAAGAAGGTTGATATGATCCTCATGTTCTTTCTGTTCTCCAAGTAATACAGAAATCAGGAATGAGCTGGACCAGACTTGGCTATCTGAACTCAGGCTGGGGTTTGATGGGGAGCAGAGAACCTTCAGAAGCACTCCCTGTTCATGGCAGTGCTCCTTGGAGTTCTGGAAGGCATGGTAGGCATAGCTTACATCAAACCTAAAACTTTTTTTTTTAACTTGACCCACCACCCTCCCTACTGCCTGCCACGTATCTGTGGGGCTCCTGAACCCACTAACCTTAATTGCTCACAGCTGTGACCTAGAGTTTGGGAATTGCTGACTTGGGCAGACAAACATTTTTCTTGTATCTTACTCAAGAAACAGGGCTTATCTCTGTATTGTGGGATAAATTATTTAGCTGGGATAAAATTTAGTTCTTTTCTGTGATGATTTGTACTGTACACATCTTCCTCATATAAATAATTCTCACTGCATTAATAAAAACTGTGTAAAACATGGGGTAAAATGAATATTGGAATAATGCTGATTAATTGTAAATAATTCAGAAAAATATAATGTAGAGGGGAAAGACACTGGGAAAGTTGCTTTACAAGAAAAAAGAATTCTTCATGTTTTTAGACTGACCAAACGAGACTTAAGATTGGTATGGTAGCATCATAATTATTTGCAAACCAGAAACACCATGACTGAAAGGAATGGTTTATTTTGGCACAAGGATTATAAGTAAGCATGACAGGATGAAACCTAACACCAGACCTGCCAGCCTACCAGATGAAGGGAGCTCTACAACCACTTCTATTAAAAGCTGGATTTGACAAAGAACTATTCTAGGAGGGCATTCTCTACTGGCATAAAACATGTCCAAATACACCTCTCTTTGCTTTAATTTCAACAGTCCAAGTTGAAAAACTGCTAGCATATTTGTGCAATGGTGTGTTAACACACTACTATCAAGAGGTATAAATGAAATTGAATGTCTGCTTAAGAATTTTATATGACTACTTTTATTCTGAGCTTTAGCAAACTAAAGAGCAGTAATGAACCTGTCAAGCTTATCAAAAAGACAGAGAAACATTTGCTGCCAATTTTTTTTTTAGAGCTGGGGAAGAGGTGATTGAGGTCAGCAGGATTGCTAGTAGGATTCCCTGTGGTTTCCAGAGGTCTCACAGTAATATCTAAGTAGTATTTAAAACCCAAATGGAGTACTGGTGGATGGGAGTGGGAATGGGAAGTTCATTCTGCACTCCAGCTTCCTTAATTCTTTGCACTGTGAGCTGATGAAACCACACTATTGCTGTCAAAGGCCAGGTTAACATTTAATAACCTTGTAAAACTTTAAACTTACTTTCAGAAAGTCTTAAAACATTCTTATAGCTTTGATTAAAATTCAGTGGAACTATTAGGCTTAACCACTACCTTTCATTTAAGATAACATTGAAAAGTCATTAACCTCTGTTAAAGGAGAAGGAACCTGAAGTAGTAGAAATCTCAAACAACAAAACATAAAGACAAAACACTGTTCAATCTGGAGATGAATGTAAGGTAGCCCAGGGATCATCCTTACCTGAATAGATGTGTTTAGATTTTGAAAAGCAAAGAGAAGTGCCAAGACAGAGGAAGGGAAGGGAGTTGGCACAGCTGTAAGGGTAACTGCTGTGCGGCTCTAGCACAATGCTTACAATGATAGGATGTAGGATAAAGTTTTTTATGTAGAAAGCTGTCTAAAAACCATGATAACTGTGAATGGTGAAATTTGTGTTCAGATTTGTCATGCTTGAGGAAACAGATTATGTACAGCTTTTTTAACTGTTATTTTCTTCATAATTTATTGCTCTTTCTACATAAAACAAACTGTAAGATACTAAATTTTGTCTAGTGAATAAACCCACTAATAGTGATGATGAGAGGATATTCCTTCCTTCCTTTTGATCATTCTGTACTTCTCTCTTAGCTGAGAATTAATCTATTCAGAATTTGATATACTGTACCTGAATAAAACTTCATTAAAATAATTTAAACAAATATCAATAAACCACATGTAAGACAATAATTATGCTTCAGACCTCAGGTTAACTAATTTGGTAACAATGGTTGTGCTCACTTTTTCCTAGCCACAGAACTGCTGGTACAAAACTCCTGACACAAGTGAAAAAGAGAGAAAAATTTTTAAAATACCAATTTTTAGATTTTCACATTCATTTTCATAAAATGAATCTGATGTACATTTTTCCTCATCAATGAATTATTTCCCTAGACATAAGAGTAAACAGCTTTTTCTAGATGCTGAGCATTCCACAGTGCAGAGCCAAAATGAGAGGGTCCTGTTTGTCTAACTTTTGAGTGTTCCTCTCAAGGCTTCTCAGGAAAACAAGTCCTGAATGTGCAGTATTTCCAGGACTTGTTCACATGACAGTTGAAAATCTCCTCTGGGAATCCAAGTCACAAAGAAAGTACCACTGTGGATCTGTTCGCAACCAGTAAAAAGTTGACCTGGCTGCTGCTTACTGTTAGTCACCTGAAGATTACCATCTCCACTACAACAATATTTCCATAGATCATTTTAGTATTCCTAGAAAAAAATCAGAAATTCTTTTAATTTGTCACTGAAAGAGATCTCCTTCCAGCAGACAGAATAGTCACATACACCAGAGTAATTTTGAGCCTCTGACCTTGCAGTACTGACCAATGTGAAAATAATTTTATTACTTGAGAAGCACACAGAAATGCTTTTGGAGCTATCAAAAGAAAACTAAAAAATAATTCCAATATACAGGACATATTAATTTACATATCTCAATTATGAGTTCATGAGGCATCATTTTCACTCTTCACCATACCACCACCCCTCACAACTGAAGTCAAAATAAAGTCCAGTATGAAAATTTATGTCATCTACTAACTCCCATTGTAAAAGCTTGTGTTTTTCTCTCATTATCTTCCAGTAATGCAGTGTTCAGCATATTTTCTGGGTAGTTTTAAATATCAGTAATGTATCCTTGTCTGTAGAGGCTCTGCACGTGGAGGCAATTAGGCTCAGTCCTTACCACTGCTAATTCCACCACACAGTCCAAATTCCACATTCATTGCTGGTTTTTGTTGCCAAAAAGGGATCAAAAATTTGATTCCATGATAATGTGATGGATACAATAGTCACAGTTCTCTTCACATCTGATGTTGCTAACAGGAAGATGGGAGTGTGTGGTGGCCTTTAATACCAAGGCTCAGGGTGACCTCCTGGCTCCAGTGAGGATGCTACTGAAACTCTCAGTGGTTTGGAAGGCACCAGTATTTATTTTATCCTCATTCTATAAACTTGAGTTTAAATGACTTCTTTTTCTAGAGGTCAGCTCATCTTCACCTTTAGAGGATGAAAGCGTTGTCCCTATGGGTAACATTCATTTCACTTTAGCCAAGTGCATCATTCAGGTTGCTTCACCTGAGAAAATGGTACCTAAAGCAGAGAGTCTGAATTGTCCTTCAGAGAGTGATAATGAACTCTGAGGTGACACGAATGGATATCTAGATATGATATCATTAAAGAAGGTGAAATTAATCCCATCTTATATATATCATGATTAGCTTATAATTGATATTAAAACCAAGAAAAATGTAGTGAGCAATGAGATCTGTGTTGTGAAATATCAAACAAAGGCTGATAAATAACTAACACTATATTAATCAAAGAAAGGGAAGCTATTAGAACTTACCTTCTCAATTCAAACTCACTGATTAATCTAATCAGATAGAATTTTAGTACAACTGTACCATTTATTCTGTGGAAACCTTATCATTACTGCGTACGGTGGCTTCTGTTTGTTGAAGACTGTCTGACATACACCTTGCCATTCATTGCATGATAAGGCAGCTGTCAGTTATGCTTAAGTGTCTTATTGCTGTTGGCATGTGTCTAAATAATACACACAATGTGTTTCTGAAACAATCTAATGGCTCAGCTGACTAAAACAAGCTTGCAGTGCAACACTTGGGAAGCTGACAGGCTATCTTAAGTGTGCTGGACAAGATATGTTGCAGTAACGAGATTTTAAGTTTGTGTATTTTCTAAACACAATATCACGTGGCTGTTGAGAATCTGATAACCTCCATGTGTGGTAGGTACAGCAAATGAACGTTATGGTCATCAATAAACTTTTGGTAACTTCCATTTAAAAAGGAAATGTGCCTTTGGCATCTCTACCTTTCACTTATCTGTGAATGATTAGCACAAGATCTCAAGGTAGATTGTCTTCACCTCTAAATAATATTTCTAGTTGTCACTAAAATGCTTTTCAGATATTTCAAAGTCAGACAACATCACCTCAGAATCCATTATATACCCAATCTTTTCATAAGCCAAGTATAATCTCACAAATTTATCTTCTTCTTTATGTTGAGTAGATTTTTTTTTTCAAATTTCTCTGGATTTGTCTTCCAAGGACAGCAGGAGTTTGCAATGTAATGGTGGCTCTGATCTGCATGAACTTTTCAATCAAAAAGCTACAGAAAATGGAATATAGATAGAAGTTACATAGAGATAGATACACACACGCAGATAGATAGATACCAGTATCATGGCCATAAAATGACATTCTTTTCTGATTTTACCACCTCCTCTATTGTAATTAATTTCTTTTATTGCCCTAAGACATCTACTTGACTTCATGAGCCATACAGCTTTAGAAGTCTCATAATATGTAGACATTTTTCTTCTTGTTTCAGCTAAGGAAAATATACAGTATAGCTAATGGTATTGGAAAACTCATCTCACAGTAGGAACCTAGAGGTAAACAACTGCATTTGCAGTATATAATCTCCTCTGCAAGATTTCTAATTATTGTTATGCTTGTGTAGTCAGGAAATCATGGTCTATAAAGCAAGCCTAATTTCCTGTGGCTTGCACCTGAACACGATAAAAGCTCTTGATCTCCTTTCCTTCTCCAGAGGCAAATCACAAAACTGTGACTTTACTGTTTAATCCTACAATGAGTACCTATTTCCACCCATGTAATCCTGAAAGTGTTACCTTGATGAATGCTTGACCAGGGTCTCTCTGGACTTTCTGTGACTGCCTTAATGTTTCCCTGTAACAAAATGAAGATATGCAGCATTGATTTTTTTTTTTTTTTTGTACTCTCAGTAATTGTATGACTTTGGCAAAAGACGCTGATTAGTTTAGGCACAACTGCTTTTCTTCTTCGGAATTCTATGGCAGCTTGGGAGGGTGCTTGTGTTAGACAGAAAGTTAATTATTACTTCTTCCTAGAACAAAGAGAAGGCTATATTGATTAGATGTAGCTGTGAAAACATTTAAGAAAAAACAAAGCCCCAGGTTTGTCATATGTAATGTGAGCTTTAGTGCTTGTGACAGGTGCCAGATTTACAGTACTAGAGACTAAAATCCTCTCTACCCAAGGCAGGTATGGCTTTCCCCTGCCTGTCACTCAGCCATGCTCCAGTGGGAGAAGCACCAGATGTGCAAAAGCACTTCATTGCTGTTCAATCCTTTGGTGCTGACTTAGCGGGATTGAATCAGAGACATCAACTAATTTCACATGGGCCAACAAATAACATTGACTTTGCAGCCTCTGTCCAACAAAGCTGTTAAGCACATACATAACTTTAAGATCAGCCATAGCACCAACTCCATCAATTCCAGTGCTTTAGGTCCTTATTCACTTCTGCCTCGTAGAGGATTTGAACTAGTGACTTACAACTAAAATGTTTCATATCCTTTCACTAATCCCCCCCAGTCACTTCCTAACAAACTGCCTTTGGGGACGTATAAACCAAACCTCACACTGAACTCCTTGGCAGTACATTCATGTTTCACAATGTCTAACATTCCCCTGTACCAGAGGAATCACTTTTATTTTGCTGGTGTTTGTAAATCTTCACATCATGATTTTAAGTTTCCTACTTTGAACAGTACTTCCTTATACATTTAATCCCAAGAAAACTCATTACTTATTCAAGTCTATTAGGTCTGCATAGTCATATCCAATGAACACTTATTGCTTTGCAAAAAAATAAACATCTTCAGCAACATATCCAGTCTTATATACTAAGAACCTTTCAAATGAGCTGCTTGTGGTAAAAAGAAAAAAAAATATAGTGGTAAATATGGAGAAGGAATGGAAACTGAAAGCAGCACTAAAGTGTTGCTCTGAAAATAATTTGGTCAGGGATCAAAATCCTATTAATATACAGTTATAATTATTTAGATGCTATAAATTACTTGGAAACTATGTATACATGTAAAGTACCCAGCAGAGATGTCTGATTCACACCTTTACAGCACTTTGCAAAAGAGAATATTTCTTTCCAGCTGTGGGGGAAGTCTCTCCGTCTGCATGCCACATACATAGGATTCCTCCTGCATTAGCACCCTTCCCTCCCTGTCACACTGAGATTCTGTGCCTCTGTGGCACTGAGCCTCCTGGCTACAGCTACCAGAGAGACCTCGTGGGTTTGTCCTGGGAGAGCGCTGGGCACAGAGCCATGGAGGTCTGCATCATGTTACACCAACACTGCTTCTCAGTCAGCCCTTCTGGGGAGCACAGGAAGGAAAGCAGCTACTGCAGGTCTCATGAGGGCAGAAAAAGAAATCCTTCTGAGCTGAAGGCTGGAATAGGTTTGCTGGGATATCAGGTCTAGTTCCTCATATTACAGATGACCTTATATATACATATTACATAAGTTTTTTTCATTATTTGGTCAATTTCCATCTGCTACTGACAGAAATTGCTACTGACAGAAATTGTTTGACCACTTCACTGCTCTACTGATTTTAAGTATATTTTAATTTTAACCTAAAGTTATGTGTGCTACTTTTTTTTTTATATTGGCACTGTCTTTGAGCTGGAGCCAGGTTCTACTGCATGAACCTGCTTCCCTATCCACACTAGAAATACTGCTCCTGTCAGCATTGGTTTTTTGCAAGTACATTACTCCAACAGTTAAGAGTTATCCTGTGACTTGTTAATATGCCCAGGTTTTTCTCTTCCTCAGTCATTTCTAACAAATGAGCTCTTAGCCTGTAGCAGAGGCTTTTGTTATTAGTCCGTAAGTGCATGACCTTGCATTTTGCAGTATTGAATTTCAATTACTCCAGCCTACAACGTCACACGGTTCTTCCTGTGTGTTCCATCCCAGCCATCCCTCAGAGTCATATTCCCTCCCAACCCTGTATCTCTAGGACATATCAGCACCACACCAACTATTTTTTACCAAGTGCATTAAAAAATGCACACTAAATCAGCACTAAGAATCCACGCCTGGGAAGAGGAGTAGGAACCTCCCTGATGTAAAATACTTTACACCCAATACTTATTTCTTATGTCAGCACTAAAAGTTGGCTAGTCCTCTTTTATGCCCTTGTCCTGTTATGATCCCTATTTTCTCCAGTTTAACTAAAAAGTCTCATGGTATCACACAGTAGATTACAGTGTCACATGCTTAGCTGAGATCAAGAAGTAGCTGTGGCACGTAACAGTTTTCTAAGAAAGTTGTCTTTTCAGAGGCAGAATACATACACAAAATTAACAGATATTTCAATCTAAAAATATACAGCTATTTATCTGGCAATTATCTATCACCTATCTCTGCATATCCATAGAGCATTTAATTTTTTCCTTTCTTTCTCAATGCTTGTTTGCTTAAACCTTGCCTATCAGTTGGGTGGCTAACAAGTCCTGCAGTCACACCACTATTTTATCTTCCTTACTACAACTTTCATATGGCACCACTTCTGCTTTAACTAGATAATTTACCAGAAAGATTGGAATTATTTTGTGATTGTGCTCTCAGTGAATCCAGTAGTCTTCCAGAATTACCCATTTTCTTCAATTGTGCAGTCCTATTTTCTGCAGGCTCATGTTCTTACAAACCACCCATTTCACTTAACAGCTTCTTACATGCTTATCACTGCATTGAGTGCCAGCTACAAAGAATCCTTAAAATAAATTCACCTAGACAACCTTCAGACCTGGGGATGCTCCCACTGGAACAGCCTCAATGGAGCATAGTGAGAGTTCTGCTTCTAGAATAGACTCTAGTCTGCTGTCTCTGCTTTGCTCACATACTTGCAGGCAGGATTATATGAGAATTTCTAAGGGTCTGCACTTCAAACAGCAGACAAAGGAATAAGTAGATATCTAAGTCTCTTTGGAAATCTAAAAATCCTGTATTTCTAAACATAATTTTTAGAACCTAAAATTTAGCACCTAAAGTTGTTTCAGCTATGGGTTATTAATCTCTCCAGTCTTTTTTTTGTGTGTGTGTATGTGTGTGTGTGTGTGTGTATCCAGGCCTTGCTAGATGGTATGCAGCAAGGGAAGAAACCCAGTTCACCCTTCTCTACCCAGCCTTGCCTCTGTGTCACAGGGCTGCTGCCTGGAGCCCTTCTTCATGCCAATGCATGCATTGCACATTGCTCAGACACATAGCCAGGAAAGTAGAATGCAAAGAGTAAACTAAAAAGCTACATTTTGAGCAGGTGCACAGAGGTTATCTATGCTGCCAGATGGATATACTTAAGAGGAATGAACAGATAAAGTAATCTCCATATTTCAAGGAGTGTTTGGGACACAGTTCAATAGCTCAACAGAAGCTTTTTTATTTTTCTTAAATCATATATAGAATATGATTGCATCATTTATGATTTTTTAAAATTTATTTTAGTCACAGCAAACTGACATTTCAAGAAGCATAAAATGTTACCTTACTCTTTGCCCAAAGCAGTCCTTTCCAAGGCTTTAATGGTTCAGATCAGCTTTTATAAAGGCAGAGGAGATGACACCTAGGCTATGGTATATATTGGCATAGATCTGTGGTGCCAGCTTTGCATTTTCATTGTTTCTGCCTAATTAGACCAACTGGCAATTCTGTGACAAGGGAAAGGTTATAATTGACTTGTACAAAATGCTTATTTTGCCTGCTTTCACTGACACTCACCAGCACACAGCTCTGTGATCTCCTGGCAGCAATTGTCTTCTAAATATTTCTGTGCAGTGATTGGGTGAAACCATTAATCCAAGCCTAACTTTAAAAAATTCTCTAGACAGCTCCTCCTCTCAGCTGTGAGCTTGCAGGAGCCCGAGCACAGATCACCTTGCTGCTCACACAGTTTTATTTGCACAATACTGCTGCATTCATGTGGTGGCTGGTGTCATCCTGAAGGAAATGAGTGTGTGCAAGCTGTGCTTTGGGGCTGATGCTGTGGAGCAGCAGGCATGAATTTTTCCAAGGCATCCCTGCTGCATGTGAACTTTGCTATGCAGCAGAGAACATGCAAAGGTCCAAGCAGGAGGATGGCAGCCAGGGGGAATTTACCAGACAAAAGTAATGGGAAGAACTAAGCTGGCAGCATTTAACTGAGGAAATAAGAGAGCTCATATTCAACAAAGCTCTAAAAAAAACACTTGAGAAAAAAAAGAATTGGTCAGACTTAATATAGCTACTTCTTATATTTGCACTCCATGGCCCTTGTTTGTTGATTTAATGGGACTCCAAAGGACTCTTTGGCTTCTATGTTTCTTTTAAATTTATTTATTTATTTTTCCTTATTTTTTAATTGGAATTAAAATTTACGAAGTAGGAAAAAAATTAAGATGCAATTAAAGTGTTTAATAGGACGTTAAGAAGACTGTTAAAAATACAGTTGCTTGTTTATAATAAAGTAACTTAATTTATATTAATGAATTTTACTAAGGGACTCCTGCAGAAATAAAGTACTTTTATCCAAGCATGTCCTAAGATATAAGTGAGACAGTCATGGTATGCCTATTCCTTTCAAACAACACATGATAAACAGCATGGCAAAATATCATGAGTGAAGATTATACACAGTCTCCTTTAGACTGAGTTCACTTATAAAAGAGTCATAAAATTCTGGTAAATATTTTTAAGGTTCTAAATCTAAATGTAGGATGTTAAGATCAAATAATTATATATCTGCATCATCAATAAGAAAATAATATTTCAGCGATGTCAGAAGAGGTAAGACAAAACATCTGAGTTTCATACCTGACGGAAGTCTTTTTGTTTCTCTATATTCATTCAAGTTATTTCACCTTGTTAAGCATTGGTGACTCCAAAAATGTGGATATGACAATCCATCTTCTTTATAAGAATTTTTTAGGAGTTTAGTTAAGATTTTCAAAACTGCTTGAAGGATGAGAATTGCTGAGTGTTGTGGTGCCCTATGGCAGGAGTGGGTTGGAGTGAGTGACATGCACTCCAGCTTTGAGAATGAAACAGTGACCAAATTGTTATCTGGAGAGGGAATACTATTGATGGATTCTCAAAGCTTTGGACCATTTTTGTCTTACTCAAAGAAAGATAATGGTTAAAGCAGTAATTTTGTGAGAAATTCAGTATGAGAAATGTTGGGTTCTTTGCTTCCTGAGGACATAAAATGCAACAAAAAAAATGGCAAACAAGGCCAAGTATCCTTGTAAAGTATCTCAAACACGTATGTACCTCTGTATACCACTACACTTCTAACTTTCAAGGCATTTTGTTTTCCAGTTTGATCTGGATTTTTCATAATTATTCTATCTACTTTGATTTCCCCATGCCCTTTTATTGCTTTCTTCACAGAGTTAGGATTACCCATAGTCTCTGCTCCTGCAAGCTGGCACGCTTCCTTTGAAGTCCATGAAACTGTGCCAATTTACACCACTGCAGACTTATTTGATACTGTATTTTAACTACAGATGGGTCCCAGCTGCAAATCTTGGTTTGGATCCAAGATCACCCCAAACTAGGGAATGTTTAAATTCATGATTGTGGCTTAGACCCCTCTCTATGGGTGTGTTATAACAGAAAGAGAAAATAACTTTCTGACTAGGGTAGAGGGGCAGTGCCTGTCAGGGAGGCTCTTTCATTGTGGTTAATCTGCATGAAACTGGAGACCAGTTTTTGTGGAATCCTCCTGCATAGTAGAGCTAAGGAGTGAAGAGCCATTCAAAATGAAGAAAATATACAAGAAGCTAAAATTCATTATCTGATCTAATGCAATTGTAAAATAAATCTTAATTTTAATGAATCATTGGCTTACTGAATGAGGTTATATGCTGCATATTACTGTCCAGTACAAGAGGAAAGGAAAGAAAATTCCTATTAAAGTCCAGCAGAGCAATGAAAAATGCATAAAAGCTCAAGAAATTAGCATATATTTCATTCTCTCAAATGAACACTGCTAAGTCCCATATTGTCTTAGTTTTTCTCCTACCGCTAAAACAGAAATGAGAATTTTTTTCTATTTCATTTAGCACATCTATATAAAATTTAAATAAATTAATAGTACTTAATTAATGTTTGTTGAAGCTTTGTTCTTCTTCAGTTTTGACCTTGGAAGTTGATTAAAAGTATGTGGGATGTCATTGTTGGTAAAGCAGGGAATTCCTGGAAAGCAGCTTTGATTTTACGGATGACCAACTTAAAATGGAGTTGCTTAAAACGCTGAAACAATTTTGAGGCGTTTCAAATATAAGTTTTCTTTGACAGCTAAAGTTCCTTCCGCCCCCATCTTGATTAATATTGTGTGTGACCACTATTTTCAGAAATCAGAAGAAATAATCATCAAAGATCAAATACAAATTTCAGATCAGACCTTCAGAAGGGTTGCCCAGTTGACATGAATGATATGTCAATGTTCCCCACAGACCAGGAGAGAGGCAGGGTAGACTTTGCCACATTATCTTCCCAACAGTTTCTGTCCTGGTGAAAGATGACCAGAAAGGGGGCCTGAGTATTTCATGTCCACTCAATTTGCTGCTGCTCTGCCAAAGGTATTAGCTCCAGTTGTGAAGGAACACCGGTTTCCTAGCACAGAGGATGTGGACTCAGAGCTCAGACTCCTAAATAAGTTGCTGATATCTAACACATGCTAGTAATGTACCTTAACCCTTGTTTGCTGTTTGTTTTTACAGTAGATCTTCACTCCCAGGATTCACAGTCTGTTAAGCACCATTTGAGCAGACAGCAGAGACACAGATATAGCGAGGAAGGAGGCTTAGGTGAGCTTCAAAGTGGCACATTTACTGGGTGGCCTGTGACAGAGCATTTGCCAGGCAGTCCTGACTTCCTCTCATTCACATGAGAGTTGCATTTACCTCCAGGAGAAGGAAATGTCACCACTGCATATCTGGATGGTGTCTGAAGCAATCACTTTTATACACTGTTCAGTGTGAACACGCAGATGCCCTTATAATACGTATGTATCTTTTGTACCTTTGCAACAGCACATTGAAGCTAGTGAATTATTTGCTGCTCTGAAAAAGAAATGTCCTGAATTCAGTCCTCTTTTTGATCCTGTGTGTATTTTTATATATATATATAGGACATTTCTTACATCACTGTAATTTATTTTTCTAGCTTCAGAGCCCTCCAAATCTTTTGCTTCCTTGATACTGTTCTATTGTAAAGAATAAGCACTATGCACTAGCACTGTTAACTTTTCATGTCTGAGTAGAACAAATAGGGAATCCTATCAGTCAAAAGCACTCTGAGGAGACTTGGCTTGAAAAAATGCTTACAAATTTGTAGGCAAAATAACTTAATATATACTTCATGGTTTATAAAAAGATTACAGTCAATATTTGCATAAATTTATCTTCCTAAGCTATAAGATATGCCACTGCCTTAGTTATACTGACCTTTTCTAAAAATAAATGCTATTTCCTTAAGTTATTGCCATGCCATTTCTGTATCTTAATTAATGCGTTTTTAGTCAAGCATCACTGTCTCAACTGAAAGGAAGCACTTTAAATATTTTACA
>JAYDZK010000169.1:96273483-96286730 GCA_034509185.1 Euphonia xanthogaster
TTTACAGAATATTCTATTTTGGCTAGCAGCTGAGCATGCTAAGAGGAGGATATTTGGTAAGATGGTAATATTCTTTTTCTTCAGTAATCATTTAAACCCCGAAGGCATTTCTTCTGCATTTTTCATGTCACATGGGCCTTCCCTCCAAGAGAGCATGATATTCATGCCCCAGGTGGAGCCTAAGCTGAGCTCTTCTTCCACCAACAGAGCGAATGGCTTGTACTACCCACTACAGCACCAAAGGCGACCTCCCTACCTTTGTCCATTTAAAACAGCCCTAAGTTTGCAGATTGCATTAGGGGAATATATACATGAAAGAATATCTTCCTAGAAGCTCAAAGACCCTGTTCCTCGGGGTCCAGATCTGAAACCTTTGATTTAATTGTCCCATTATTCATGCAATATTTACACAGCATTGCCATGGATGCAATTCCCATTGTATATAGAGCTAGTGGCTGGGTATACCTGACATGGCTAAATGTTTGAGCATGACACTAAATCAATCTGTTGTGCCCTGAGTTTCTCTGAGGAGCATGTGCAGATTAGTTCTGTGGTGTATCAGGCTTGTACACCACATGCACAAGGAGTCTAGTGCAGTCCCACTGCACATATGGTGCAGAATTGATCTTAGTTGCTTTGCTCAGAAGCTCACACAAGGCTGCCAGACCCTCAAAAATGACTTAGAAAATACAAGGCAATACCTCTAAGTTTGTGGATAACTGATAAATTTTTAATTTACTGCCAAAACAGGCACAGTAGGATAGTCTAAGGGAAATATTTAATCAAATATTAGCCTAAAAATTATCTTGCCCAGACAATTTTAAAATTATTCATTTGAGTATTTTTGGCACACTCTTTCTTCATTTTTATTGTTCTATGCCTTGCTTCTTCCTCTAAGTGCTCAAATAAATTGTCTTTTGTGTTTGTGATGTATTTAGTGGTAACACAGAGGGCTGTATTCACTTGAGGATAGATTCTCCAGTCTCACTGACCTTTGAATCCTGAAATATCTCTAGGTCCAGTCTCAAATGTTGCACACAGCAAGAAGTCAAACGCTCTTATCACAAGAGAGCTCCTACTCACCTGTGCTGAGTTGCATAGCTGTCAATGTGCTGAAAGATGCAAGTCTGATCCTGAAAGCACTGTTCACGTGAGAAAAATGTATTCACAGGGGGCCTGACATGGCAAGGACCCAAGCAACTCTGGCACCTATCCAGAAAAGCACTTAATGCATACGCTTCGAGCTACAATTCGGCTGCAAGTATGTGAGCAGTAGCATTGCCTTTGATTGACACTGAATCAACAAGATGTGAGAGGTGATTAACAAATTTATCAAGCAAGGGCAATATTTGGCCCAGGACTGGACTTCTGTTGTTCGGTTCCTGAATGAGGAAATAGAAACTGTTTGTAGGGGCTGCACAGAACTTCCTTGACACAGGGATTTTTCAGGCAGACATGGTGACATTAGACACAAAAGTATCAGAGCTTTCCTAATGTCTGAACAAACTAGAAACGTGAATAGATATGTTAACACCAATAAATTAATCTAGGAGCTCCGTTCATTGACTACTATAGAAGAAGTCTTAATGAAGAAAAGTGAATACATTCTGTTTACTTGCATAATACCTTTCCCTTATGTGGATAAATTTAGTGGAATCTGGTCTTTTCTTAAACAACACCCACTTTATAATGTGCACTGTTGTATTACTGATGGATCCAAAGACCAAGAAAGACTTTTTTTTAAGATTTAAAAAAAACACAGCCTCTCAAATTTATTCATAAGCAAGAAATGTCTCTACTAATTTAAGGTTGAAAGATGCTGAAATTAATAGAAAACGGGCCCATTTATTCAGAGGTTACGTTTCCTGATGTGGTGGATATGATTATTGCATAACTTTGCTCACAGTTCTGGAAGCATGAAAGTGTGAGGTTAATAATAATCAGGAAGGGAAGTGTCAAAAAGGGAATTTATTTTGGAGAGAAGGCATAGAGCAAAGTTGTTTGGGATGCATTAGCCCACAAAAATAGTTTTTGAAGACAAGAAAAGAAGTCAGTGTAGTCTGAGGACTTGTACGAATTTCTTCCAGTTTGGGGAGTTTCTGAGCCTTCCTGTCAATGGCAGACATTTCTTTCTGTTCTTGCCTGCAAACTGGAGTTCAGTTGTTACTAAAAGACAGTTTTCAGTCATGTTTTTTGTAAACCTTTTCTTAAATTAGGATTTAACAATTTTATTTTATGTTCCTAATTTGTGGGGAAGGGAGTATGATGATGACACAGAGAAAGTTGTCAGAATGGAAATATACTTAAAAGCACTTCTTCAGTTCCAAATAGAAATGTATAATCCCCAAATTTCCAGAATCCATGGATTTCCAATAGTTTATACTAGCATCAGCCTTTTCTCTCTCTTTTTTTTTTTTTTAATCCAGTTTGGTCTTTTTAGCTTTTGAACAGATCATATTGAGCATGCACTTGAGGTTTCAAAAGAAATTTTTAGTCTATTGGGTAATCAGTTCCTTAGGTTTACATCCAATCCACAAAATATGTATTTGTGTCAAATTTTGCCTTGCTACATGAAGTTGTTGAAAAATCTGCTCAAAATGCTGTTGGTCATGTTTGTAGCTAAATTATATACATAAAACCTCATCTTTTCATGAATAGTTTAAGTTCAGCATTTTCATTGTCTTGAGCATCAGCTTTTACTTTATAGACAGTGATTTGCAAGAGAAAGTACATTTAATTCCACAACAGTTGACATTGAGAGCATATTGTTGATACAGGCTCCAGTGATAGCCTTGTGTTTTAAATTGTTTCTGTCCTAGTTTAACAGCACAGTTTGTTGTTAACCAGTTTCCTTTTTATCCCTTCTAGCTGCAGATTTATTTGCAGAAAGACATCGTACAAATGATGATTTATAATAGAATCATGTTGCCTGAGAAAATGTATTGATTTAGAATGAAATTGCAGTCTTTACTACAAAGGCAGAATGAAAGAGATGAGAGTGATCTGCCTTGAGTGAAACTAAATTTCTCTGACTGCCCTATACCTGTGTTTTCTTTCTTTTGTAATATTTTACATTATAGAAAATGTTGCATTAGGCATTTTTGTATTCAGTTCTTGCGATCTACATTCCTCAACATGCCACAATTACTATGGTTGTCTTCGTTCAGTTCTTTCATCAGTTCAAAGTAGTACAGCATTTACCTTGGTAGCATTTAAAATGAACCGATCAATAGCTAGATGTTTGCTATTAAGAATGATGAAGAAAGGTTGAGTGGGAGGCAAACAAGGTTATCTACTTTTAATATATTACCTAATTATTTTCTGTGTTGGAAGGAAGGCATGCCTTCATTTAATTGATTTTAATACACACACATGCAATTAATGCAGATGGCCAAAAGTGGACACTACAAATTCTGTTCATTTTTTACTGCTTTCATTTCTTTTTTAAGTTCCATGTATTTTCTAAAGAAAATGCAATGCTCTGTTGTTTAAACTATTGTTGAAACCAGAACTTTAGGACAGCCAGGCAGCTTCAGTATATAAAAAGGCGGGGGAAAGTGTGTGTTTATTGCTTAAGCCAAGGTATAGGGAAGTTATCCTGTTGTTGGAAGAGTTAGCTTGATTTTGATAGGGTATTTTTTAGACATGTGTGATTTTTTTAAGTTCTATTACAGTTCCTGCACAGAGTCTTTCCACTTGATGCTTCTATTGCAATACAAATTCAATCAGTGATTTTATTCTACTTTCTGAGATTGAAAAAAGCCTGGCTTTTTATTTCAGAAATATTTTGGCCTTATTCTCATTATTTCATGAAAGGATCCCTTTGCTACTATTTCTTCCTTTTTTTTTTTTACTAATCAACTCTGGTACAACACCAGCAACATGTATGCCTAAGTTTGCAACAGCATCAAAACTAGAGCACTGTCACTAGCCATGGCCCTGGGTCTTGTCAGGCCTCTTTATGACAGAGCATCTCCTGAGCTCCATCCAGCTTGTATTCCACCCTCAAAACCACATCCTTTGAGTGCCTCCAGCTGGCCCAGAAACCACGCTCCCTGCCCTCAGGCTTTCTTCTGTTTCTGAACCTCCACAGCTTCCAGAGGCTCCTTCAGCCCCTTAGGGGCCAAAATGAAGTCTGAGCATCTCTGAAATGACAGGCTGCATGAAATAGCAAAAACATCCTGAAACAGCGTCTGGGGAGCAAATTAACATATGGGTGCCCTCAAATTGCAAAGTGATGAGGAGATATTCAGTATGCACATGATGGAAGCTACAAATGAAGGAGGAAATTTGGTGCTAATAACACCCTGGCCTGATCCAGTTTTCGTTGGTTTCTGTTATCTTTAATAGAAGCTGAATCTAGATCAAAGAGGAAGAAAATAACAGTATACAATGTTTTAGAGTGACCCAACAGCAACATTCAAAACAACAAAGGGAGTTAATTTTCCTCTTGCTATTCATATGAGCCTAATGTGGGTTATTTTACTTGAAATCAAGACAAACATGTACCTTGAATCCTGTGCTGTACCCTCTGTCAGTACTTGTGATTACAATGAGAAATATATTCTACTCTTATTTCTTAAGTTGAATATTGTTCCAGCTTCAAGTGAAGTTGTAAAGGTCTTCTGAGTTTTCTCATAGAACCTTTGCTTCTATCTCTTCTAAATAATATTTTGTCCACCATAACACAATTATTAGCACTGCATTTTCTGTGCTTGCTGTATCTGACATATCACAAATTCAGGCACCTAAACTGTTACTTCATTTGATTTGGAAATAGTTAAAAATCCCTTTGTACAGAGACAGTAATATTTTTCTGTCCCTAATACATTATTGCTAAGAGGAGCAGCCACTGCTGTTCTGGTCAGTCACCTACCATATTTTCGTTGTTTTATATCAAGGTCTCAACAAAAAAGAACAGATTTATTTTTGCTATTCCTGCCAAGAGGCAATGATTCTGTAGTAACTTTGTTAAATGTTCATATCACAACAGGAACTGCTGAGAGTGTTTTGATGGAGCTCTAATTCAATCTGGAGCTCTAATTCAATCTACATTAATTATAATCGTAAGGGTGGGAAAGAAGGGCATATTTCAAATGTCCACTTCTGCTTGAATTGGATTCCTGAAAAACAAATCTCACTAAATAAAATAATATGAATGAGATTTCAGCTCATTTATCTAGCAGAGAGACATCAACCGCAAGTGTGATTTTGGCTGTAATGTTCCAAGATTTGGTATGTGACTCAAGACTGATAAGAAAGATGGGTGCTAATGTCTTTACAAACAACTCGATGGGAGGTCTTTAGGAGAAATAGATGTTAATGGTTTTGAAATGGGTCTTAGTGCCTCTACCAACCTCAAGCTGCACAAGTTTGTTAGAGAACCCAGAGTTTGACTCCTGAACTTTAGGTAATAGACAAATGAGTCTGCACACAGTCTGTTCAGAACCCAGAGAGCCTGAACTTCTGAACTTTGGTGGAAAATGACAGGTTCAAGGGAGGAATATGTGGTAAGCCGTTCAGAAATCTGTACCTTCCCAGTACCTCAGCCAATGGGGAAAGAAAGAGGGCAACATACAGCCAGGAGTTTAGGATAAAAAGAGGCTTCGTCCTGTAGAATCTCGAGGGAGAAACCCCACGGGGCTATGGACTGTCTCTCCCTTTATCCAAATAAAATTCCAGGACTCTGTCTTCTGTATCCACATTGGCTTTTTGTAGTGTGATTTTCTGTACAACACCGACTGAACTATTTCATGGCCTCAAAGTCCTTAGCGATAACTGCACTTCAAATTTCTTCTGCCAGCTTGAACGGTAAAATGCCAGTTCTAATTATTATCCATAATTTTGATATTCTTCACCATCTACATAAAATCCTTATGTTAGTATGGAAAAACTGTATTTTATCAAAAACAGATAATAGATGGAAGAACAACTCATTTTAGTCTCAGAGATACATGCTTGTCATCAGATTTGCTTCTGCTTAATACAATGGGGGATTAATCATATGTGTTATTGATGGAATTACACATACTGAGTAAGGTACACATTATACAAACATATAATATATTATATATATATATATATATATAATCTTGGCTCTCCTTAAAGGATCACAGACTTACAGAATGTTCAGGGTTGGAAGTGACCTTAAAGACCTTGTAAACCCAACCTGCCCTGCCATGGGCAGAGACACCTCCCACTAGACCAGGCTGCTCAAGGTCTTATCCAACATGACTGAATGCTGCTGGAGTTGGGCCATCCACAACTTCCCTGGGTAACCTGTTTCAGTATCTCATAACCCTCAGACTAAAGAATTTCTTCCATATATCTAATGCAAATTCCCCTTTCAGTTTGCACTTTTTACTCCTTATTACTACAGCTTTGATGAGCACTTCAATGCTTAGAACTAATGAGCTTAAAGTTAGGTGAAGTCTTAACACTCTCCTAAATCTAGCACTACATTTCATAATTCTTATAGAATTGGATCCTAATGCCAATATATAACAGATAAAGACACAAGGTTTACCATGAAAGCAAAAGCAATTCAGCACTAGTAGATAACATCAGAAAGCATAACACAGCCTGAATTAGGAGCTGGCTGCCAACTATTGGCCTGGAAATGTTTTCCAGTTAAATAGGATGAAGGCAGAAGTAAAAGTCACAAAAGCACTAAGAAGCAGCATTTGTTGTGGACAACAGGACAATCAATGCAGGGTATTCAAAGAGAAACCTTTGCTGTAGATGATCCCTTAATGCAAAAGGCCAGTTTCAGAATTGTGCTGTCAAGGTGACTCTGTTGTCACTTTTGAAGATTGCACTGTTTAATATATTTAATACTTCCTTGCTATCATACATTCCTTATATTGACGGATGAATGACAGATGAGGATCTTTTCCTGTGTCTCTCCCCTTTTGAGCTGAAGCAAGTCGTGGAAGGGTAATTACAAAGCAAGAGACTATGGAGGTGATTGAGCTGCTTTGTCATTTGCTGGGATTAGTGAATGTATTCAGTGAGTCACAAGGTGCTCATTAAACAAAGACAAAAAAGAACTATCACCACTACATTTTTTATTTTATACACAAGCCTCAGAAATGGCAAATGTGTTCCCCAGGCTTTTTCCTAGATGCTTTTGAAGAATCACTAAAGGCTGGGAAGAAACACTGCTTTGTTATTAGCAGCAACTTTTATTCCACAAAGCAATATCCAAGCAGCACGAAAATACAGTCCTGAAGCCAGTAGCATCTTTTGGGATTTTATTCTTCTTTGGAAAACTGACTATAATAGCATCTGAAATGGTAAGCATTATCCTAATTCCATGACTTGTTTACTCAGAGACAAAATGCTTTCTATATCAAAACTCGCAGACATGCAAGGGCAAAGATTAGTAAGTTGTGTATGGACATGTAGGAACTAACATTCCTCAGGTAGCTCATAAAATTGTAGAACACTTGTGGCTTACAGTGCATGTAACACTAACTCTTTGGGAAATGCTGAAATATTGCTGAAATGTTGAAATTTGGAAAATGAGTGTAGAATTGCTGGTATATTCAGCAGTAAGGCAGTTGCATTATATAGCAGCACCTCAGAAGACTAAAATACCTCTGTCAACAGGGAGAACAGACTGTGCAAATGCGATGATCTATCAATTTGCTGTCAAACTCTTCTCTCAGTCTGACAGTGGTCCTCACTCTTAAAACCAAAGTGCTGGCACCCCATATGACTATGCAGAGGATTAAGGTTATTTAGGATGTCTCTGACTTGGTCTTGATAGTCACTTAATTATTCCTTATAAGACCACTGGAAATAGTTCCCACTGATAAAAGTGCCTTGACACATTCAGTATATCAAATCAACTACAAAGAATGAAATGTTTTATGTGTTGTTTTTTTGTTGTTTTTTTTTTTTTGTTAATAGAAAATGTTACAAAACAGGGCATTTCAAAGGCAGATGTTAGCATGGAATTAGATAAATAACTGACATCTTCACCTTAGAAAATCTTCCTTTAGACCCACAAAGAGAATTTTACTTTTATATTGATATGGGCAAAAGTGATGCTCCTGGGAATCCCCAGCCCAAGTTTGCAACTCTAGTTTCTGGTATGAGAAGAGTGTGTCCCCAGTGAGGCATCCACAACCCAGATTTAATTCACTTGGAAGACCTGTGTGTGTCAGAAAGGTAAGAGAGATCTCATGTGAAACAAAGATTACTGGAATAAAAGCCTTGACATTAAGATGTGGTATTGTGCATCAGGCAGCATTACAGTACTATCACACCCTATGTAGGGAGAAGATCCTTGAATTCAATATGAACCACATTTGGGTAACTAATTTAACATCTTGGCAGGAGATGCAAACTTCCTCAGTTTTTCTGTTTTAGCCCTGACTTTCACATTTCAGATTGCATAATGGGTGGATAATAGGATCAATCACAGAATGGCTTGAACTGGAAGGGGCCTTTGAAGAGCCTCTCATCTAACCCCCTACCACAGACAGGAACATCCAACAGGATGAAAGCTATTTCTGCTGTATTCTGAACTGAACATGCATAATTGCTGTAGTCCTGGAAAGGGAGCTTGAACACATCCAGATCAGGCACAGAACACAGCTGAATATTGTGGGGATGCTCTCCAGCCAGATTATCAGAGGTAATTAGTGCTCTCTCCTTTAAGACAGATAGATTAGATAGATATAGGTGGATAGATAGATAGATAGATAGATAGATAGCTAGATAGATAGATGATAGATAGATAGATAGATAGATATGTGTCTGTGTGTATAGAAAACTGTGTGTGTCTATATACATATATATATATAAACATATCTACATCTGTATCTATGAGCTACTTTTACTTGACATTCCTGATGTTGTTACAAACCACCAGAACTAAACCACTCACTTGCCCAGTGGGGACAGTCTGCAATATTCCTGAAGCAGGACTGACAGCCTGGGTCATCTCTGTGGATTTTTATTACTACAACCTCTTGCTACTGAAAAAAAAGTAAGAAATACTTGGATAACTCTGAGCAACAGGGAAACAGTCTGGTGTCTGTTTGGTTTCAGAGCCTTTGGCAATAAGCAACTGAACCCCATCACTTATGCTCAGAGTGAAACAAGGAGATGGACTGGCCCTTCCAGCTACAGTGTTTAAAACATCCACCTGGAGACTCACATTCCAATTTTTGGTAGAGAAAAGATTTTAAGCCATAGTTTTTGTTTTCTAAGAGAATGCTGCAATTACTGGACTGGGAGAGAAAGTTTGGCAGTTCTATTTTGTGACAAACAATAATAAATTCAGAAAATGTACAAATAACTGCAGGCTTCTCTAGAACTTGCATTTGTTATGGAGCTTTGGATTATAATTCTAGTTGATAAAAACAACAACACAGTAACAGGCACAACAATAATTGCAGCCACTATGCTAAAGAGCAGATCTGTATGGATGGGCTACTTGAATGATCTAACATCAGATATAGTTGTCATCAGGAAACAAAATAAACAGTGATCATTTAGTCCTTAATGTTTCTTTGGTGATGTTTGTTGGGGTTTTTTTCAGTTCAGTTGGATTTTTTGGTGGTTTATTTTTCCTACAGGTACAATATCCTCCATTTTTAAAAACTGCAATAGCCCTCAAAATCACATTACATTGGTTGCACTTCCTAAAAATCCCTTCTTCAGAATGTAGTAACACTCCACCACTCAGAGCATCTGTAGGCAAAGGCAAAACAGCCAAATAATGACAGCATTTCCTAGATGGCAGCCAGGAAGCCCAGGATATATATGAACACTTGCAAACATTCTGTGCAGCTAGATGTGCTAGCCAAATTTTTCACTTGAAAGCAGATTTCAAATTCAGCCCCTAAATTTGGCCATTAGATAAGGAATAGCTCCTGGAAATAATAAAATGAGATCACAGTGTTTTTATTAAATGGTGAAACTTTTCTGATAATGATGAAAGCAAAATGTAATGAAATCTACTTGTCCACCTTGATGCAGTTAAAGTCTCTGATCTGCTTCTTGGATATCAAAAAGATATTTGACCAGGTCAGATAGGCCTTCCTTCCCTATACATTGTGCAAGCCTGGAATATTTTTTCTTTTTTTTTTTCCTTTTCCCTACTAAAGGTATGTGGTTTTCTCAATGATGAATTATCATCATAATTTTTTGTTCAGAGGATCATTGGACAAGAAAATCAGTCTTGTTCTTTAATTTCAGGCATTTTTAAGGGGGTTCAACTATTAGGAAAGTGCTCAAATTTGAAGTATCATTGATGCTAACAGAAAAAATTCAGTTGTGTACACAGGCACTTTTTTTTCAACCTCTAGTTTGTACCTCCTAATTTTGCTTTTATGCTTGGGGAATTTCAATGCAATCTCCACACACTAAAGCTATGTGTAAATTCCAGAGTTATTCAAACTAATTAAAACCATTCTTTCTCATTAGGAGTATTCCTCTGAAGTTATGAACGATTCAACAAAAAAGAGATTATATAATTTTTAAGACATTAAATTTTAAATATAGAATTGAAAACTGCAACTTTTTATTAATGTCCTGCCAGAGAGTTTTTAAAAATGTAATGCACTTTCATGTGTATAAAGAAAACTAAAGAACAGAGTTTTGTAGTATAAAACAAAATTCTGAAAGATAACTTTGGGGTTTTACTTGTTTGATTTTTTCTTTCTTTTTTTTTTTTTTTTAATAAGACAAAGATAGATATTCGCAAGGAGATAACCTTGGAGTTTGATGGAAGCCTGGTTCACACCACTCCTGTCTTTCTCTCTTCCCTTGATCACATCTTGTCCACTCCAGAAAAGAAGTGTAAAGGCACAACTGGTGTGCATTGGATAAATCTTCATTTTCATAGCAGAAAAATTGATAGAATAATTATACTTTAGCCTTGAAAAATTTCTCCTTTTGGCTTTTGCTATCTCCATTCTTCCCATCCAAAAAAAATAGCTGCTGGTTGAGACAAGTATTATTTTTAACTAGAAACCAAAATATTCTTTTATCGACTTTTCATTTTGAATGCTCTTTCCCCCCCATTTCTCTGAATGGGTGTTTAGAATTTTATGATTCATTAGATGAATCCAAAGACATAGGTTAGATGGGTTTCTGTGGAAATTCCTACAGCAGGTCACAAGAATAAGTTTGCTTTTCTTGTGTTCAATCTTGCCAGCCTGCCTTAATTTAAGATTAAACAAACAACTGTGTTTAATAGACTCTGGCATGCATGACCCAACACTTAACTAAATTCAGGTAGATATGGAATCAAACATGAGCTACTTTGCACAATTTAATGCACACCACCCAACTTGGAAAGATCAGGAAATCTTGTTCAAATGAATTTTTGGCCCTGTTTTGATGTGGATACCTGTGGGAACTGAAAGAAAGAAAAGAAATTATAAAAATATTTAAATATTGTCTGCTACAGTTCATTACAAAAATGTCGAGGAGAGAAAGGACAACAGTTTACTTTACATTTCAGACATTTCCTGACCCTATCAGGAAATTCATCTAACCAAAAGGAACACGATTTCAGTTTCATTTTTTGTGTTCAGTAACTGCTCAGAGGTGAGGAGCCTGGCGGAGGTCAGCTTCCTGCAGAGGCAGCTTTCCAGGCAGCCAGCCCTGGAGAACACGAGCCTCTGTGGAGCACAGCTGGTCCAGCTGCCTCACACCAGAGCCTTCAAAGTTACAGCTTTTTACATCATCCCCTTTCAAGTAGAAAAAAGAAAAATGAACATTAAAACTCTGTGTCCTCTCTGATATCTATAATTTAAAGTGAAGTGGTGCTCCTCTGGTGGGAGAGTTCTAACACACCATCAGCCATCTGAAAGTCAGACCTTTAAGACTAAACCTATAATTGTGAGCCAGTCCGTAGAGGAAGATAAACCTCTTCACACTTATCTCCACCCAAAGAAGACGTGCTCTTCAAATCTCTGCTGTCCTGTGCTGCTTTGTGTACTGCAGTGTTTCTCTTAGTCTTCTGTGGAGCAACAGGTAAATCTGTTCTGGGGCTCATCTGTTGTGGACAAACACTCTTACACCCTCTATTCAGCTTGGAAGAAAAGACAACTTTTCTGATTTCCATAATAACTTCTGAAGGAGCTAGGTTGTGTGTGTAAGGCAGCAATTTTTAGTCCATGATATATGCCTTAGCTGCACTGGGCTTGTAAGCATACCATCAGCTTCATTCTTGGCCTCCTTCTCCAATATTAACTGAAATGTATTAAAAATCCCATGGGCATGATTCAATGCAGAAAGACCACCCTTGGGTATCCTACAGTGTCTAAAATGGCACAAACAACCTACATGTAAGCATCTGAATTGCTCACAAAGTTTTAGAGCACCAGGTGTTGTTAGAAATAATATTACCTTCTGGTACTTGTCTTTTGCATGTGCATCCAAACTACACAGAGTAAAGAGTAAAGCTGTTTAGATCTCCACGCTGCTAGAAATCTCAATTATTCAGGGCATCCTCCCAATGTTTCTTAATTCCTGACTGAGCATGTGTTCTAGTCACTCCGAGTCAAGAAGTCTGATAGGTGCTTTATCAGAATCTGAATTTTAGATGCTGTGCCTTGAGAAACACCAGCTTTTACTAAGACAAAAAGTTACTTAGAGCCTCTTAAAAATGTGGCTTCTCTTTGCCACATGTGGAAGGAGGTTGCCTTCATTAGACCTTTGCTTTATGTTCTGTGAGCAAGGGCATCCAGGGGTTAGGCTCTGCTTCCCAGAGCTGTGTGTGCACCTGTGGGATCCACACAGGAGTCCACCATAGCAGGGGTGGTGATTCCAGTCCTCACCCTGCCCTAAGCACATATGGAAAAGCAATTCCTGTCAGGCAGCAACAGAGCTCTGCTCTTGAATTTATACAATGATTTCTTTTTACTTATCTTATGGCATGGAGGGCAGTGTGTCAGAGAGAAACACTGAAAGAGCATCACCAGCCTGAGAGCCTGGAGAAGGGAGGTTGAGTGGGGGGGGGTGTATTGGTTTTGTGTGGCCTGGCTTTGGTAGCAGAGGGGCTACAGGGGCAGCTGCAGTAATCCATTTGGTTTCTGAACCTTAGGTTGGTCCGACCCGGCTTGCTCTGGACTCCAGCCCAAATGGACTCTCATGGACGAAGTAAAAGACAGAAGCGCTCTTTGCCACGTGGGGACAAGAATCCAGTTTATTGGCTTGAGACAGGACACTTCTGGTGGCAGCGACCACCCAGGCAGCAAAGAGGGCGTCCCCCACCTGCAGTG
>JAYDZK010000169.1:96307546-96318374 GCA_034509185.1 Euphonia xanthogaster
TTCTTCAAACAGATCTTTTAAATTTTAAAATTACTATGTTGTTTTTCAGCCTCAAGATCTTAACTTGTCTGAGAGGAAATACAAAGGAAGAATGGTTTTAGCTGATAGTAAAAACTCTGAACACAAGTCTTCAGACAATACTCAGACTTCCTAGCTTTGGACAAGAGAACAGAATAAACCAAAATGTGCCATTTTCAGTACAGTTTAGCTTTTGCTTCTTTATAGAAGCCCAACAAAATGCAGCAAATCACATCTTTGAAATAATATATTTTTTATCAGCTAAGTATCCTGAGGGCTTATCCTCAGTAACAATGAATTATGAATAACTCATACTTCCTAATATACCCTGGATCTCCATATTCAGCTCCTGCAAAGAAGCTGAGCTCAGCTCTTTTATCATCTGTGCTCCTTTTATTTCCTAAGCCTGCAGTGCTGTACTCAGTGGGTCTGACATGGCCCTAGCCATGCACTCAGTCACCTCTGGATTGCCAGGGTACCCTGCCTTCTCCAAAGCCTTTCTTGGGCATCCATAACTGTGCCTGGGAACAATCAGACAATGCTCAAATGCTAAATAAAGGGACAGAGCGAGGACACAGCTACACAGCTGACAGAGCATGTCCTAACACTTGGAGGAGGGGTGCAGCTGCATTCCCAGATTATACTCTGGAGCTAGGAATGGCTGCCACCCCCCGACACAGTGGACTCTAATGAGGTAGTTTAACATTACTTGGCTCTCTAATGCCTTATTAGAAATTTAAAATAATCCAGCAAGCCTTCCTTAATTTCAGGAGGTGAGTGTGACCGTGTCACTGCAGCTGATGCAGCTGGTGGGCGTGCGGGGCCAGCAGGTCTCACCTGCCTGCCCAAAGCACAGTGGGCTGTGCTTTTGGTAGCCCTGCCCAGAGTGTGTACAGGGCCTGTGCTTAGCCCGCTGCAGGGAGAGAGATGGGAGATCAAGGAGGAGACATTTTACCCACAGGCTTCCTGCATCTTTTTTTTCTACATATTCTCAGGAAGCAGAGGGAACCCAAAGTGGCCCCTAATGCTATTGGAAGTGCCAAACCTCCAGCTGTGCTTGCTTTTCGTATTGTTGTTTAAAAGTAAGTAATTACCATGTGAGAAAACCACAAGTAGTGTTTGATTTTTATCGCACTCCCCTGCCCTACTCCTGTCCCTCCTCCCTTCCTTTCTTCTCCCACTCAACCACCACTACCACTGCCCCCCCAGTCCCCATATGTGGTCTGATTTGTCTTGTGCAACAAAAGTGCTGCTCGAAACTCAGCTAAAACAGCTTTCCACACAAACATAACCCCACAAGGTCACAAAGTTTCTTGGTACTGTGCTTTGCAGGTTTCTATTTCGCAAGTGCCCGGAGCAGCACCCGAACAGACACCAAGGGATCCCCATCCCTCAGCCAGGGATCTCCAGCAGCCACTTCCCAGGCAGCAGCCAGTGCTGCTTCTTGGATCCACTCCCCACAGTGAGCTTCAGAGCTCCAGCATCCTTCAGAATGAAGAAAACCTTACACCACAGTGCAAGGTTTGTCGGTGTTTTCCCATTGTCTGATTTTCCACTGGTGAGCTTAGGAGACATAAGTCATTTAGCTGCACCAGCAGGAGCAAAAGATGAGCTGATTTAGTCCACTGCTCAATGTTGGTGTTATTTACTATAGGCATTCCTTAAAAATGTAATCTGGCCATGCTAAATAAATTTTAAAAAATAGACTTGGCCATTCAGACAAAATTCCGGCGCTGTAATATATTGGGAAATATGGCTCCCACTGAGGTAAAGAGCTGCAACTGCAGTTTTTCCTTACAAGGAAACAATAAACTTCTATTTGAAATAGAGACTCGGATTCTTCTTTTTATTATTCTCACTCTGCTACTGCAAGTATCTTCTGGGAAGTACAGACCATTCAATCCCTTGAGGTCAGCATCTCCCAGGAGGTACTCAGCAAGCTACCGTAATCACCTATACTACTGATTGTACTTGTTAATGGGATTTGACACCTTTGCCTTCTGGCTTCAACTGCAGCCTACACTTACACTCTGAAAACACTGATTAAATTACTCACCTAGTAATTTTCAGGATCAGGACGACATTTTGAAAAACACACATTGCAATTTGATCTTGTTGTATTATATAAACTCATTTGAAACCCTGTTTCAGCAAATCATTTAAGCCCTTGCTGAAGTACCATTGAGTGACTTCACAAAGAAATATTTTTTGCATATAATATTTGCTCTATGGCATTATCATGTAGCTTTCTGAAAGGAAAGTGGATTAGCTTCAATTGTTGTTATGATTTATTATTTGTTGAGTGCTGACAGTACACTTCAATGGAACTTGAGGAAGTGCTTAAAGTTAAGCACATTTTCAAGTACATTGCTGATCTAGGGCCAAAAAGTAAATCTGAGACCTTCTTTGTTGGAAAGCATAGACATGACACCAAGGAAAAGCATTCTTCAATTTTCCCTTAAGCAGGAAACACTGGTTAGCCATGTGGGTCTGTTTTACACATGAAAGAGTTGACTGTAAACCATTTATCATTTTGATATTCCAGTGCCAAAGAAAAAGTGTATCAACTGTTCATATAATAAGTTAAATGCAAATTTAGGAACATGGCCAACGGGACACACATATCTTCCCAGAGAGAGATGAAAGCATAGAATGTAAATACACCACCTGGGGCTTGCAACCCCCATCCAAGCCTGATGTCATGGCCTCTCGAAGGGCTCTGCATGCTCCCAGAATATTTGCCCTGGACAGACACCCAAGGATATGGTCATCGAGAGTAAATAAAACACTTTGCAAAGAACAGACTCAAAAAGTAACAGAGTTTCCTCTTTGCTTAACCTGCTTGTTAGAATGTAAACACACACAAGACACCATGAACACAGGAAAGCGCAGGGCAGCTCCAAGCTCCTGTAGGTGGCATATCCTTGCTATTGCTGTGTAAGGTAGTTCTTGATGCTCCATCCAGCTAGTGTGACTGCTCAGCACCTGCTAGGGCTAGCCCCCAAATTAATTAGTCTGATTGTATACTTGTCTTTTTTATGACATGCGATAACGATGTCTAACACAATGGAACCTTGTCTATGACTGCAGCCAAGAGGCTCAATAGGAGCAACAGCAACAACAATAATTATGCTTATATACTGCCTGAACACAACTCTGAAACATCTGTGGCTTGTCACTATTATTGTCCAGAAGCTATAGCCTAAGTTAGACTTTTTTTGAAGGCAGTACAAGGAAACTCACTATGGCTCCTGAAAACTCTCGTGGAATGTAATAATATAAATGAGCAGGAAATATTCTGTGGGGAAAAAAGTGCTTAAGGCAACAGTAATTATATTGCCAAATATAGCATATAGAATCTGCAGAGTGAGAATTTCACATAACAAGGGAAATGTAAAGTCATACGTGGGGTGTAACTAAATTGTAATAGAATGGCTGGGGGAAGCATTATTTGAGGGAGTTAATATTTAATCCCTCAGTAGCCGAGGATGAACAAGAGAAAGGCTGCTTTCAAAATTGTATTTTCTTTATTTGTGCAGGAAACTATCAGAATGTACTTGGATGTTGAAAAATTGTAAATAATAATCTATTATAAACTCCACAGAACACATCTGAAATAACACAGTCCTTATGTCTCTTTTCCCATCTTTCTGATATTCCTAAGCTGGTAATAGAGAATCAAAAGCTCTGGTTTTGGAGAGTTTTTTCTGTGGGCTTTCTATTTGTTGAGAGGTCAGTCCTGTCTCCACCAAGTGTGCTGTTGCAGGAAGGGATTTGTAAGAGTCCTTTTCACTACCAGCCAGCTGAGCAGGGCTCCTCTCTCCCTGTTGATCTCATTCAGTCTGAGAGTTGAACCACTGCACCAAAAAGAAACCTCCTCCACTCCAACAAGAAATTTGCATCTTTTTCATCTCCCTGACTGCTGCTACTGCCCTTGGTACCTCCCTTCCCCCTTTTTCTCATTAAAAATACATTTATTCTAGCTCTAGCTGTGATAGTCCTTTCTTCTCAGGTATTTCTCCTCTAAGAATCATCTGTTTATGAACATGGTTCAGACACCTCACACTGCAGCTGCATTGCCCATAGTGTCTATGGCACCCCACAAACAGTCTCTTTCCTATCCGAGGTCAAAATGGGGACAGGTAGCATGAACTTGTGCTTACACAAGCAAGCCATGGCGCTGAGCCAAGGCCTGCTGAAGTCATGAGGGCTTCTCCAATGCCTCTAACATTTTTGAATCATAAAACTTGCATAAATGTTTTAAAACATAGATAAACATAAGAAATGTTTACTGTTTCTTTACATTTGGTAGGGGGTTTTGTGTGTGCAATTCACAAAAGAAAAACTTATGGAAGAAAAAGATTATGACTATATAAACTAGGGAAAAGAAGCTTTTCTATGCATCAAGAAAATCCAAAAACCTTTTCTGGCACAGTAAGATGCTGACAGAAACACCATCATAGAGAAAACTGGAGAATCTGTGAAGAGGAGCTTTATAGTAGTTGAAGCTATTCTAAATTCCAGTTTTATTCATCAGTTTCACTTTGAGGATTGTGGTGAAACTTGCACATATCAAATGAAAATTTTCAAGTATTGGAGGACATACAGAGACAGAAAACATTTGTTTCTTCTCTTAGGTCTTACCCAGCATAGGAGCAGATGCACAACAGCAAGCAAACATTTCTCTTCTGCTTTAATAATTATTCCTGATCTTTTATTCCTAGGCTGTTTTGACAGGTCATACAAAACCAGTTAGAAATCTCCCTCTGTGGAGGGACCTGGGCAAACCAGCACTTCATCAGGCAAGTGGTTGAGTCACCATGCCTGGAAATATTTAAAATAGGTGTAGATGTGGCACTTGGGGACATGGTGTGGCCTTGGTGGGCTTTGCAGTGTTGGCTTGATGGTTGCACTCAATGATATTAGAGCTCCTTTGGAATGTAAATGATTCTATGATTCAAAGATCAATCAGTGCATGGATGTGAGGCTGGCATGGCAGCCAGCAAGGGCAGCAGCACACACTGAACAAGGTTCTCTCTGCTGAGGGGCAGAGGCTGCCCCACAAAGGTGGTGACCACTGACAAAAGGGAGGTGCTTTTACACAAGTGAGCTGTACTATGAGAGTGTGGATGCAGGAGGTAATTCAAACCTGTTTCAGACTATGCAACAAGATGGTCCTTCTTTGCCATTTTGCCTTTTCAAAAGTATCTACTTTTTAAAATGGAAATTATTTAAAAGAAGATTATTCCATGTATTTGTAACATATAAGATGAAGGGGAGCATCTACAAACTAGGATTAACTTTAAATTCAAAACAAAAGTTCCTGGTTAAAAAGGAATTCAAAATTTGGAATTCAAAATCAGATCTTAAATAAAGAAAATAACAATAACAAAGAAAAAACATCCTGAGTGGAAATTACTTTACTGCAAATGCAGCTATTCAAGAGAAGAAAAAACTAAACCACATCTGAAACAGAAGCAATTATTACAGGTTGTTTGATTGGCTAAGGAATACTAATTCTTCTGAAGCCATGGACCAGAAATGAATTGTGGGAATAAATCTGTCAATCCATCAAATTTCAGTTTGTGACTTCAGTAATTGGCAGAAAAAGTAAATTACATTTCAGATGGATTCAAATTTATGGGTTTTTTTTAGAACTTTGTAATGTTTTGTGGTCTTTCAAACTCAATGAAGCCAAATAGATTTTGAGGCAGTCAGTTCATTACTAATGAGAGTGAAGGCTCTGACAGCAGAGCTAAATATCCCCAGTGGCCCCTGCTGCCAATGTTTCTGTAGCTGGCTACATCAGAGACTCTCTGCACTGGATCTAAACTCTCATTTGCTTCAGGTGCTGCTATGAAAACCCAGTGTGCAGACCCAGCACATGTGTGAACATCATCTTCTTTCATTTGCAGCACAGCTCTCTAGCATTTTGCCTGGAGAAAGCAAAATTCAAGCTGTTTTTTTATTGATAGCTGTGGGACTTTTTTATGAGCATTTTAAACTCAAGTCCAAGGTAATCAATTCAGTTCAACTGGTTCTCAGCAGAGAGATTTTTAAAATGACTTATTGCCATTTCTCTGTGTTGTTCCAGGGTCAACATATTTTCTTAACAAAGCAGCACTCATTGAAAGCAGTAGACTGTACAGCATAAATCCTTTGAGTCATATCATCCCACCTCATATATGGTGGAACATAGAGAAACCAAGGAGAGGGAAATGTATCATTTTAATCCTCCAAAATCTTCATCTGTTTTCCTTCATGTTTCAATATTTCTTCTCTGAAATGTCCCCCAGGTTTATTTCTGGGCCTTATTTTTTTAGCCATCACCTGTCTGTTGCTTCTCCTAGATTAGCCATTTTTGTCTGTTTCTAACATTTGAAACTGTGTAGGTTTCACTATCTCTCTTCTTTGTCTCTCAGGCTTTCCCCACAAAAGTAAGTGAGAAGAGTCAGAAATCATTGTCCAGACAAGATATTGGGGATCATCACCAACCCTTGGGTAGCTTGAGTAGCTCAGGCCAAAACTGACAACTGCACAGGAATGACCCTGGTGATTACCAGAATGCTTTGGGTTTATTTGTCCATGGTGTGATTCTTGGGGCTGTCCTGTGGAGGGCCAGAGTTGGACTTTATTGATCCTTGTGGGTTCCTTCCCAGAATATTCAGTGATTCTATGATTCTAGTGCAAGAGCTCCTCACCATCAGCTGACTACATCATCCTTGCCAGAGTTTTATTTTCAGAAGGCAAGAAAGAAATTATTTGTTTCCTTTTCTAGGGAAATACAAACCATTTATTTTCTAACATTCTTTTACACCTTTAATATAAGCTGTGGTGCTGAGGTCCAACATAACAACTAGTTTTGTGGTACATATATGATCCAGTTTCTTCTCAGCTCATAGTTGAGAAGCTATTTTGCAAAAGAGTTGTCTTAGTTAATCTATGATACCATTACTACTTTTTCTCTGTATTCTAAAAATGCCTTTCAGAAATGTGATGATTCAATTCATATTTTACTATTCAAATGTTTGTGGGAAGCATTTTTTTCCTAAATTAACTCATGCCAAATAATTTATGTGGTTTCTCATCTCAGCAGAGATTTTAAAATTAGTCATCTTTTTATTATTCACATCATCCAAATTAACTTCACAGTTATATTGAATCCAGTTACAGGCTCTGGGGGTTATGAAGCTTTTAATGTCATAAACATTTTTTTCTAAAACTTTTTACTATTCTGAATAGCATGTTCAATAACTAAGCAAGCTGAGGAAGAAAATTAATATGCTTAACTTGCACAGTAAGTAGTAGTTTATATTTCGCTAATCATTAGAAGTTGTTTGCCTTATACACTTATTTATTGCTGCCACAAACACATTTGCTAACTAAGTCATTCTTCTTGAACTGAGATGTGCTTATTTGCCTATTAAAAAAATCTCCCCTAAAATTCTCAGACCTGTGCACTTTATCTTTTAAGTTAGAAAGATCAAAGGATAATCTGAGTCAGAAATGAAAACTAAGTTGGTAACTACTAGTATGTCAAATCTTGATGATAATGATAATTATTAAATTCCAGATTTCACAGATCTGTCAGACTACTGATCTGTCAACAGATTAATTATATTAACTTTTGTAAGAGCATAAATTAATGGCTGTAGCTTCAACTGGGCATCTACTAAACAATTTCCACTTCTCTGCAGACAGATGATTCTGTGTAAGCCTTGTGCATTCTGCACACAAATCTGAAATAATACCATACTTTAATAGATCTTACACTTGTATATTTCTTCTATAGAAGAAAAAGCATTAACAGGTTTGCAGCTGCGAAATAACTCCCAAGGGGTTCTCAGTGAAGCGATTTAATAATACATTAATTTTAGTTTACGCATAAGGAAAGGGGACAATGGTGTTTTCTTTTTTCATATTTTACTACTTTCCTAGTTTACCCCATTTTTGGAATGAGGTGTGCCTGTATGCCCAGGCACACCCAGCGCAATGAGACATTGGTCTGGCTACCAGGAACAATTCTGGTAGCAGCCTTTTTTGTTGGTGATTGTTGCTGTGCATGGAAATTGCATAATGACCGTATGATGAGCAGGCTTCTATGTTAATATAACATTTAATGGAACAAAGCAAAAAATTAATTTTACATTCCCATTTCATGACAATGATACCAAAATGCAAAAAATTTAACAATGTGTAGCTATTTGAAAATTTTGATTAGTTTGTTGATAGTTTTAAAGTATGATACTTGTTGTAAATGTTTCATGGTGTAAACATGTTGCAAATGTTTTCAGGGTGACATTTATATACTGTAAAATGCACGATATTTGAATATTCAAAACAAAATTAAGAAACAGTATTGAAAAAATATCTTAATGAAATGAACTGTTTCTACACTGAACCAGCATTTTCAAGAGCTGGGTTTTGTGTTGTTCTTTTTAGTGCATCTGGAATGAAAAGGAACTTCTTTTTCAATATCTTTTAGTGTGTAAATTTCAGACTGCTTTGGAAGTACATGTTGCTATTTTGTATACATATAAAAATCTTACATGCATCAGATAAAATATTCTGGTTTTCCATTTCTTGTCTGTTTCAATCTTGAGTTTTAAAAGTGCCATTGGGTTAATTTATCTCTAGTTTATGTTTTGATAAATATAATCATATGTGGCATATTCCCAGAGCCATACAAATGTTAATGTGTCATTGCATTTTGTTTGTAGAGTGGGTGAATAAAATTTTAGAGCTCTAATTTGGAAAATTAGTACACAGATAGAAAAAAATATCCAGATAACTTAAACACAAAATCTCAAGTGTGTCACATGAGACTTTGAGTAGTGTCTTCTGTTTTCATCTTCATACCAATAGGGTCTTTTGGCTTTCTTTTCTCTATTTAGTTAAGTTGTTTTTCTTTAGTAATAACCAGGTCAGAACTAGTTAACAAAGTACCAGACAACTAACTAAACATGATGCCATTTTTTTGGAGCTGGTTGGAATTTGGGACTACCCTAAAAGGCATTATTTTTTGCTTGGATTGATGCAAAATCCAAGACTGACTGTTCAATATCTCATTTTAACACTTCACAGTCATTAATCAATGCCACATCAACAGCCACTTTGTGGTCCCCAACATGCTGAAGCACTCATATTTTACAATAGCATCATTTGGAACTTCTCTCACACTGTTCAGAAACAAAAGCACTGACAAGCTGCTGCACTGTTGTAAAATAATTCAGAATGGTTCATGCTCTTTGGAGGTGCTCCAGAGGGTACTGCAAGATAGATTTGAAACTCTACCAGTTATACTGGCAAACACACCAGGATCTTGCCTGATAACAGAGGTTCAGCTGCAAGAGGCAATAGTTTAGCTGAATAATCATTGTGTTCTCTTAGTCCATTTGATGCAAAAAGGAACAGTTTGAGGTGCCTCACGATGTTATCTTGCATGTTGTTTCCAGGGCCTTTGCTGTTGACACACCTGCTTATTTTCTATAGTAAATACATGCTAGTCTAATATGCTTTACTTGTAAAGACATGCTGAGCTTCTTATTACTCCTCTCATTATGTCCATTAATGGAAGGTGCATTTCCATTCTGAGGTCACATAGAAGGCCAGCAGGGCAAATTCCCCTCATTCATATGGGGGAAACACTGTGAGGAACTGTAGCTGCAATCTGTGCTCAGCCTCTGCTTCACCCAGCTGAGGCTTCTCTAAGCTATGGCAAAGAACTGCCATCTTTCCATCAGATTTCCCCTCCCTGTTAAATGGGATGCTCTGATTTCTTTACAGGTATGTATGCAGAACTCAGAAAGATTTCTGGCTCTGCACCTGTGCAGTGACAGCCAGTTTCCCTGTAGTGGTGGGCAATGCACTGACAACACAAATCTAGAATAAAGTTAAAGGAGTTTATTTCTCCTCTTCTGTGGTGGCATTCATATAATTTACTGCATTTGACTTTTATTTCAGACATTAAATAGCACCTTAGGAATGGTATGGTAGTACACATATACAGAGCTTTATGCAATATGTCACCTCTTTTTTTCCAATAATTTAATTCAATCATTTGATTCTAGACCATCTTCAGAAAGAGCTGAATTATGTCCAAGTTAGTAAAAATTATAAGATTCATCTCTTGCTCTCTGTTTCTCAAACTCTTACAGGTCACAAACTTCCATAAGTGCAGTCATTCAAAACAAGTTTTCCCTTCAGTTATTAGAGGCACCTGGAAAATGAGTTTTCGATTGAATAAGGTATGCCAAGGTCAACATCTTGATAAAATGCCCTGCCCCTATCCCTGAACACCTGATATTGATATAGATTATCATAAAATAATGAAATTTGTTTTTAATTTTCATAGACCAGTACTCAGAACATCATCTTCTAATTCAGTTTCAAAGGTAGCCTTTCCCACCTCCCTTTATCAGAATGAAAGAAAATATTAATCTCCCACATTTATAACCCTGTACCCAGAATACATTATCATTTCAGTTCAGCTCTCTGTGTGGAAGCTCAGGCAGAGCTAATGTTGAACTCATTTCCCTGAGGTATCACAGAGCAAGAACTCCTGCTGTTCACAACCCCCAGCTTCTTGGAACTGTTTGGGGCACAGTCAGCTGTTGCTGTGGTCACATTGGTGAAAATTCTGCATGAGAAAGAAAAAGTGATTAAAGCCCATCACATCAGCAATGATCAATGATGCACATCACGGCGGGCAGGGAAGAAGGGAAGTGGCGGAAGGAAGGAAGTGGCGGAAGGAAGTGGCGGAAGGAAGGAAGGAAGTGGCGGAAGGAAGTGGCGGAAGGAAGTGGCGGAA
>JAYDZK010000169.1:96318560-96338208 GCA_034509185.1 Euphonia xanthogaster
AAGGAAGGAAGGAAGGAAGGAAGGAAGGAAGGAAGGAAGGAAGGAAGGAAGGAAACCCAGTCATTGAATTAATGATGTATTATAATATGATATGCAGTAGCGTCAATACTTCTATTTACCTCAAACATGAAGATGCTTAGGGAATGTTATGGCTAGCTCACATGGAAAAGAATTCAGGATTTTGTTTTCCTTGTACTGCATGCAAGCATCCTGTGGATTTGTTTCTATAAGGCCTTTCTCTGAATGTCTTAGCGTTTATGAAAAAAAAAGGGGGGGGTTTAAAATCATATTATATCATATCATAATTGTATAATATAATATTATAATTATAAATGTGATAAAATTCTTCATGTTTGCAATATATAGTTTAGAATTTCACAATAGATTAAGGGCATACATTTACTTGATTTAAAAATCCATTTCTGTATTGAGGGTTTTTTGTAGTTGTTGATTCTAACCATTGGTATGATTTTCCCTCAAGAACCTGATGCTGGCCACCTTTGAGAAAGAACAGTCGACCAGATGGATCATTGCCTTGATGTACTGCAAGAAATTTTGTGTTTCTAGTTCAGGTCTAAAACCCACTTGCACTTCCGTTTCTGTCATTAGTGAGGGGTTAAAAACCCAGCACATTCTTACACAGAAATGCATTTGATTTAATTTCAAATGCCATATGTGTTTAAGTAGATTCCAAACTCTAAGTGCAGTAGAATAACAATTGGAGAGGAACAGTTTTTGTTTTTTTTTAAGGATTTAATTTCCAGAGAGGTCTGTTTGTAAGACCTTAATCCAGAAGAGCCTGGAAAGAAGTTTTGCATGGTTAATGTATTGCACGTGAATACATCTGCTGAGTCTGAATGCTTATATAAATCCTCCAGAGTAAGACTCTAAAATTGCCTAGGTGACAGAATAAATCCATTCTGTACCAAAAAATTTTAACATTTAGCCTCCAGCTGCTTAACCTTAGTTACTGCATCATGGTTACTGTGTGCATTCCTGGATTTATAATTTTTTTTTTTTCCTAGAGAGGAAGACATCTTGAGTTTATTTTTATTGGCCATCAATTCTCTCACAGGATCAAAATATCACACGTTGATTAGGTATTAATGAGAGTTCATTAATAGTAGGTTTCTGGCTCCAGAACCCTGAACATCTGTGATTTTGTAACTTAGTGTATTTTGAGCACCGATAAAATCTTTCTTTCCAGTGAAGCTTATTAATAAATGATTGAGCAATGTAATTTATCACTGACTGTATTCTTTCTTAGACCTCAAGTTGCATTATAAATTGACTCTTCAGAAAAAGGTAAACTGATTAACTTACTTCAGATCCTGCCTTGCATTCAAACATATGGTTCTGCTTAAAAGTGCCCATGTTTGCAACTTTCAGTTGACATTTTTGGCACTCAGAATAGTGTCTTGTAATTATGCTAAGTCTAGAAAGGAGGATTAGCTTTTATAGCAGAATTCATAAAATTAAAAAAAAAAGTTTTAGTCAAATTTATTGGCTGCAATGAGCTCTCCAGAATGCAGACGTCTGGTCTGGTGGAACTCAATAGATTTCTGTTTGCTGCATGTGCACGCGCGTGCGCACTCACGCACGCACAAACGACTGCTTTATGAAAGCATTTGTGCGCAGTAAAATGCTAAATATTTTCACACTTAAAATCAGCTTCCCCACCTGCAGCGATTATTGTCAAACAAGCTTCATTTGATATGTTTTGAAAGCCTTTTTCTTCCTCTTTTCTCCTCCACACCTCTCTTTCTCTCTTAAAGTACTCTATATTTTTTGTATCTGTTGCTTTGCAAAGGCAGTTTTTTGAACACTGTCCAGGTTTTTCTGTAATTCTCACCCTGGTGCAGTTTTGTGGAACAATTTGCAAGTGCTTCATTATTGATTCAAAGCCCCAGGAGTTGTAAGAGTGTGAACTGAACTATCTTGCAGTATGTTGTGTGTAGAAACCATCACTTATCAGTCCTGAAAGGCACATTCCTGATAGCTGAGTGTTGGAATGAAACTCTGACTTTTATCTCTGCACCAAAAGGGAAAGGTTTCATTTGGGTTAGCAAAGACCAGACACCAATTTCCTTTGCAACAGCCTGCTTTAAAGTGCACTTTAATTCCCAATGATTCCACTGAAAGATCAAGCTCACACACATCTATCAAACAGATCTCCTCACCCTTGTGGATCCTCACCCCTTTTTGAACTCTCTTAGGAATGAAAAAGCCAATAGCAACCTAGCCGCCATGCCTTGTACATTTTGAATACAAGCATCTGCAAAAAGTTGTGTTCTGTGCTGTTATTGATTTGTTCTTCTTTCATCAGTTTACACTCTCAAATGTCCCTATTAGACACTGTAGGGCAAAATCAGGATGATTACCTTGAGTTATCATAGTCAAGCATGAAATACTATCTCTCCCTTTGGGAAATAATGAATTCACTATTTTTGACGGTTTAGAGGGAAAGACTAGTTCTTTCAAGGATTAAAAGCCTTCCTTCACTGCTCCCTTCCATTAGAACAGACCTTTAAAGGATGATGAATTCAAGTTGTTATGAGCAGCTGTCACAACACAGTATTTTCCTATTTGGCATCCACCAGTTGCATGCAGCACTCGGGCTGGGGACTCCCCAGTGTGGGATCCCTGCACAGGCTGTAAAGCCAGGCTGGCACCTTGCAGCTGCCCTGCCCTCGGGAGCCTCTGCCTTTCCCATGGCCTCTTTCTCTTGGTTATCTACACAGGATGCAAGGCCAACCAGGCTCCTCATTTAGATAACTCACTGAACTATCTGTGAGGAGGTTGGATTAATCTAGGCCATGGTTTCTACTTGGAAATTAATGTAAAACATTGAAAAAGCAGAAGAAATACACCTCAAGTAAAGGAACACAAGAAACAGGAACTACTCATGTCTCTCTCCTGACAGGGGAATCCTTCTGTTCTCTGCTGCAATTGTGCAATATCTGGCAATCATCGTGGGCAGTGTTATAAAATGAGATGGGATTGCTTAGGTTACACATAAATTTAGTCTCTAAAAGGTAGGTGTTCAATCCAATTTAGGGGCTTAGTTTCTGTCAGTAATCAAAGAGGAGAAGCAGACACCTCCCCAGGGTGATATTTCCCTTTTTAAGGTAGGTGTTTCAGAGAGGGTAGGCAAATAAATTCCCCAGAGACAATTCTGTCATCAGTAGAGAAAGAAAGGTGTCTCATGCAACTACTTCAGGCTACTCAGCTAAACTTTAGATTGTTGAAGATAAGCAAATAAATTTTTTCCTAGTCCTTGGATCCCATATCTCTAGAGGTACAGGAAACTAAGCACAGGTCTGTTCAGCCTTAAAATGTATCCTGTCACTATAACTATTTTTAACATTAGCTTTGCATTAGAAGCTAATAAATGTTGCCAGTACCTTTTAAACTCTTAACTGTATACTACATGTGTTGGGTTTTTGTTGGTTTTTTTTCCTCCCCCTGTAAAACTGCTAAACATATGCTTAACCATCTGGCAAGGAACAATCAAAACCAAACAAACACAGTGTTTGAAAGTTCAAACAGACAATCAGTCATACTTCTTCACAGATTTTATATACAGGCCTGAATAGTAGCACAGTAAGGTAGAATGGAACAACAACGTAAAAATTAATTAACGTGCCACAGTGGGTAGTTTAATGCTCTCATTCAAAATAAAGATAACATAAAGGAGAGAAGTTTCTCTCGTCTTCCTGTCCTGCTCTGTACATATTCTGGCTGAACTATATTTCTTCAGGCTATTTGTCTTACCAGTCATATATTACCTTTGTCTTCCCTGTCTTTCCTTTCTCCACTATTTCCTGATTTTCTGCTTCTTTTCACTGCAGCAACTATCGTAATTTTCAAGGTTCTATGCTTTCTAGCACCTCTTTATCTTTCATCACTGTTGTGCCAACTTCCCTGGTATTCTGTCCCGGATCTCCTGATATTCCTTGCTTATTTCAGAAGCTCTCAATCAAAAACCCAGAAGTCCTTCTCAGGCTCTTTCTTAGACACAGAAGAATTATTCCGTAGATATCTGTGTAGGCATGAACTTGTGCTTTGAGTCACTGTTTTGTATTCCAAGCTTTTCCACAAAATAGCATCTAGTGGAATCCTGTTGCATGACCCATGCACTGTGGCCATACAGACAGATAACAAAAAAAATAAGGGTAATAAAAACAATGCTAGCTGGTATCTTCTGCTTCTTTGCATAGAAGCAAAAGAGATATTAGGGGACAGGCAATTCCATCAAAACTTGCTGGCTGGATTTCTCCTGGGGTGATTCTGGCAAACTTTGATAGAGTAACATATTCCTATTCAAGTAGTTGCAATAAAATCAAAACATTTTTTTTTTAGCCTTCTTTTGAGGAATTAGGACATGCAGTTTGGACAGTGAAAAACAAGGAAATCAGTACAGGAAGGTGTGTAGTGTGGAACATATGTTCACTGCTGGTTCAAAAGAATGGTAGATTTAGTTTAAGGGGCATGCAGTAAAAAAAACATAGACGTTGAATGAAGAGTGCTAAAACTAAAACAGTCTCAAGCCTCCTAAAGTCATTAGAGTGTAATATTGCTTTAGGAAACTTTTTTCCTGTTGCTAAGAATGAAACATACACCAATAATTTCACACCTTCCTGTGAATACACAGAGCCCAGATCATTTTTCTCCTTGAGCCCCAGATCTGCAGCATTTGCCTCTCCAGATTTATCAATGTAAAGCAAAGCAGATCTAAGTATGGCCTTTACAGGAGGAAACCCACTCATTTTCTGACACTAAGAAATCAGAAAAGCAGAAAGAACAAAAGTAGATTCGTTTTGGTTTTGTTTGACTTTTCAGATTTGGGCCTTAGAGGTTTATGGTTTTATGGTTTGAATCCCCATCTTCATCTGGGTGCTTGGACTTCATTATCTTCTTACTTTTCCTTTGGCACGTGCTGCCTGCCCAGGAGCTGACACTTTAGGTCTGTGTCCTCAATCAACGCTCTCCTCGCAGGCTTATTGCTAACCCTCCCTTTTTCCCTGTCTCTTCTGCCAGGGAGGACACAGCAACAAGACAGCATCTGAGGATACACCTATCAAAATGATGCATGATGTGAAAGATAAGTATTGATAGTCACAAACTCCCCTCCTCTGCTGTCGGCCAGTGTGTTACTGTCTTTCTTGACTAAGGAAGTGTCCATCAGGATCTCTGTTTTGATGGAGCTACAACCTGAGCAAATCTCTGGTGGAGACCTTCAGAAGTGGTAAAACAGAGCCTGTGTTGTTGTGATTTATCTTCCTGTTTGGCACTGGCTACTCATATCAGAGTGAATTTGTCTCATAGAAGTGCTGCACATCTATCTGTGTTAGAAATGTGCACGACAATCTAGGTGGGAGCTGGTGGGGATCTTAATCTTCCACAAGCTGTGGCTCTGTCTCCATTTACCCAGAGCAGGCTCTGGGGCTTGGTTAGACAGAGCCCAGCACAGGAGGCTAGCATGGGCAACTAGCTGGTTTTTGGCATCCAGGACACAAACTAAGTTGCTAAAAATTCACTCTAATAAGCTATTTTTGTTCTCTACCACAACTTTACAAAGAGATGTGGCCATTATAATGTTGGGTACCATGGTTTCTACCAATTATTTCCTGGTGTGTACCAAGAACTTTTCTTTGCTTCACTTTTCATATATGAAAATTATGTTAAAAAGGTATTGCTCACTTCTGAAAAACATTGTTCACTTCTCAAAAAGCTCCAAAGCACAGTAATCCAGCAGCTGGCAAAACAGAAGCAACATGATTTAGAGAAGCCTGTCTTCCAACTAGCTATGAGATTAAATGAAGCATTATTTATTTATTGGCTTTTCTGGTTCACTTACCATGATTTGCATATAATCTAATATTGTGGAAACTCTTTGAGATCCCAGTAGAGTTCTTTCTTTTGCTAGATGTATGATCCCTCTCCCAAATGCTTATCAAAGAAGTAGACACTGAATACCTCGCACACACTAATGAACTTTTCTCCTCACAACCTCTCTGATAGGGAGTTATTGCTTGATTTACCTGTGGGAAAATAAGATTAAATAATTGGCTCCAAGTCAAGAGGAAGCCTGAGGCTGAGCTCTGACTAGCACCCAGATATCCTGAGTCACAGTCCAGTGCATTAACCACAAGCCAGTTTTGTTGCTGACAGACTTTTCTTGGTAGCAAGCCCACATTTCTGGAATGTATTCCCTGCAGAAATGCAATTAAGTATGTACTTGGCTACTTTTAAAAGAGCTGCAAGCCCCACCCCTCTACCCAGGCCTTCCACTTACTAAATCCCTGCTTCTCAGTTTACTAGTAAAGCTACAGGTGGCCGAGAGGCCAGTCTGGAGCTATTTTTATGGTTGTTATGTCTTGCTGAAAATAAACTAATTTTACAAAGAAATCTTTTCAATTAAAAGAAATGCATTTTGACATCAGAGACGCTTGCCACCATTGTAAGTGTCAGCCTGCGGTGGGTGTTGACTGGACACAGGATCAGAAGTCCACCTAACTCACCTAGGATGCGTCAGTGTCTAATAGGCAGCTTCTATCAGTTTAACAAAAAATATCTCCTTTTATTTTCACAGGAATCAAAGCAACTGCCATAATATCTTAATTTTTAGAGGATTTTTTTTTGCAGAAGAGGATTTTTTTTTGCACCATTTTGATATTTGATGATAGGTTAATCCCTCAGAAAATGGGAATAGTCACAAGTTTGAATTCCTGTGCATCAAAATCTGTTTGGTTTTTATGAGAAAAAAAAAAGAGTAATTTGCTAAATAAAATGTGTATGTCCCTGTAAGAAAAATTTTTGTAAAAATTTTGTAAAATTTTTGCTTCTGTGAACAAGGAATTAGATACCCTCCTGCAGTTGTTGTCCAATCAGCTCTTCCTATCTGTATGGAAAATAATAGCATCTTGAAGAGAAAATTTATTTTTACTAAGCCCCTTTGGACACGGAAGGTAATGTAACATCTTTTGAGTAACTGTTGTTCAAAATATCTGAAAATAATTGCAACACTGATCAGAGAACATCAGTGTGCCAACCTAATCAACATTTTGTTCTAATTAACCCTGCGTTTTATCTTTGGCATACTTTAAAAAAAAATCTCCTGCACATTTCACAAAATTCAATCTAGTGTCTGAACAGCTTTATTCTAACTCCACAAACATAAAGGATTTTGGGACCTGCCAGTTCCTTTAGCCATCGTTATCCCAAGTACTTTTCCCAAGTAACCAATTTTATAGACCCAAGCAAAGATAAAACTTCATTAAAAAAGACAAGTGCATACATGGTTATTGCAGGCCTCCTGTATGCACTGCTGCATTTGTAAGCAAACATGTACATGTATAGCACTGACATGCGGCACATCTGCTTTCTGTGAGCATCACATAGGAGAAAATATATTTAGCAAGTAATGAGTAGCCTTCCTCTGCAGCTAACATAGCAACTTCCATCTGTGGTGAATTAGGGGCTATTCCAAGAAAAGATCCTGCATGAGTTTTGTCAGAAGAAATTTGTTTGGTGTGTTGTAAAATCAAAACCAGAATGAGATGTGATCGCTGCCGAGTGGCTGGGTCACTCCTAATGTTGCCTTGGTTCCTATAAACGTGAAAAGGAACTTTGAAAAAAGAGACATCACAGCTCTGTGCAACTGTGCTGCTTTCACTGTCATAAAGCAGTATTAATCAGAGCTCACTCGAGACAGCCTAACCGGGGTCAAGGGATGCTGGAATGGCACGGCCACATCTGCCAGCTCCACTCCTGCAGACAACAGGCCCCTTGTTTGCATCACAGCTCAGGGAAGCCAGCAGCTGGGATGCTGTTTAGCAGTGCCAAACACAATGAATTTTGGGCTGCTAAAGTTTTACAAGAAATGCCTATTTTAAAAATCTTCCATTAGACGTTGCAGCCAATAATATTGATAGATCTTCACATTCTACACAAACTTATATAAGACTACTTAGATCAGATTTCTGTGATTCTGTATATATAACACCGTGTGCCCAATGACCATTTATTCTGCAGTACAAAGAAACTAAGAACTTTCAGATAACATAAAATATGGATATTGTTAGTGTTGCTCATACCCACAGCTGATGTAATGTACAGTCACAGCATTTACTGTAGATTCCAGATTTAACAATTTTGAAAATATGTAATCTGCTCTTGCCAGGGTAGAATGATCTGTCTGGGCTTCCAGACACCCCAGGAAGAGTTTCCTGAAAGTAGATCCTCTACAGTCCCTCTAGGCATTCTTTGGGCCCTGAGCTTATCCCACAAGCCTAATGGATTTCTTTGTCTAAGAGTTTGCAAAGTCCCTCACTGCCTGAGGAGCTCCTTTTTTTGATCCCCACCAACCTGTATGAGCCAGCTGAGAGCTGCAATGAGTGTGAGTGTGAACGTGAAAGATTACAGAAAATACTTTTACTTCAATATTAAATTAAAGAGTGCAACAGAAAGGGAGTTCATTATCAACATGCAGTGGATTGTTAATTTTTATCTTGAATTCAAAGACATTTCCATGAACAGCTGCAAGCTCGGATTGAAAGAGAATATCGAATTCAAATATTCTAAATGGAAGAGATGCATTACATAGCATTAAGGGAGGGATTTTCATCAGGGAAGATGTATGGGCTTGTGGATAAGACTGGACTTGTTCTTGGAGCTGTGATGGACTTTGAGCCTGGACACAGAAATTTTGTCTGACCCTCTCTGTGCCACTGTGTCTCTCTGTTCACTCTTTTGTTATCTGTGATGGAAGGATCTCCCTGACCTTTGTAGTACACCAGCTTTTTAGTGAGGGCCTTAGTCCTATAAGTGTTACTGGTCTTGGAGTGTTTGTTGTCTTCTTTTTCAAACTGAACAACAACAAAAAAAATCCATTAAAATATGGATATTTTAAATGACAAAACAATTTTGAGCTTTGTTTTAAAATACAGTTTTGTCCCTCGGACATCTTTGTCTTCTGAGTGTAATTACAAGTTAAGCTGCAAGGCTCCTCTCTAATGGGAGTCTGAAAGTCTGCATTTTGCCCAATAAAAATTTAGAGGGAAGGGAAATGTAAGAGAGGAGGAAAATGAAGTTTAAATATTTTTCGAATGCATTTATGCAACAGTTCATAGGTTAAAATCATGTGGGGTTGCTAACAGCGTATTTGCACTTGAGAGGAAAGAGAGGAAAGTTGTATGGATTAATTTGAACAGTGGTTTGAAAATACAAAATACATTAGGGAATAGTTTTTAAATCTAATTTTTTTTTTTAATCTAAGCTTCCTGCAAGTGTGTTAACCTTCCTAAAGGTGAGGGGAACCATAATACCACTTTGAATATGACAAGGATGAAGGCAAATGCTGAACTCTTTAGCAGCTGGTTCAGCAAGCTCTCTGCAGCAATGCCTTGCAGAACAGCCAGAAGTACAACTGAGGTGGGGTGAATACACCTTGGAAAGCTTTCACTGACTTATCTGGCTGCAGACTACAGTGCAGCAAAAATGTGAGTTTCTGAGGCATGTTTAGGATCCCAAAGGACCTTCAAAACCCCATAGAAAAATCCTGCAGCTACTGCAATATTAGCAGCTGTGATAAATCTTCTTCCAGTGTATTTGCATATGGTTCATTTACACCTTTGTCATGTACATACTGCATTCCTTTGAAATTTCACCTGAGTGGGATATTCTGCTCCCGGGTAAAGCTTACCTCACTGTTGGTGAGTTGCCCAATCATATCTGTTAAGAGCCAGAAAGATCTAAAAATGTAAAAAAACACAGACTACGACATTTCTCAGTGGCCTGTTTGAAGGTCTGCATAAGTATGTGGTGAACTTTAGACATGATCTTGAGTTTCCAGCATGTGTTTGAAGTTAAAGGTTTTACCCAGCTGTAACAATGTGAGTCAGGAAGAAGAAACCTGGCCTTGAGTAAACTAGTCAGGTTATATTCCAGCATGATGTCAGGAGGGGTAGAGTTAAAATCTGCATGTGAAAGCAGCCAGAAACCAAGTAAAAGCTATGCCCTAATGGTGTCAGGTCAGCATTTTGGATTTTGAGCTAAGATGTGGTTTCCACAGCCAGCACTTCCAAGCACTACTTTTTTTTTAAATGGAAAAAACCTAGCCAGAGATCTTTCCTGGGCTATTATTGAACTTGAAAAATATGTTTGCTAAATACGTATATGTATGCATATAGCTCTCTCTATATAACAATAATCCTAACTATATAATTCATTTGCAAACATAAACACATATATTTGGATATGTCTCTTCCAGAAGTGATAAAAAACCCTCTGGTACCCTGAGTCAGCATCTAAGTTATCATCAAGAACTGTTTGTAAGCAGGGAACTACCAGAAATGAACCTGAGCTTTCTGAAACCATGTATCTCTGTAGACTTGCTATCAGGTGGTGGGAAGCATCTAGAAATTACCTCATCTGTCATCTTGCATTTAACTATGAGTTCAGAAGTTTCTCCTAACAATGATCCAAGGAACTGGACCTTGTTATAAGTAACTAATTCTGGTTGTGCAAACAAACACAACAAGCAAGTTAATACTAGCATTTAAATTCAAATTCTACTGTTGTTTATATTCAACATAACCCTAAAACTGATCCTGTGGTTAAAACAACAGAGTGTTGCTCCAGGTATGCCACACATTTCTGGTGTGACCTGGAGCAGACGGGTCCTATTTCTAAATCAGGGGGGAGCCAGTGACTGTCTCACACAAAATTTATCTGTGTAGGGACTGCCTTCTCCTATTGTAGCATGCAGTGTGATGAGGCCTTCATCACAATAAGTGGCTCCAAAGCACGCTGTAACATACTAAGACACTCTGTTCTCAAATTGGATCTTCCCTGTTGCAGGAAGTCATCTGACACTTTCACAATTGCTTCTGAATTCTGAGCAGGGATGACAAGTCAAAGAGCATAGATTTCTCATTGAACACATATTCCTACGGTTCAGCTTAGAATTGTCAAATAATGCACTTGTAACAAAAATCATCAGACATTCGGAAATAATATTCCAAACACTCTTCTTTAGAGTCCAAATAGATTTCCTGAAGTATAGAAAGGTCATTCTAAGTCAAGGTTAGAAAGAAAGATCAAGAAGCTTCCTTATGAAATTTTATGAAATATTATCAGGGTTTTATTTTCACTCTCCTCATCAGAAAATATGAACTTTTTGCCCATACACAAATTTGATTCCAGCGGAAAAAAACATGAAAATATTCTAATAGCAAAAATGTTCATGAGTTTATTCAGAGCAATGTTTATATAGTGAATCTGTAGTTCCACAGGGTACGAAGAGATATAAAGCAAGACTCTTAAAGTTTCACTGTAATCTGGCAGTTTTGGAAAACTGAACAGCATTCTAGTACCTCTGTGAAAATGTTTGTCTTTGCTCAGCTTGATCTGACCCTCTGGAGTGTGATTTATTTATTATCTTCCAGAATACTTTTTTCAGCTGTCTTTTCTATTCTTGCCTATGGGTACCCAAAGTGGCTGAATACCCATAATGTGCACCCTCTTGGCCAGCACAGAAGGATTCCTAGAAATCTTGGTACTAATAGAAAGGTTGCACATGGAACCGTGTCTTGATCACTGAAGCTAGAGTTCCATCCATCTCACCTAGCTGTACCTTGTAAAAGTGATACATGCAGTCTAAATTACTCCTGGAAGCTCCCTTGATAATTAATGAGCAGACACAGTACTTACAAAAGGGTATCTGTCCCATCCAAAGACATATGTCAGAGACAGATGGGATAAACTATGCTCTAGTGATGCTGCTCTCCTTTGACCACAAAGCATGAAATTAGATGTCTAATTTCCACACAGTTAAAAGTAGGGAAGCATAAAAGCCCTCTCTGGTCCCCAGTCTGTGTAAACAAAATATAAACCTTGAGGGAAAGAATGTAAGAAGAGGCTATGCACCACAGGGTTCCTGTGGTGAATTTCTATGAACAGTGTCTGATTTTTCTGCACTCATTGCATCAGGATGTTTGGGAACTGTTGAAAGAGCTGTGTCTTAGGAGCCCTGGAAATAGGTGCACATGGCCGCTACTGGGAATGTAAATATTGTTTTTCTTTACGTCACACTATGTACTACACAGCTTCTGCCATTCAAAAACTCTGCCCTTCAATATATTTCTCCAACTCTGAAAGCAGAGTTGGAGAAATATATTGAATCTCAAGTCGACAGCGTTTTTGCTTCATACCTAATGGTTTGATGGATTCTTTGAAAATGAACCCATGGCAATTCACCGACAGTTGTGCAAGATACACATATTCTGTCTCATTCATTATAAACAGCTGGAATGAAACACTTCCAATAAGCTTGGGCTTTGACATAACAGTGATAAAGAAGTGCAGAAAATGTGATTTTTCTCTTAATGATGAACAACCAATGTTCTTCCTACTTAGAAAAACAGTAATTTTATATCCACTAATCAAAGCTTTCCAGACTAACTTGGGAATCAGCCACACAAATTCCATCGCTTTTACTGTTTTATAAAAAAAGAATGCATCAGGAAAGTTCTCATATTTGTTTTTCTCTTATCCACTCTTCCTGATCTACAGTGTGAGCAACCACTTAGGGGATTCACTTCATCAGATTCCACTTCAATCATAAGTGGTAATACTGGTAATTTCTTGCTGTTCATGCTCAGAATGAATCAAACTCTTCAGGCAGATCTTTTATGTGGTTTTTCTCAATCAGTTTTCAGACTGATATGGAAAATATCCCAAGGCCTTAGTCTTAAGAGTGTCTTGTCCTTAGTCTTAAGAGTGTCTTGTCAAGAAGAGAAATTATTCTTTCATCAATTCTGGATATGTCACCTTTAAGTTTTAATTAAATGCCCGTTTGCTTCTGTAACATGGGGAAGTAATAAGCCCCTTTCTCTCTGTTTTCTTCTATTGTACTTTTTCATTTTTATAGTGTGGTACAAAACACTGTTATCTGAGTGTTTTCCATGCCAAATTTATTAAAAGTAATGGAGCACCTAGAGGCTTTCTGTAGTTTTTCTCTTTTCAGGGTGAAATTTGTATTTTGAATAAACTTTCAGAATTTAAATTTACTTCTTTCCTTAAACTGAGGGAGAATTTGAATTTGGGAGAAAAAAAAATACATTTTTAATAATACTATTGAATTAACAAAAATATTAGAGAAAAAATACTATGACTTCTAGGTAAAACAAAGATACAAGAATTTTAAATCAGAATATCTTGATTACTTTTCTTTGTTTTAAACCAGATGCCTCTGTTTTTCTAGATACTGGTTCCTGAAGTTTTGACTGGCTGTTGTCATAACCAAATTTTTTAACCCTGGAAAATATACAGTTTTCTAAATACCTTTACACCCATTCAAACTACTTCAATTTAAATTTTTTATATTTTATTTATTTGATGATGTAAGAGGCACCACAGGGCATAAAAGAGAAAAAGGAAGGAATGGGCTTTACTTTTGCCCATTCTACCCCATCACTGTGCCTCAGTGTCATCCTCAGCTTTTTTTCTCCATTCCATCAATATCATGTTGAAGCCATAAAGTCTTCCATGGGACATTCTCCATCCATACTCTTCTGTTGCCGTTAAAAAATTCAATCCCTGCTCTTCCTTTAGGGCTTCTTCAGCCTCTGCTGATAATTGGCAAAATGAGTCTTGCAGGGCTTTGCAGTCATTGACACTTCTGAGCAATAAATAGAGTGGAAAGGAGCTTAAGCCACTAAAATCTTGCCATCTTTCCTATGTGACTTAGAAATTAGTGAAAAAGAGTAGATTTTCTTCATCCATGGGATATTTAGGAGAGGTTGATGAGTAAAAGCAAATTATTTTTACTGACAGATTCAAAGCAGTAAATTAAAGGAAGACACAAATAAGATAGTGACATTATGAAGAAAAGCAGACAAACTTAATAGAATAATAATAATAATATTAAAACAGTGACATATACAGCACTAAAAGTGTCTATGCTTGGTGGCCATTGGACAAGCAGTAAATCTCAGGAAGCAGGCTAATCCTTCCGTATAAGGAACTATAGTCTTTTATCAGCTGAGACATGGAGCTCCACATCCACCACAAATGATGAGTCAGGAATTTGGCTTACACAGGGGAGGGTTACATGGAAGGTAAGGAAAAAGATTCAGTGGAGTGGCACATTATCCAATGAAAGTATTAAACAAATGAATACTTGAGTGGATATAATTCCTGCAAAGCACCAAGGACAGAATTTAGCTTTCTAGAATCCATTTCCACCTAGAATTTGTACATTAGTGCATGGAGAGACTGGTCATATGAATGTCTGGTGCTATACTGGCATCTCAGATCACTTGCATGCTAATATGATTGTCTTTTAGCAGGCATGAATCCTTCCTTTGAGAGTAATACATCAGATACAAGGCTATAGAGTTGACATTTTCCAGAGAAGCTGGCCAGCTGGCTGCATCTGTATCATTCTGGTAGTCCCTTCTATTGTTTATGAGTTGACTTCATGAGAAATAATATGTATGTAGATTGATTTTTCTCAAACAACCAAACAGAGCATCCATAACAATTTATGATGGCAGTCACTCCAGCTGGCTTGTTTCTGCAGTACCAGTTTGGCTGGATGCTGTAGCAGGAGAAGAAGAGGCAGTGAGGGGGTTTGCCTGGAAGTAAAGCTTTTCTCTTTCTGAGCTCTCAGAGAATCATCTACAAATGTTTTAGAAGTGATATGTAGCTTGCCCTTGATGCTGACTACTCTGATGGGATCCTGAAGATCTCTTCTGCAGCTGCAGGAAATAAATAATTTGTCTGGTCTTTGGACCAAGCTTATTGCCCTGAACTTCTCAGACTCCTACAAGGGCTGCAAGTAGCCCCTGAGAGCACAGAAAGGTGAAATGGGAATTGCTTACACTGAATTTCATAAGATATTAAATTCATAAGAGAATATGCATCTATAGTCTTTATATAATACATGAGTAAAAGCACACAGTCTTTTTCATGCAGTCTGTGATTTGCATATATACATATATGTATATAGAACTCTTTTTGTTGTTTTTGTCTCTATGAATCTACAAGAATGGTGTGAGGAAAGAATTTTATACCTAAAGTTTCCATATGCAAATGATTTTATTTATTGAGCACTGAAAACTTGTATAAGGTGTTCCATATCTTGTCCCCAGTAATCCAAGAGTCTATAATATTCTGCTTTTTGGTTTGATAGATGAAGGTTGTCTTTGCCTTCATCTATCAGACCAAACCCATTTCCAGCTTGGACAACATTCTCTCTCTCCCCTTGAAAAGCTTATTCCACTGCGAGGAACAGGTATTTTTACCATTTTGCAGGTATCTGCACTTCTGGCTTTTTAGTATGTGAAATATTTGGTTTGTAGGTGGTTTTCTAAGTGTTATTATTAAATGAAAGGCAGCTACAGGAAAGATAAACAACCAGCAGCAACTTGGAGGTACCTTATTTAACCTACAGGAGCCTGTTTGAAAACCATGTGTATGCTGGCACTGATCTCTGACACAAATAGCAAGGGCAGATTGGAAAATTGACTTTGACTCCATGCTGACCTGCTACATACTGCTGGAAGGCTGTTTGCATAAAGAGAAGGCTTGAAGAAGTAGAGATACCCATCTCTTTTCTCTGTTTCTCTTAATTCTTTTCCCCAGCATATGGCCATTGAAATACATTTCATGAAAAGGAAAATGTTTATATTCCTAAATAATTTGGAATATCAGAGCCTAATGACAGAGTAGCAAGTAAATTGGAAGGCTCATTGCTTGCTACTTTAGCCACCACTACTTCCCACTTCTAGTGGGGAGACAAATTTATAAAATCAGAGGTAAAGTTTAGACTCCATATTGCTGAGGGTTAAAAGGAACATGCCAAGGTAAAGTAAGATTGTAAGTTAGTTGCTATAAGGATTAAATCAGTCATTCAAAAGTCAAAAAATCACAAGTGATGTTTCATTGTGAAGCAGTCTGATGAACAGGAGAAAAAAACAAACAAAAGGAAAAACATATACTTTTTATCGAGTTCACAAAAAAATCTTATATTTTTGTACTTGTTTACAGTGCTGCACTTCTATGTCCCTTTACACTTCTTTTTGTGAGAGTGGCTGTCTAAAAGAGATGATAAATCAAATGTTCGAGTTGTATCAGCAAACATGTTCACTAAGATGTAAAAGGTGATATGTTTGCTCAAGGGTGTTTTCTTTAGGTTTCTTTAAATTTCAGCAATGTTTTTCTGGAAATAGTTGAAGCTAAAAATCCCTTCTAATTCTAAAGTAAGAATTTCCACATGGAATTCATCAGCCTAATTAAATTGGCATCATTTCCAGTTACATGGAAAAGTTGTCAAGTGTGCTTACTTTTCCATGTATGCGAGTCTTTAGGATCCAGAACTTGTTGGAAAACTTTTCAGAGGAAATGTCTCTATCTGATAAAATAAATTCTGCAGATGTCTTTTTACCTAATAGCCACCAACCTAGCTCCTTGTCCTTCCAAAAATTCAGTCTGTAGCTATGATGGGGATTAAATTAGTTATGTGGGGTAAAATTCATGTCAGTTGTAATAATTTAAAAGTTAGGTGTCTAGCCTAGCTAGTTGTTTAAATGCACTCTTTAGTCAATGAAATAAGGCAGTATTATTCCAGATGGTGACTCATCCTGCTTTTCTGGGACACCTGTTTTAGAATGGGCTGAAACATCCTTTAGATGTGTTTGTCATCTCCAAAAAAAAGACAGAACCTCTGTGCAGGGTTTGGATATACACCTGAGTTTGAAATTACTAAGCATGAGTAGGAAAACTGCTACCTTAGTTCAAAATTTAGATAGCTCAGATTGGCAGATGAAGCCTCGCCTGCACTGTAAACTTTATCTGTAATAAATATTGCAGTAACCAATTCCATAAATAGTCCCAATGAACAGAGAGAGTTGTCTCAAAGTTTTTTTTTTTGTCTCTGTTGTTTTTCCCAGAAAACAGACTAAAGATACACTGCATAGCCACATTTGTCCATATTTTAGGTATTTAGAACTCCAAAGCACTGTTTTCTTTTCATATTCTGTAGGATTGCATCCTTAAAAAGCAATGGACTTGCTAAAGCTTTGACTTTTCCATTTTTGAGCTACAACAGAGAAGAAAAATCACAGAAGAGATAAATTTTCCTTGAACACTTGCTTTACATATTCAGAAATCACATCTTTGATGTGATCTACACCATTCAATGTACTTGTAAATGATGTGGAAAAGACCATAGAGGGAGCTGATAAAACTGTAAATTCTATAAACTGACTTGGAAGGGTCAAACATAAACCTGATTGCAAATAGCTGCAGTTAAAAAACAAAACAATTCAAATAAAACCATACTGGTGTGAAAAACAAATTAGCAGATGAATACACACTTGTATGCAGAAGAAGGAAATAACCCCACTTATAGAAGTACAAGGAGTGCTATTAATTAGCCTAGGGCAGGGATACATAAACTTTTGAAAGCACTGACTCAATGTTTGGCTGTAGCCAAAAGGCAAACACAAACCTGACCATGTAAAGAAAGAGAAAGCAGAAATCATCATTATGCACTGTTTTGCCAAAGTCTCACACACCATGCATATTTCCAGTCATCTTCTCTCCAAAGGATATTGGAGCAATTGGAAAAGCAAACAATATGATTAAAAATATGCAGTGATTTTGGTATGGGAAAAAGCTAGTAGATATAGAAAAGAGGTGACTGGGACATGTTATTGCCAAATAAAATCCTGAAGGTGTGAAAAATGTGACTGAAGAGCAGTGGTAAGAGAAACCAAGGCCTATTCACCTATTCTCAGGTGCTGGGCTGAAAACAAAGGAAAGAAAAGCAAATGCACTGAGTTATGGAACTCACAGTGGCACGATGTTGCAGAGTTCAGAAGTACGGAGGGCAAAAAGGCAAGAAAATGTCACAGAAGATAGTTTTTGCATAAACTTCTTAAATGAAGCTCTAGATATAGCTTCTAGTTCAAGCTTCTAGTTCCTGAAGATGCTGACTCAAAATCTGGTGCACTAAGATTCAGCCTAGAGCTCCTCTTTTAAAATGCTATTTCTTTGGACTTCTGTATGCAGTATATTGGGCTAACTGGACCTTTCCCTGATCCGTGTTGCAGTCCTTCACAGCTCACACATCCTTACAAGTTGTATAAATAGAAACCTCTCTTTCTGCAGGTTATTAGACAGAGCTGGTTTATATGACTACAGACAGACTTGTTGAAATAACTTGCTTTAGATCATATTGAAAAATATTACACAGCACTTTAAACATTTTTCTGACTTTCAAAACCAAAGGTCTGCTGTAGTTATATTACTTCCCTGGTGGCATTCACCCATACAAGGAGGATCCCAGAGAAGATCCAAAGCAAAGGAAGTACCTCTTTTACAGATATGTATGCCATAAGAAAATCAGCTCGTCTTGCACCATTTCTTTCTCACACAGTAGAAGTAATTAACCTAATTTTTACAGTTTTAGCTTAAATGTCATGCACTATATCACATTTGTAACTTTTAGAAGCTTCATCTGGCATTCTTGGGCAAGATCTGTACACACCACATGGGGGAAAATAACTTTCAGCACTTATATTTGTTATATCCTGTCAGAAGGGATTATTCTAAATCCATACGGTGCAAACACAAATACACACTCTCAGTGGCCCAAAAGCTGATATATTTTTAACTCAAGCCATTATATTATCCTAAAGAGGAGCTATAGACTATTGCTACTACTTGTTGTCTTATGAATTCTTGAGTAGGAACTATTTAAGTTCTGAGTCTGATACGGGAGCTATGTCCAAGATATCTTGTCAGATTTTAATGGAAATGACCTCACATTTCTTATTGCATTTGTCAGAGGTAGTCTTAACAATAGGACCTGCTCAGTTTTAGTGGAAAGTCAGTCCATCCTTAAAGTAGAAAATATATTTGAATTTCAATATTATCAAAACCAAACAAATTTTTTATGGAAAGGTGAATTTTTAGGGAAGGTTGGGACCTCTTGGGCAATCTTGCATGCAAATATGCATTAAAGATTTTTGTCAGATTTATACTCAGTTTGGAAACTTCAGTATATTCAGCAAGAGTATTATACAAAAATAGTATTCTTCTAATGGGTTCAAAATCTTCAGGGCAATGTTGCATTACATCTAGAGAGCTACATGTTACAAGGTCTGCATCATACAAAAAAGTCAAAGAGAATTATATACTGGTATTTCATTTAAATGTTAAGAAATCCTCTAGGCTAATGCTTTAAACACAGGATTCTATACACGTGGTTTTCATCCATATGCACCGTTCAAATATAAACATGTAGGGGCTGTATATGAAACATATATTGTGGATTTATGTCATCAAGTAATTGATGACTTCTGAAAAAGTCCCACATTGGATATCTATGCATGTAAAACGAGGATTATTATAACACATACACACATCTATCTGTAAAGGCATATGTGTGCATAAAAATGTCTATATCTACCCAGATACAGCAATTCTAGGAATATGCATATCAAGAAAGAAAGGAAGAAAGAAAGGAAGAAAGGAAGAAAGGAAGAAAGGAAGGAAGAAAGAAAGAAAGGAAGAAAGAAAGAAAGAAAGAAAGAAAGAAAGAAAGAAAGAAAGAAAGAAAGAAAGAAAGAAAGAA
>JAYDZK010000169.1:96339494-96349501 GCA_034509185.1 Euphonia xanthogaster
AAGGAAGGAAGGAAGGAAGGAAGGAAGGAAGGAAGGAAGGAAGGAAGGAAGGAAGGAAGGAAGGAAGGAAGGAAGAGTGGGTATCTGTTTGCCCTCCAAAGATTTATGAATTCCTCTAGTTCACAATAACCTGGGGATAAAAATTAGGGATTAAAATAAGATTATATATCATTGGATAAAAACTGAAATATGAGATTTATTTTATAGAGTCTAGAATGGGAAAGAGAGGGAAAAACTTCCTCCAGCATTAATTCTTAGAGGCAGATCTTCTGAAGAGGGAAAAAAGCACATGATGAGAATGTTTCCTCTCCCTGCAGAAGAGACTGATCAGGTGCTGTGTGGTGTGGCGCTAGCCAAGGAAATGTGCAGCCTCTCCTCCCAGACTGAGGCCAGGTCTGCACTGAGCTCTCCACAGCTCACCCGCCGTAACACTCGATGCTTCCAAGTATCTGCAGGTCACTGGCTTGGTTCTTGTAAACGCCGCAGAGCTGCAGCCCTATCTTTCACCACATCTGGTAGATAAGGAGCTCTCTGTCCTTTCTGGCTGAGGCTGGAGCTTGGGTCAGTCTTACACGTTTGCACATGGCACTTTTGCTTCCATCAGCTGGCAGTTTATTCTGCTTCCACTGAGTGCTTCACTTAGATTAATTATGCAAATAAGGATATAATCCTTTTGTGTCACGTGTATTTCCTCCAATAACGAATCGCTTCTATTTAAGGGGGTCAAAATCCCACAAGAATCCTTGTGAGTGCATTGATCTATATATCCATATCTATCTCATCATCTATTAGTCTCCACATACAATAATGTAAATGCAGATATGAATATGTATATATATATGTATGCATTCTTTGTATATCCAGACATGCATATGTGTGAGTGAATAAAATAAGTAGATTTATGTTGAATTGCAGGTGTGTGGTGTGATTGCAATGCATAAGTCCAATACATAATTTTTCAAAATCTCATAATGTGATTATCTCCTATGAAATTTCCTTCCTGCCCTAAAAGATGACTGTTTTATCATGGTAAATGGTATTTATTATGAGCTACTGCAGTTCAAGATGTGCTCATTCAAGAAAAGGTTGGAAAGACAATAAATATTAATTTTCAATTCACCAAAGCGGAGTGGAAAATCATTTATTCAAGCTTTTCCAAAAACTCAAACTGCAACAAAATTTCAGTCTGGAAAATAAAAATTAATTAAAAATATCAAAATTATATTGGTATCTGGAATAAATACAACCATAGTAGTACCTACTCCTGCTTTAACTATAATTATTATCTACACAGGCTATTTGTAATACCAAATTTGAAAACATCAAAGCATTTTGTAAAGATACAGATTAGAGGTACAATTAAAATGCAGTCAAGTCTGTGGTGGTACTTAGTACCTGCTGTAAGAGAGTATTGTGTGGTGTTACATACATACATTGTGTGGTGTTACATGGAGACATATTTGTGGAGCATGTGTACATATGGATCTATGTATACAAACACATATATGCACAAATTTATGTTGCCATTAATATTGCATTCACATTTTCTCTATGCATGCAGCGTAATTGGAATTGAAAGCCCCAATTACACTGAAGTGAAAACCTGCTTATTAATTGACAATAGGCCTCAGTTAAGTAGCAACAAAAGAAGTGCTTTGTTTGGCAACCTTTGTTTAAAAGGTCCTTTGAAAATTCTGCAAGAATACTATGAATAGAGATTGAACAAACCTTTAATCCTCTTCAGGTCACATATGTGCTAAAGTGAATAATACTGTGAGGTCTTTTTCACCTTTTGAGTTCTTTTAAGCCAGTAACCTAATTTGAAATAAGATAAAGAAAAGGCCTAAGAAAACATGAAAAGCTCTAACTTGTACTCTTCTGGCATATTTATTCTGCTGCAGCAAGCCAAAAGATGCATTTCTTGTTGCAGAGATGTATAAACACTCACTATTTATAATTCCACTCATAATTTGCTCGGTGCCTGACAGTTATTTCCCTTTTATTCACTTCAAATGCACGGAGAACCTTAGAACATTTTTTTTTTTTTCATTTAATGCTCCTGTTCTTTTGTGAGTATCAGTGTGAAAATCTTTCCTTCGTGCTACAGTCCCTTTTTCCTATTCAACACTAGACTGCACACGATAATTAAACCTTGAGGGCTTGGAGATTTTGGACTAAAGCTTAAAGAAATGCAATAGTGAGGCCTCTTCTCTCTCAATCTTCTACCACTTGCTGTGGGGATTTTCTTTAGTTACACATGGCTTCACAGGTAAACAACCTTGAAAAAAAAAATCAGAGGCAGGAATTGAATCAACACCTTAGCACTCCTTATAATGAGCCAGTTTGCTTAATTAGATGATCGAAAAAATTATGTTCTAAAACATGACAGGGCACAGACTGAAGTCTCTATTCAGACAGAAGCCCATGGAGCTACACCAGGGTGCAAGCAAACAGCATCTCAGGCAAGACTAAAATGGAATGTGAAAATGCTGAGCTTCAACCCGGATTAGGCAGGATGTTTTTTAAATCAAATATAGAGAAAATTATAATGCTTTTCCTATGCTTTTGCTTATAAATTAAGCTCTTCAAGTGTCTCCATGACTTTGAAAGTAAGCTTGTGAGCACATTGCTTAAGATATAGGTCTGAGCAGTATAGTTGCCTCTGAACTAGGTGAGAAAGCCCACAAATTAATTCAATGAGCAAAGGACAGAGAGGCATTGAAGCCAACACTTCAGCCAAGGCCTAGCCCATGATGAGAGCTCCCCAGGCACCTCTAGTGGCAGTCTCAGGGCAGGGAGCAGCCAGCTGCACCCCAGGATGCTCCCAGAATCAGATTTTGGTCAGGTCTTGATGAAAGGACTGGAGAAAAATGGAATGGGCAAGAATTTTGAGGCTCTGGGGTAGCTGGAGATGACAGGAAGCGAGGGAAGGGTCAGGATGCAGTAGTGCTTGAAACCAGTTTCCACTCTTTGGTTGCCTGAGGCTCAAGCCATTTCCAAATGAAAGCAAGTGTGCTTAAATGTTCCTGGGATCCTTGGCCTTCCTGCCAGCCCCATCTGCAAGAAGGCATTTCAGACCAGGGAGAAAGTGTAATGTCCAAAGAAAAATCCTATCTGACACAAATACTTGCCAGTCTCCTTGCCTTTTCTTTTCTTGTACTGTGTGTGGAGATATACCATAATATGAAAGGCTTTTTAAGCATGCATGAGGCTGCATAGTGAACTACTGCTAACATCAATCATAAATTGTTTACTTTCTCAACATTAAAATCAGTATAACAGTTAAACACCAGCTGCTTCTAAAGACAAACACATTGTTTAAATCAGAACAAATTATTTACAAGTAGGTTTCAATATTCAGGGTCTGAATTCTGCAGCATGTGTGCAAAATGTTTTTGTGCAGATCTATCAGCTGCAACATGTGCTTGATCACTTATGCTGAGCAATCTGGGAAGTCAGTAATTGGCATTTCTCTGAGATACTGCTCTGATCATCTATAATGATTTCTGGAGCTCCATAAGAAAATCCTGCATATTTTTAGCTTCACAGTAAAAGCAGGTTTTTGCATATTTTAATTCAATTGCTTTCTCTGTTTCAGTACCCAATGCTTTACAGTGGGCCTGCATTCTTCTGCAGATGTTTATCTCTTAAGGTGTTTGTATATACCACTGCCTGCCATCCCCTCTGCAGAGGCAACCACCAGAACCATAAATATTATCTCCAGTAAACCTAAACGTTGCCTGCTGCCTTTACTGAGAGCATTTAGATTTAAACAGGACAGTGTCTTAACTGGGCTCTTAAGGAAATTAACTTTTATCTCAAGACAGCTAATTTAGCTCTCACCACCTTTTCTTCCACTCCCAAATACCTTCTTATCTTGGGTAATCAGGATGCAGGGATTCCCAATCTATCTCTCTTTATAGCTCCCTTTCAGTAGTGTTACTGTTTGAACTTCATACCCTGGATTAAAGAGCCAGCACACCAGCTCAGGAAGCGGTTCTAGGTATGAGGTAACTATGCAAGTCACTTACAAGCCCATATATGAACTCAATTACATCCTTCATCTTTTAAGATATGAATAAAAAGGTTTGGCTTTGATCTTGAATTAAGCAATCCCTACATAAATCAATGTAGCATGCAATTATATTAGTAGCAATAATAAGTGGTTAACTAACTTGCAATGAATACAAGGTTGGAAAACTTTAAAAACTGGTGCCAGGTTGGGACATATTTCTCACATATATTATCTGAATTACAAAGAGGAAGCCTTTATTTTTAATCAGGGAGATACAGTGAGAGTATGCAAAACCTGTTTCATTAAACAGGGTACACTAAGGTATTCAACAAATAAAAGCATGTACATGGCTCATTTCTAATTACTCCATCCATTCATTTTAGTCTAATTTCAAAACTAAATCTAGAATAAAAGTTATGGTATCTGTGTGCTAAAATTGAAAGGCATATGTGTACATTTAAAAAGGAATACAAGTAGGCACCAGAAGTTATTTTTACTGTAAACACTCTTCATATGTTCCCATGTAGAATGTAATATCTGTGTAGCAACTTCTCAAGTGTCTAAATTCCCTCCTGTTCCCACAGTGCAGAACAGATGTCGTCCTGCTTTTTATTACGTTAATTTATCAATCATACTTAGGCTGAATTATGAAATCAAAGTGATAGAAAATGTTACTTAACCCTGGCTTCTATTTCTCTATCTTAAAACCTTTCCTACTTCTTTTGGAATGATAAATTTTCCCCTTAGTTTCAAGGTCAGATTTCCATTTGCAGGTTAAGATGTAGCTGACCCAAAAAAGTTCACAAGTATAAAGAGCCAACTTATAGCAAAAACTTTTCATCCTCACAGAAACTTGATATCTATAAATTCAGCCATGGTGGGAAGATATTTTTTGTTTAAAACATTGAGATAAACAAAATGCAATTAAGGCTAACAGGACAAGAAGCATCCCTCTTGAGATTCATAAATACACTCCTGGGAGACCAGAAATAAAGAGAAAAGACCAATGTAATTCTAATTGTGTCTTGCCTAAGATGATCATTTAAACAGATAACTTTTCCCAAAGTAAATTAGTTCATCCATTTCATGCTTTTTTTACTCTTACTTGGCCAAGTGAAGCAAATGAGAATTTTTCTAGGAGTAAATCAAGGCATTAGGTACAGAATTTTTAGTCTGCTTTGATGACAAATTGTGATTAGAGTTCTTCAGAGTATTAATAAATACTTCTGCTTCTAAATAAGTCCCATAAAATCATGACAGTGCTTTTGGAGAGCACAGTTTCTTTGCCTTGCTTAACCAAGATTGAAGACATTTGAAAGATACTAACTTAGTGTTTGTACAAAGCTATGGACATCATTAATGATCTTTGTATCTTTTCATGCTCATAAATTTTTACATATTAAATCCTTTGGGAAATTTGTGTACTTTCCTTTTTTTTTTTGCCTAGTTATCACCTAGATTATTTCAATTTATCATGTTATGTTGTATGCAGTTTCATTTTTTAAAAGTGCTTTAATAATAACCTTAATAATCTCATACCCATCTGAACTAAATCCACTCTGATTTCTAAATATGATAGTGCCATCAAGGACCATATTAATGGTCCTTGGCAGTGAAATAATCACCAGGAGAGAAACCTGAAAGGACAGGATTTGAAATGCGATTCCCTCTAGCTGAGATGGGAAGATGGAAGGAATCAGCTACAGCCCAGGATGTGCTGGCTGGGCCTGAGCTGGTGTGCCTGACAGAGAGTAGTTCCACCCAAGTGGAGCTGGCTGATGGTTTCCACTGAAATGCCCTTTAATCAGGAGATACCAGCTCAACAAACCCCAAACTTATCAACTCCAGCCTTCATTGACTGAGGCTCTGCCTCAAGAATAGAGCTCCCAAAACACTACTTTTTTTGGAATGCAGGCATTTCTTTGTAAGAAAATAATGTAAAAATTATTGGCTTCATCCTATATAGTCCAGGAATAAACTATGGTTTGTATAAGAAAGTTTCTTACCTCACTGCACTTGGTAGCTCATATTAAATAAGTAGAATAAGCCACTAAATTTGGGCATGATGAAACCAGAATTCCTCCCAGTTTTATCTCTGTGCCTCTACAGAACAGAGGTGATGCTTACCTGCTTCATAAACTGCTGTGGAAACTAAATTCTGCAATGTACTTGAGATACTCAGATAAAATAGTATCAGACAAGGATTTACCATGGTAGATAAAGATTATAGAATGGAACACACTTGATGGGAACCAAAAAGAAACATTCTAGTTTCTTTCTCAGGATTAATCTCCTGAGACTCAGGACTAATCTATGGCTACAGAAGGCCATAGGCCATATGTCAGTAGAGCCCTACTTTCTTACACAGGCTATACAATAAAGTTCCCAAATTGATCCATCCATATTCCTGACACTCCACAACATAGCTCAGCACAGATGTTAGGCAAGAAGATGTTTCACAACTTTCTGGATCTTTGCCTCAGGTAAACTAAATTTATAACTGTAAATATTTGTTTCTGTGAGCTATACACACTCAAATTATTATAATATGTAGAACTTCACTTCCTATGCTTACTAAGAAAATTGCAGACAGTACTAAAGAGTTTCTTTGTAAACAGGAGAACCTGTTTGAAAAACCAGTAACACAACTGGAATACAATAATTATTTCAATTTAAATACTGCTACACTTGAAAATTGTGTAACTATTCTCATTATTTTGGGTTTCATGAGTATAGATGTGGTATGAATTTAGTTTTGTATTTGTGAAATCTGCAGCAAAATTTTTCCAGCTATCCACTGGATTTCTAAACTTCACTTAACTCCTGAAATAATGTATTATGTCCTCAGGTACAGGAGGCATTCCAGAAGTGAATCATAAATCTGAATCTTCAGGGTTCCCAAATTTATGTTTCCTTTTCCTTCCTCCTCACTTTCTCAGTTTCGTCCCTCTTTCCTTTTTTTCCTTGTGGCTCAACATTTCCATTACACATTTATTAGGAAAACAAGTACCACTAGGAGAAATTTAAAGGGGAGTGGAGCTTCTTTCATTTCGTCTGAATACAGTCAGTCACTCATTCGGCTCCAGCCACAATATCTGCTTATGCTAATTATCATTTACCTAATTCAATTTGCAATGCGCTGCTGAGGTGTGAGGTTTGAGATCCAGATGTGTCTCCCCACACTTATCAGATCATTACAAGGTGCAGATGGGTGGATTACAGAATGCCCCAACTGTTTTTAAAAAAAATCAGGCCTTCTCTTGTACTGCTACTTTGGTTGCTGCTTCAGGCAAACAAGCTACTTTTAATTTTAATTGTTGTGACTTTTAATTTTAATTGTGCGATGTAATTTACTTTTAATTTTAATTGTTTAATTTTAATGCTGCACACATCGCACATAGTGACCAACACCAGCAGATGCTGCTTTGCAGGAAGCTTGCTGACTGAGGGCACAACTCCCCAGACAACTCCCTTACTGTTTAGTTTTTCCATTTGACTCACCTTCTGTAAAGAAAAGCCAAATTTCAGATTGTCATGGTCAACACTTCTGTATGAGATTGTGGGGCCCCATCTTTTGTGGGGTGTAAATCAGCTCTAACTCATACACACATTTGGCTTTGCTTCCTCAGCAAACATATCTTAAACCCACATGCAGGTCAGCTAACTACAAAGCCTTTGCAGTATGTCTGTATGTCTCTCCTGTTATAGCTGTAGTCCTGTGTACATTCAAGCACACACAGTCTATATCTTTGTCTCTCAGAGAATATTATTCATGGCTGTACTTTGTAATGAACTGAGGGTTATTTTGGTATGCACAGCTCTATAGAAGAGCAGTGAAAGGATGCAAAATATGTTCCGTGATTCCATTTTCCCAAGACTAAGGTATTCAGTCAAGTTCAGAAAATATCAAGTTTATTGCAGGTAAAATTGAAGAGAAAAATCAGTTAAAAATGTATTCAAAGTCTTGATTCTCCACTGGAAAATTTAATTACTTCAAATTCAGTACATGTGACAATCTGTCCTAGACAGTATTTGATTGCCCTATCATGCTGCATGACCAGTGATACATTTAAAGTACATGCAATTCTACTCTATGTAACAAATATCACAGCTAAGATCACAAGATATGGAAAAGGGTTAAAGAAATTATTATGTACTGGGATTGGGAATTTTTAAATTAGTTGACTATAAAAACATACGTAAATTTAGGTGGCTATATAATGTGTGCCCCACTTGCACATATTACTTTTAGTATTCCAGGACTCATTCACAGTAAATGGAAAAGTTACATGTGCCCATACTAATGCATAAAAATTGTCTATAATTGGAATCAGTGATAAGAAGCTATTATCTTTAATCATTATGTGTACTTTTTCTTGGTTAGTTTTCCACAATTGACACAGATTATGTGAACAGATTATTCAATTTCCCAGGCAGAGAATGTAATGGAACACTCTCTTCTACCATTTTTGCTTTGGAGAAGGCAATTTTCATTGACTTTGCTTTATTTACAACAGCATAAATTAGATAACTTTTAAGAGCTGATGGTAGAGAACAATGGAAGATTTTTCTCCAGTGCAGACATTCATTTAGACTTCAGCCATCTTTTCAAAGCATTTTCTGGACTAAGTTGAAAAATGACAAGAAAAGCAAGAGGGATTTATAACAAAATAATTAATACCTATTAACCCTCTGTCTGTGAAAGCCCAAGGGAGAAGTAGTTGAGACAGCAAGATGAGGTGAACAAGAAACCCCTTTCTTAGTGGTTGTCCTGTGTACTGCTTCAGGCCACACTGTGAATGCAAGGGGTCTGCAACCCGATTTCTACCCTGGCATTCATAGCAATTACAGAAAATACACAGACCTGGATGGATGAAACTTAGGAGTACCATCATGCTAGGCTTTGGATGAATTTCTAGTAGAGGCGTTGTCCTTCCGTAACAAAAAATTAGAAAAGGTGTTAGAATTGTGATCAGTTATTAACTGCATTTTAACACGATGTAGTGATCAGGTAAATGTAAGCTGCTAATGGTTTAGCATGGGCTGTTAGGACAATGTCTAAGCTCTGTCCGGCTATCACATTTCCTTCTAGATTCCTGAGATAAACATTTCAGGAGCTTATTTTAGCTCTTTTCTTCTGCAAATCAAGATAGGAACTAGAAACTTCAGTGTAATCATCTGGCAATTGGTTGTGGCTGGTTAGTTTTTGATGACATCACTTGAACCAAGTTGCTTATCTCAGACTTCATCTTAATCCTCAGGTAAACTGGACTAGCATTACAGAAAAATTAATAAGACACCTTTTTGGGCCAAGATACCACACACATTCATCAGGGGGTTGAACCTCTCTCAAGGGCTGGTTGTCATACAGGAAAATGACAGGTTTGTCTCCCAGTGGTTGAGAGCCTGGTGGGAATGCTATGCCTATGCACGATTTGTTAAATAGACTGTTTTCAAATTCAATAGCTACAGTTTGATTTGGAAAGAAGTTATCTGACAAGACCAAAATCGACAATGATCAATGGAAGATGAAACAGATTTCCACACTCCCTGTCTCCTGTAGATCTGGTGAGTCACAAGTTTAGGCTCCGTCTACTGTGTAAAGGGAGGACAGGACTGAAGCTTGGGGGCGCATCTCGCTAATCCAGCAAGAACCCGTAACAATGGCATCAGGCTGGTGAAGCCATCTGCTTGTCCAGCGTGCCTCAGCCGTGTCTGACACGGCTTCTCCAGTGGGACTCCAGGGCTGGTGGAAGTCAGCCTAGGGATGCCTCTCCCTAGAACTGGGTAAACCTTCCCCTGTGGGGAAAGAAGCACCTTTAGCAGGCAATTCCCTCTACACAGGGTAGATTTTTTCTTCTTTTCTCATGTAAATTGACCACTCAAGACTCATCTAATCACTGAAATAAAGAAACGGGCAACCTGGAGGGTGATTTACAATGAATGCCAGAAACCATTTGCAGTTGGTTACTGGCTGGAATTCTAATATATA
>JAYDZK010000169.1:96349595-96367561 GCA_034509185.1 Euphonia xanthogaster
TATATATATATAGTTTTGAAGGCACTTCATCTTCAGTTTTGCAAGAATAATGTAAAGATTCCTTTAGTTACAAAACAGCACTAGTCAATAGTTTGGTGATAGGGCAATTACACAAATAAACAGTCCTGCCCTCAGTGTCTAATGCAATCTTCTGCTTAGAGATATGCTAATGCCTCTGAATCAGTTTGCCCTGCCTTCTATTAATAAACTTATCAGTAATATATCCATTAACTGATTTCGTTGGTATGCAGGAAGTTAATTATGCAAGGAGACATGGCAGGACCGTGTTACAGTGAGATAATGCACACCTCTGATGTGGTGTGAAACACCAGGTGGAACCAAATAATTTCAAAAACCTGAACAGCATGTTAATTTGGAATGCTGCATTGTGTGGTCTCAAGAAGTGCATTGAAAAAAATAATTTGAGAAATCTTTTAAGAAAAATTTTTAAATTACTAAATCTGTGTAAGGTGATACTGAGTTATTCTGTGGCTAACTTATTAATTGTGCTAGCAGCCACGTTCTGTACAAAATGTGTTAATAATTTTTGTGTTTCTGAGTGGTAATTTCAATGAATCAGTGAATGAATAGGTAATTCACTTATTCATCACAAACTTCACCTATTCTGGTTTGGACTATCATCCTGTTCTTCTTTCCAAGTGAGAGAGGTTTTTGTGTTGCTTTGTTGTCCTTAGTGAAATGTATGGCACATCATTCATGTATGAAAAACAATCAAGTCCCCAAAACTCAAAAACTCATACAAATTCTGTCCTCTCCTATCCCATGGGAAAGAACAGAGGTAAGGCTAAAGCATATTCAAAAACTCCTGTCACTGCATCTGAATGAGAACAAAACCTCTGGAACTGCTGCTTACACTTCTGAAGCAATATGCTGATTTTATACATAAGCATCAAAGTACTTTCCAAAAATAAATTGGTGGATTTTGCAAAATCACTTGAAATTATTCCTTCTTTCATTTTACTCATACTGGGCAGAGGCTGCAGTAACTCAGTGTCACAGAGAAAACCTGATACGGACCCAGGGACCCTGACTCCTAGACCTGTGAGGAAAGGCTACAAGACCATTTAAATTCTGCCTGTGCTGTTAGCAGATAGCTTATTTCACTTTTGTAATTTATTTTCCTAATTTAATAGCTAGAGTTCATATGTTTAAACAAGCTCCTAACAGTTTCTGTTCTTTTTCCATTTACTACAAACTTCCCCACCTGAAGTAGCTGCAGAAGCTAATACTAGCTGTCCTACAGAATATCCTCCTACCTACAGGGCCTAGGCATTATATCCTGAGTTGAAGTATGAGGATGCTGAGCAACTTTGACAGCAAACCCTGGAAAGTAAGAGTCAGGGAAAAGAGAGATATACTTTTACTTTTGTTGTCACATTAACATTTTCAGTTCCCCTCCCATGATGTGCAGAATGCAGGAACAGACCCCAAAAGAAACTGCTGGTGTTCAGCATTGTGCTCACTGAAGTAGGAGCAGCAAAGGGATGTCTTCCTGCTGAAGAAGAGACTGACCCTTTAACCTTAGCTGTTCCCACTCACATACAGATATAGAAATGTAAGCTACTCAGCATGATGCCAGTTAATTTAAATTACCTAACATCCCAAAGGGCAGCTCCCTGCTGAGGAGCCTTTTCTTTTCTTTTTCTTTTGACCTTTTAATACAGAGTAACTTTTCACAAGGATAAGTCAGATGGTCAGCTTGGAAGTATTCAGTTTCTGTGGCCTTTGGAGGTTCATGCAAAAGGTCACCTCAGACTGCATTCTGCTGAATAAGGGGTCGGAAAATTTCTAAATTATACTAAATGGACAGATTCTCAGTCCATATAAAATGATGGAGCTGCACCACTGAAGCAATTTTGCTCCTGCAACTGAGTTGTGCAATAACCAAAACTAGAAGACAAATTTCCTTCTTCATGACTGCAATTAATTTCTTTTCATCTAAGCAACCAAAGTGCTGTCAACCCACAGAAATTGCACCATCTTAACCAAATCTTTCTAATGTTTCTTCCTTCCCCATATTAGATTATGCTGGGCTGCCTGATGTGACAGCACTGAATTTGGCTCTTTGGGTCATAGGGCAGAGCAGGACCTTTGGGGCACACTAAGTGCATCCTGTAAGGCTGCTCTGCAGCACCACAATATCTTCCCTGCTCTGTGACCTTCCATGACAAGCTGTTGTCTGGCACATTAAGGGGTCTCAAACCCCAGGAATACACTGCAAACATAGAAATTATGATCATCATTACAAGAAATGGGAGAAATTAGAGAGATTTCATGTTTAGGGATAACCCAATATATCTTTTTGAAAGGTATATAAATAATGAAACCAACACAAACTAAAGGGCTTATGAAATGTGTTTCCATTTTGCACATGGGGTCTTTGCCTACATATGACTGTGTCCATAATGAGAGAAATAGTAATGCTTTCCCTGTATAAGTAAAGCTAAATTGATGTTTAACAAATCAAATATCCCATGTGTACTGTAGACCTGCATTTAGTTTTCTAGATCCTCTCAGTTCCAGGATTTGTGCCTCTTTATTTTTGTTATTTACACACATTTCTGTTTATGCTCCAGTTTAGATCCCCCTGATATGGCAGTCAAGACACTGAGCAGACTCAGCTTTGCTTGAACAGCTAACCTCCATTTCTAGATTATTAGCAACCTGTGGGTCTTGCTGCTTGATATTAATTTGCTGAAAGATGATTACTGCTTATTAGTCATCTGTCTGGCTCTATACTCTGAGCTGGTGCAGTTGGGGGGCTTTGAAAACTTGGCAATGCCCCTCCAGCACCTCCTTTGCTGCTGGCAGGTGCCTTGGGCTGCTCTGATGCAGCTCAAACCCTGGGAAGTTGCACCTCTGATGCCTCCTGCAAGTTGATTTTCACCCGCTGAATTCTCTACAGAAGCCAGTACTTTTTTCAGATGAAATACAAAGAAGGATTTAACTCATTTTTCTAAGGCTTGTCAAGTTTAATACATTATTCTATTTGTCAAGAAAAGGTCTCTCTCTTTTTCAGTTAATTTATACAACAGTCCTGCATCATCTTAGCAGGGCCTCTGGAAGGTGTTATGTAGCATTTGGATCTCCTACACAAATAAATCCTTAAGGGCTTGAATCAGACAGCAATTCCATCTTTTTTTTGTTAAGGATCCACATGGTGATTCCATCTTCTTGGGCTGGTGGGAACTGCTAGTAGGAACTATGTATCTAAAGCATATAAAACATGCATATGATTTTTTGCTAGAAGGGGACCTTTCTTCCTCTATATTATGCTTGTGAAGAAATCAATTAAAAAGTATTTTCAGCTTAGTCAGGTGAACAGATTTTTTTTTTGCTGGAAATTATAACCTAAATCATAGCTATCTTCTTTCAGACTTAGTAAAGAAGATATGCATTCAGGATCTAGGTGGGAATCAATAAGATCATGAGCTCTGGGCTAGTACATCAAGTTTAAAAATCTGTGCAAGAATGTGCCAGAAAATCTTCCTTGTGCCACTTGTAGATGATTTAATTATAGGCTTCAGAAGAGAATAAAACATGTTTTTTTCTTCTCTGCTCATGATCTCCTATCAACTGATATTTATCAGTCTAGTTGTGTCTGTCCTTCCCCCCTCCTCCCCTCCCTGTATTCTGTATGAATGTTTTAAAAAGCTTTTTTGCCCTGAAGGGAACAGGCACAACTGGCCAGGCAATGTTGGACCTAGGGCATTCACAGGAGAAACTGAGGCACCTCCTCATAATGATATGGGTTCCATATGAATTATCAGTATATTCTGAATATGTCTGCTGCTAAAGCTCATTCCTTTGAGGAAGGACCTTTGGTGTCCTGACAATGGGAGGTCTGCACTGGCTCTGTCCATGGCTGTCCCCACTGAAACTGAACTGCCTGGATCTCCAGCACATCACTTGACCCAGAGTGCTTCTGTTTGCCATTTGGCACCCATCTGTTTCCTCAGTTCAAAGTGCTTGAAGTAAGGTGAAGACTGCATTACAGCTCCCAGGGCAATAATCTATATAACCACAGCCAGTCTCCTCTCAGAAGGAACAAGCTGGTTTAATCCTAAATATAGCTCAAGAGGAGCAGCAATCAATAGATATAGAGCACGGATGGTCATGGGAATAGTACCTATGGAGAAAAACGCAAGGAAGGAAATTACTTGGCACTGGTATTTAAACCTGTGCATTTCCTCTCCTCAAAGAACTTTATTTGATCAGTCAGGGTCCCCCAGATCTGAACCCCAGGTGGCCCAGCAGTTTGCAGTAAGTGACTTAGTGAGGTTCAGCTGGGGAGTGGCAGAAGTAAAATCATAAGTTCCCGTAGCACAAACTAAAGAAGCAGAAAGCTGTGGTCAGGGATTGAAGCAACACACACATGCTATGGGTCTGCACAGAGGGGGCCCTCTAACACCCGCTCACCAGTGGGTTACACCACCTTGCTACACCAATTTACATCCCATTTCAGAGCCCTAAGTTGGCTCTGAAGTAAAGTTAAAATTGAGTTCAAAGCAATGCAGCTGCTTCCAGGAGCTGCTGCGCATGGGGCAGGACTGTCAGGGGAAATAGTGATTTCTCTTTGAAGTCCTGCTGCTAGATGGATGCTGCTTGTCTCATGTTACTGTAAGAGTCAAGTAACTTAAAAGCAAGCTCTCAATTTACTGAGCAGAGGACAACGGGAAAGACAAAAATATTTGTCAACTGTGTTAATGACTTTTCTGTAAGGCCCACAGAAAACCAAAGAACTGCAAGTAAAATTGAGTTCTACAAATAATTTTCCAAGAAAATGGATGTGCTGATACTGGATACCAGTAAAATTATTGGCAAGACAAAGTGAAATAAAAAACATTTGGGGTTTGGGTTTCATAAACCACTCAATTTTTAATCTGATATGTATATATACATATTTATAATTTAGTACATTTATGTATTTATATATTTATGTATTATACAAAGAAAATGTTATACACACTATACATAATTGTTTTACTAGGATATAACTGAAAATATAATTATTAATAGAAATAAAAGACTTAATAAGCAGGAAAGACTTAATAAGCACAAGGCTTGAGCTTTTAATCAATGCTCTTCTTATTTTCCTCTCTGCTCAGTGAAACAGTACTACACCCAAGACATATTCTTGAGTGAAGAGTTTGGAGCCCAAGTTCTGCAATTCAGCTGTGGCACTAGCAATTTGGGAATAGCTCATTGCTACTCGAGCTATTCTGTGATATGTTTGGCAGTTGGGAAAGTACAGAGCAAGTAAGACTGATGTGCAAGGAAGTCTGAAGTTGATCACATGACTGATAAGATTCTTATCTGCCCTCACTTCCAGCCCTGGATGGTACCACTTGCCCATAAATTAGCTTCCCTTTATCAACATGCGTCATCCTAATATGGTTCAAAAACTTGACTGGAGATCCAGTTCTCTTATCTCAGTGTCTGAGGCTGCTGAGACTGGCCAGGAGGACACACCATAGTGCAGTAAAGTGTGAAGTGTGTAAAGCTACGTAATGTATTGCACTGTATGAATGTGCTTGCAACTATAATCACATCATGCAAAAAATTTTGCTAATAACGTGCATCTGCCTTTCCAAGGGAGAATAAAGTCACCTGAAAATATGTTCAGTGATATCATGGTATATGACATTGGCTGCAGGGTCTTTCCTGTCAGAGAGATCATTTCTGCCAAAGCATGTCTATGCATCCTGCTTATATATTGGTCATGCAAACTATCTTCCCCAAAAAGTATCTGAAAAGAAATAGTTTTCTTTTCTCATCATTGTTATTAAAGTGATGAACTGTTAGCACATACACTGAGTTTATATAACCAATTATAAAATTTTGATTTTTCTGAAAGATCTGACTCTAATGTCATCATTTAAACTAAAATGAGTTTTTCTAGGCCATTATTTCTCATTACCTACCTAGCCATTTTTTGTCTTCTACATTTTATATATTACAAATTAAATCCTCCACTGTGGGAAGGTCCCAAAGAAATCAATAGTTACCTGAAAATTGACAGTGTTCTTGAACAGAAATACGTTGCTCTAAAATGTTACATAAATCAAAAATTACATGGAATATCTGTGCTATCATCTGAGGCTTTCTTGATTACTACCCTATAGCACTCTATAGACATATTTGTCAGTGGTAGCTGCATAGTATTATGAAATGAGGGTGAAGTAAGGATTAGTATAAAATAGAATGGAACTGAATCAGGAAACAAAGTTTTCCAGGAGGGACAGGCTGTAAGTAACTTGGGCTTGCAAAAATTCTGTCGTCAGTAAAGAATAAATCTGAATTAAAAACACAATTTTATTTTAAAAAGTCCACAAAACTTAAACTTCTTGTAGCAATGCATTTTTTTATGTCACTTGTACAGTGCTCTAAGGACTGGCTGTTTGGATATAAAATCATGTGCATAAACACCAGGAGGTTTTTTTTCTCTTTTAGATTGTCTGGTTTGGTTGCAAAATAATGAGTTTGGTTGGATTATATTTGTAATTCACTTGACTGCAGAAGGGTGCTTTTTCTCTAAAGTGCTGTGACACTAGCGTTGATATCTGCTGAGTGAATTTAACTGTAGTGCATTCTGTATCTTGAAATACAAAGTTTCTGATGTGACCCTTGATCTTTATGACTTCTGATCTCTATCATGTTGGTTAGAAACTCTAACCAAAATATTTGAACCTTTCAAGAGCACACACCCATAACCTGTCATAAACCTCAGGCTTTCATGTGGAAAAATCCCATCTTCAAGTGATATTTAAGCAGCTAACTAGCTACTAGAGGTTTACAGTGCTGTTTCCCTCTAATAAGCGAGCCTTCATCACCCAAAGGTGCAGTTTGTCTTCTGAGAAAGATGTAGGAGCAAGTATAGTCCACTGGAATGGCCCCTGAAGACTGCCCTGAAGAAATATACTGAATATTGTTGTAGAATGGCTAAAATCGGATTGCAAGAGTCTTCACTACATTTCATTTAAATTCCACTGGGTTCTTCTATGGATGCAGATAAATGAAATATTTTTTTCCAAACCTAAAGACTTGTCTAAGATATCTGAGTTGGGTAGAGCATAGTACAAATAACACTAAGATTGTGGGTTTGATCCCCAGATGGGTTTAACACTTAAGAGTTGGACTTGATGATCCTTGTGGGTCTCTTCCAGCCCAAAATATTCTGTGATCTTTACATCAGGCAGCAAAAAAAAAAAAAGCTGTACTTCCCTGGGATTTTTACTGTCCATCAGCATGAATGAATGAATGTGTGCAAATATGTGCATGAAGAGAGAAAAACCAAGCTGCAAATCTCAGCTTGGAAAAAGCCCGCAGAGGAATTACCAACATGTCCTGATTATTCACAACACTGGCCCCAAGAAGGACACTGAAAGAAGCTTTGAAGGATTCAGAGAAAAGGGGATTGATACCTTTGGCAAGGAAATGGCCTCTTGTTGCTTGAAACTGTATGTTTTTGAAGAAAATAGAACTGTGTACATTTTTTGTTGACAGAGTAGCATCAATAACTTCCTCCAGCAGGAATAACCTTCAAGACCTCAAATTTCCAGCCAGCTACTAAGATCACAGATGGAAACAGCTTTGTGTAGGGTTTTCTACTTCAGTGACATGCCCTGGACATGGGTGTCTGCTGTGTGCTGAAGACCCACTGATCTGCCGTACAATTCTGGCCAAAACATGGCTCTAACTGAATGTTGGTCTTGATGACTCATTATCTTGCAATTGTTTGTGTAATAAATTTACTAAACCCTCATTCATCAGTGTTGATAAGCAAAGCACAGAACTCTTCAAACAGTACCACTGTTTTCTTTAGCCCTAGGCACAGAAGTGATGCTTTTTGTTCAACTTTTATGGAGTTTGGTATTAATCCCTGCATGTAATTATTACAGTAATATCCTGTAACAATGTGCCTATAACAACTAGCAACTATTACTACTACTACTACTACTACTACTACTACTACTACTACTACTACTACTGCTACTGCTACTGCTACTACTACTACTATTAAAAAAAAAACCTCTTTCAAACATTTCCCTTTGTGGTGATTATTTGAATGAACAATAAGATAGATGAATGAGGTCTTGCCTACTTGGAAAGATTAAAAATCATTTAAACCCAGGCTGAACTCCTCTGACAGCCAGCTAAGATAGAACAGGCTTTCCTGGGCATTCACGAATTCCAAATGTCTGAAGTATCTATTTAAGGGTAAGATAAATCACCCTTTTCTGAAATTCTATTTATTTATTTCATGCTCTTTCTCAGGTGAGCTGATAAAATATCTGATTTTAAGAGATTTAATCCCTGTATCAGACCTGATACAAAGTATGAGGCACCTAAATTCCCCAGGTACTGATTCAAGGCAGCCCAGTGCAGCCCAATCTGTCAGGCCAAAAGGCTATTTCTGTATTTTTACAGTAGGCAGTCATTGGAAAAAAATGCACGAATAGACCGAGATGTACGTGCTGAACATGAGGAATCCCATGCATCCCTTGGATAGTACTTGGAATCTTATGGCTGGGCTTTAAATGTGGTGTCACTGTCCTCTGTCAGCATGACTCCTGCCTTTCAGCTGGAAAGAAAAGTGAAATGCAATTTATAGAAGATCCCATGATTTGTAAGAGATTAAATGGTCAGTAGAAGATGAGTCTAAAGGGCCGATTTCAGTTTCACATATTTATCAAAAGAATTTATGTTTCAAAATTTCAACATTTCAATGGCATTCTATATTGTGAAAATAGTTATTAAATAATGAAAAATAAGTAAATAATGAAAATTTCAAATAAAAACCAACTCCCATTTAAAGGACTCTTCATTTTTTTAGCAGCTCTCATTTCTTCAGTGTATCTATTCTGGACTAATCTAAGAACTTCCCTGAAGCAATGGAAGATTCATAGCATTTACAGTCATATTTTTGTACAAAATGTTTTTTGTCATAACCCATACTCTTTGAAATAAAGTGCTATTAACCTATCCACCTTCTAGTAGTCACTCAGTATCAGACTAAAGCCTAGCATTTATTTGGATTATGATTCTCCATTATGTAGCTCCATAATATATGATGACATACAAAACTCATAGTTAAAAAGGAAACCCTGGAAGCTGCACTCTGCTCTGCATTTACTGTCCTCATTTAATTCTATAAACTTTCGATTATCCTGAAAAATTTGTGGAAAGATGTGATTGTTTAAGGAACAGTCCTATTTTTGTTTTTACAAGGCAATGTCTAGAGTCCAGTCATAATGATTTTGAATGCTAGCTTGGTACAAAGCTTATGAATTCTCAAAGGTTATTGAGTATTTGGGGAAACTGATCCAGGCCCAAATTGAAAACACATTATGTAACTGTATCTGGCAAGAGAAGAAATTAGATTTATTGATTAGGTTTTTTATCAAATAATACTTCACACGGAAGTGTGAATCTCTCTATAGGATATGCCTGATTGCAATCACAGACCATTAACAAAGGAATAAACTGGCTTAAGCACATTAAAGCATTTACAGGATATACTGAGCAGTGTTAAAATAAAGGATGTCATAAATTGTGTGCTGCAGCAATTTTCAGCCAGCCAGTCACCTCTGCTGCGAACCTTATTGTATTTTAATTGTCCAAACTGTACTATTATGAATCTCTTTCTTTAGGAAAAAACTCAAGCTTAGCCAGAAGTTATTGGAATGCTCAATGTTTTTTTAAGATACTTGCCATTGCCTCAGCTTAGACAATGAATTCTGCCTAACCATAAAATACTAAAAACCCTGCATATTTGCCTAATGTGAAGTTTTCAAGCAGCCCTTATGTGTCCATGCTTATCCATTAACACATAAAGTGGGAACAAACCCTGGCTAATTACTCTTAAACTATTGTTTTATCAATGTCATTTTACTGGATTTTGTTGAAAAAGTAATTTAGAAGCACCTCATCCCATTGGTCAGGTGTCTGTGACATTATTGGATAGCCAGTATTCCTATTCCAAACTACAGGTGGAAATTTTTATTTTCTTAGGCAATATTATACCTTTACTGCCTTTCTGTATGAAAGATCTCAGCAATACTCTAAAACTGTTATCATATTAAAAAAAAACAAACATTAAAAATGGCTCTTTGTACAAACACCTACATGCAGGAGAGCTACATTTCTCCTCTTCAGGAAGAAAAGGCCAGCTGGGAACAATCTACCTCTGCTGCAACTCAAGTGAGGCCACAGCCTATGGGTAGCTCTAACTGCACTTCACTAAATTCAGGGTTTGACAGCAATAAATCTGTTCTACCAGGAGTGTCAGGTTCTTGGAGGTCTTCACTGGTGCTCTCATAGGAAAAAATGAGTTTGAGCATAGCTGGCCACACTGCAGTCACACCTCCCCTGCAGGTTCAGCTTGGCTTCATCCAGGCTTGCAGCAAATGAGCTTGCATGAGCTGTGATTTCATGGATGTGTTTTGTTCTCATGTACTGTTGTATTGTGTCTTGGAGTGCATGCCTCAATATTCACTTGGTGCCACTGTGCTGTGTTACAGTTTGTAAGATCTCCTTGGTGTGCTGTCCAGCTGTGCCAAGAAAGAGGAGGACTTTCCAGCCTTACAATGCTTTCCTCTCACTGAGGTTTTGGGTTAGATATTGTCGCTAGCACTTCAGAAACCTCACTTTTTACTGCTTCTAGATTTCGCTGTACATGTTACAAGATGTTCACAATTTAACACTACTTATAAGTAACTGGATTCTTCCTATTTTTAGAAGACCTAAGAAAATAATAGAAAATTCAAAATAATTATATTTATAAATAATTATAGAATAATTATATTTATAAAACAATATATATAAAGCAACAATAGCAACAAACCAACAAGAATTATTCATATTATTCCTATATTATTATTATTTTTACTATTGTTATTATATTCAAGAAGGTATGTCTGTATTTTAAAACCCGGAGTACTGAATTAGGAAATTGCACAGTCTGTTGTTCATTCACTGGATGAAGGCTTAGGAAACACCACAGCTGCTAAAATGAACGATAAATACAATGCAATAGAAATGCAGATAAATATTTACATCTAATTAAAACGATCAGCTGGATTCATACAGATGCATTAGTGTAAATCTGGAACAATCCTGTGTATGATTTGGTGGAGGTAGAATGCAGAATTGCAGCGGTTTCCCTGAAAAGTTCTATTCTACTTCTGATCTTTACATTTATAAGAAAAAAGTATTATTAAGAGTATATGCTCTTGACTGAGCACCAAAACTAAAGTTGTTGAAATGAGCTATGGGATTTCATTTTGGAGCCAAGAGATTAAACACGGTTACTTATCAGTCACACAGCAGCTTAGTTTGTCACTCATCTGCACTGAACTCAGTAGTCCAAAATCAATATACCGCAGCTGCAGAATAAATACAATATATGCCCTTGGAAGAGCAAAGCATGTGGTGTGTAAAATGATAGGTATGATGATCAAAGTGAAAATGAACAATAGATTTTTATTTTCTTCTTTGCCATACTGTTTCTAATAAAGAGGAGTCAGCGCTGTAAAATGGAAAGTGTTTTCTCCTGTATATACCCATTCTTCATCTCTCTTGCTGCACCTGTGAATACAAAAAATGGATGATGGAAACTCTTGGGTTTTCTAAGAATATTGTTCTTTATTCTGTCCAAATAGGGATATTGTGCATACACTTCCACACATATTTTATTATTCCCCTATATACACATATATACTCTCAGGCATCTACCCACAGAGACATATCCTCTATGTACATTTAGAATGAAGAAAAAAAAATCAAATTTTTGCATGCTTATTTGACTGATAAAAATACCAGTTGTTTATAGATGGAATAAAAGTTTAATTAAGTGAAAGTATGCAAAGAAGTACTCATATTTTAAATGTCTTATGAAGATTATCTAATTAATCTCTACAACTTCTCCAAGTCCCTTTGTAATATTTCTCAATTAAGATGCTATTTACTCCCACTTCTGGATAATTAATGTGGATGCAAAAGAAGAACAGACCAGTCCCTCGGGTCACAGCACATCTACCTGCCACAGCTCATTTTTCTGCCATCTATCATCATTCTTTATTTATAGATCTGAGGTGATTTTCAATCCACATGACTTTTATGAAGGGTACTTAGATAAACAAAGATGCAGATAGACGAGACTTCAAAATACCTTTTTCTGATTTCAGAACCTGTTTTAGAAATACATAAAAATGCTGTGTGAGACAATCCTCTCTCCCAAAGTGTTCCAAATATCAGCTGACAAAATCTTATTACCTCCTGGTTTTGACAATTTAATGCATTTTTCTATGTTGCTTGTTTCTGTCACCTATTTGCAAAGCCATATCTTCTTTCTCTCCCTTCCCATGCATATTTACCTGTTTGCCCTTCTGCTTTCTATGCCAACCTGTAACATTCAAACACGCAAGTGGCTGCTATGATGTCAGATCACTTTAATTTTTACATAGATCCATGGCCATGCTCTCCTGTACAATTAACTGCATTAACTATAAACCTTTCTTTTGCCCTCTGCAGTAAAGTGCAATTGTTGCAACCATTTAGCAACACAGGCTACTAAAAGAAAACAAAGGAAAAGCAATGCTGGATATTGCCCACATACTAATTATGTCAAAAGGAGAGTAGTTGAAAATAGACAATGAAAAAGCTGTATAAAAACTGGGCCTGTATCTGCATTGACTTTTACAGCTGACCAGGTCACTCAGATCCATCATATGGCACCTTCACGTTATCCTACACTATGACTGTATGACACATCTTATTTCTCTGGTGTAACTTTGAAGCACAGGCATCCTAGGTGGAACCTGTGGATCTGGCAGTTACTCTATTGATGGAAAAATTATTCCACTTTGATTCCCAGACATAGAAAATATCCCAACAACCTGCAAACCCTGAAAGAAGACCAGCTCTTTTCCAAGAGACAGATCAACATGTAAATCAAACTTAAGAGCAAGAAGAAACAAGCATACTAAAAGCCTTCATGCTAGATTGCCATGGGAATGCAGGATTTTGTAGAAGAAAGGAGGCTAAAACCTCAAATCATGTTAAAAATAAAATTCTGGAGCTCCACCCTGCATTTGCTCCCACCATCATTTCCAGCTTGCCCCTGCTCCTCTGCCATGGCTGTCTCTCAACTGGAGTGGTTTCTCTGCAGCTCACAGCACAGAGATGTCTCCTTCAAAGAGGTTGCAGAGAGGCTATCACACAAAAATTACTGTAGTTTCAGGCTTCATTAACCTTTTGTGGATTTAGTACTGATGGCCTGGTAGGCACTCTGCTTACTAAACCACTTCATTTATTGGACACTATACCAGCTAACACAATGAAACATGTTACCAGGCACCTCTTTCACAACAGTTCAACCTAGAAGAATAATAGGTGGAAGAGATGCAAGTGATTCAGACAAGCCATGAAAATATTTTATGTAGATTTTGTTTCCTGAAACTAGGGTGTTGATGGTTTTATGACATCCTTCTGTTTCTTTCCTTCTACTCCTGAAAGATGGTAGTAGTATATGAGCAACCAGACAAGACCTTAGGTGGATGATATTAAAAATATGTAAAGAAAAGCAGCTCCTCCAGGAACAGATATAACTGAGTAACCTCAGAACTTCTCCACCTCTCACCATCAGAACTGTATTGTCTAGTCTCATAGAGCCATAATGCGCTGGTTACTTGCAGGATCCTCAGCCTCACTATATTGCTCAGGCCCATTCCTTCCCTCTAGTCTGCTGGAAGAGGTTTTGGAAGCTGTCAGAAGAAGAAATAAAAAAAGAAAAAAAAAAAAAAAACAAATCCAAAAAACCAAGCCTCAGCTGTTTCTTAATTAACAAGGGACTGAGAATCAGGCCTCGGACTTCCAGTCTGAATGGGTGACCTGCCCAGTCACAGCCAGTTGTGGTGACAATGCAGAGGATGCTCTGTCTGGATGTATGGCACAATGAGGCAGCCTCAGCCAGCCATCGGAAGTGCAGCCAAACACATGTTCATGTCAAAAATAGAAATTTGTCTGAGTAGTGTGTTGGCACTGCTTTGACAGGTATATGATTTATAAACTATTCCTCGAGGGGAAAAGGAAGGCAAATTGTTTAAATAAAAGTGTCGGTACTTTCATCACCCTCTTTCCTGGGCAGTGCTTTCTGACCTGTGTCTGCATTCCAGCACTCTCCAATACTGAAGCTCTTCTGAGAAACTTCTGTCTCTGAACAAAGTTGGGGGCTGTGTTTCTGGAAGTTGAATTATAACTGTAACTTTGAAGAGAACTGAACTCCCCTGGGCTGATAAAACCATATGCCATAATAAAAAGGGAAAGACACAGCTACATTTTGGCTTGAGTTTCCTGAACATGGCTCAGTTGCCTGCTTTCAGCAGAGACTGCATATCACCAGTGCCGGTGGCCAGCAGCAGCTGAGCACTGTCCCATGGAGGAGGAAGAGGAGGTTTGACCTTGTCTGCTCTTCACACATCATCTCCTGTCTGCCTGCAGGTGCTGCTCTGACCCAGTGGGGTGGCATTGCACCCAGGAATGACTCGATACGGGCAACAGCCCCAAATGTTCACTTTGCTATTCAGGGGCTCGCTTCTGCAGAGGGCCAGGAGCCGTGCTCCTCTTCGCTGCAGATTGACTTGGATTCTTTTTCAATTGAGGGTCTTCACTGGATGCACACATAGGAGCTGAGCTTAAGTGACCATAAGCACTGCCCTTTGACCACAGTGGAAGAGAGCTGGGAGCCAGAAGGATCATCTAACTCCAGAGAGCACTCAGACTTGTCTCAGCAGCACTTGGAAGCCAGGTAGTGCTTCATGACTAAATTCTCATTTAGCCTTAGGATTCCCAGTTTTGGATCCCACTGTGTGAACTAGTTTTTTGTATTTTCTTCTTTCACATCTTGTTGGTGTTTTCCTAGTAGCACATGGCAAGGCCTTGGCAGTGAGAGGAGGGATGCACCTGGCTGTTTGCTGAGGGATGGACCCGGTTGTTTGCTGAGCACTGTGCTGTTTGTCCCTTGGAGAAGAGTGCACAGACACACAACCATGGCTGATAGGCACAGCCAAGCCCAGAGTGTTCTTGTGAAAGACGACCTCTGCTCAGACTGTGAAAATGGGGCTTCTCTGCAAAAGTGGAATTAACCTGAATCAGCCTGTCTTTCACATTTCTCTACAGTCAGATGGAACATAAAAAAAAAAAAAATCTGCAGCGGATGCTTTGGGACACTTTCCCAAGGCAAAATGGATACCTCAGAGATAATAAACATTATGCTTCATCCCCCAAGCAAACAGATCTAAACAGCAGCACATTGTAAAACATTGACTTCTATTGTCAAGGTTGCCTACTGTAATTCCAATTGCCATCAAAGAGCTTTTGACATTTTATCTCAGTCAATGGAGATAAACATTTTGTGCCAATTAACTCAATTAAAATGTGGTGCATTACAATAACAATTAACAGCTCCAGTCTCTGCAAAATCCTGTTTACAAAAGCATTTTTTTGCTAATCTGTGACTGTTCTGAGGCTTGAAGCTTATCACCTTGTGCTGCACTGCCCTCTTTAGCCTCCTTGCAGTGAAAAGTTAGGTTGTTTCACAAAAACATAATCAACTTGGTATGCCCTCTGCTTCAAACATACAGCTAGGGACATCCATAGAAGATTAAGGGATATAGGTCACAATTTTCCAAAACACAGAAGAGATTTAAGAGTCTTTCATCAAGACTAAGACTTCTAGATAACTTAGCTGCACTGGCAAATCATATCCTTACTCAGAGAACTCCATTTAACCTGAATGGCATTTGAGCCTCTCTGTCCCCCAGCTGCGTGAAAAGCCTCCGGTCACGTTTAACGGTATGTCACGTGTCTGTCACCTCTGACTGCAGGATTACTCGTGACAAGCAACATGACATAAAGCAAAACTAACTTAATCTACCCTTGGATGGGTTTCATACAGGGGAAGAATACTTAATATGCCCCAGCACTGCTAGAATTTTATAAATTATGCAAACCAAATACGAGGATTTTGATTTGAGAGCAAAATCTTTACTAATCTATAACTTCATTGACTACGATGGGAGTCTTGATTAGGAAATAAATGTGATTTAAAGAAGTCTTTATGGCTACATCTGATTTTAATGAAGTAGATGGTCATATTCATAACACCTAACCAGTCACTACCAAGCATTAACAATAGATTCTGCTGCCTGCTCTGAAGGGATGCACCATAAGGTGCTCGACTTCCACAGTTAGAGTGTACTAAAGGGGGCTCCTACTTTAAAAGTATTTTAAACTGTAATCCAGATGATTTTGATTGAAACTCCTGTGTGTGATTCATGAACACAATCTACCACTAACAGGACATAATTTTATTTACATGTGGAAGTAAAACACTCCAAGAAAATCTCTGAAAAATCAGAATGTGATAAAACCAGTGGGGAGAGATGTGAGTTGCCAAGAAGTCAGATCAAATTAATATAAAAGATGATTAAGTTTTCCACTTAGTTTAAATACCCATTTTTAAACTACAGGCTAGTCAACACATTTATATACATATATGTATATAATCAACAGAAGGAAATTGCAAATTACAGATGAATAGGAAGTAGTTGATTGGTACAAAAAGTTAAAAAGCAAGAGACTTTAGCTTTTAGTGTCCATTAGCCTTTATCTTAGCAGTTTAGTTACACATTCAAATAGGTAGAGTTCCAAAAGGTCTGATAATTCAGACATACTTATTTCAGCTGGATTCACCTTTAAACAACTTTATTTGCACCTTCTAAATGATTACCATTTATATAATTTGCAGGATAGTTTCCTCTCTACTATCTCACCTATACGTAGAGTAGTTCCTTTAACTGGAAAGCAAACAAACAAACAAAAACTTCATAAAACCTTATTTGTATTTCCACTTGCCATTTCCTCTGAGCACTTCCCACCATACTGCTGTGGCAAGTCCCCTATAGTTAAAAGTACTGCCACATTATTTTCTACATCCTGTGTAGATGCAAGGGGAAATAATTCACATTGGCTGCAGCCACAGGCTCACATGTGCTTAGCATTAATGTAAAATCAAGGACACATAAAATCATATAGTATTAAACTTAGCTGTAACATACAGCCATTTTCCAGTGTTAATATCCACTACATGTGCCTAACATATTGAATTAAAAATATGTATACATATATATATATATACACATAAACAACGTGGAAGGCATACCTGAGCATATATTTGGACATATACATGCTGACAGATATTTATACACATCTATATATATGAAAATATACCCGCACACGTACAAAGTGAGGTTATAGAATGTTACTAAAAACTTCCTAACTGGCTGTATTGTCAAGCATTTTGCCGAACTCTGCCGAACAACTTTTCCCTGAAGAAAACCCAAAGGAGATTGGGGTTAAAGGGAGGAAGGTTGGAAAAGTAGTTAAGGCCAGTTCTGAATGAAGGAATGCCTCAGGGTATGAGATTCATTTGTCTTTGTACTAATGGGTTTATGGCTTTCTTTTTAAACAGCCAGCTGGGGCCGGGGAAGGGGTGGGGAGGTGAGGAGGAATCGCTAATCCCGGTTCCTGCCCTCCCCATCTGCCGTGGGCCAGCGCGGGGCTGCGGATGAGGGGCCTCTGCCTGCCCCGCTGCCTGCCCCACCGCCTGTCCCCTTCCTGTCCCCTCCGCCTGTCCCCTTCCTGTCCCCCCTTCCTGTCCCCTCTGCCTGTCCCCTTCCTGTCCCCTCTGCCTGTCGCCTCTGCCTGTCCCCTCTGCCTGTCGCCTCTGCCTGTCCCCTTCCTGTCCCCGCTGCCTGTCGCCTCTGCCTGTCCATGCCGCCCCTGCCTGTCCCCGCTGCCTGTCCCCGCTGCCTGTCCCCGCTGCCTGTCGCCGCTGCCTGTCCCCGCTGCCTGTCCCCGCTGCCTGTCCAAGATCGGAAGAG
>JAYDZK010000169.1:96367661-96398853 GCA_034509185.1 Euphonia xanthogaster
GCCTGTCCCCGCTGCCTGTCCCCGCTGCCTGTCCCCGCTGCCTGTCCCCGCTGCCTGTCCCCGCTGCCTGTCCCCGCGCTGGACAGTCCCGGCAGCGAGCCGAGGGAAGGCCGTCAGTCACAGCCGTGCAGGACACACGATGACATGTGCAGAAAAGCATCTCTCTGGTGACTTGTGACCAAGGGGGGAATATGTGAAATGCTGGTGTCTGCCAGGTCATGGGCGACACGTCGTACCCTGCTCAGCAGGGCCCCAGCTGACTTACCCTGGGTTTGTGCTGGAGTTTTATCTTCTGATTTTTACATTTTCCTTCCCTACATTCACACAGGGCCAAACTCACCCCATTCTAAGCATTGCTTTGCCTATGTAGACTGTAAGCATGCTGTTTTGCTAATCTGCATGAAAGTGCCTGGATACGGAAGGGAAACAACAAGACATCTTATCTTCGAAGGGATCTTGAGGCCTTTTGAGCTTACTGTTGTTGCAGTCATTATTGTTTAGCATATCCTTGAAGGTTTGGTCTGAGGGACAGCTGGTGGGAATGCAATTTAGCTTGTTAAAATGCAGCAATTATTTGAATATACACCAAGCAGGAAAGCAGAGGCAGAGTGGATTTCCTCTGTTAAAGTGTTACAATATGGGTCTTCCTTAGGGAAGGAAAAAAAAAAAAAAAAAAAAAAGAGGAGAAAGAAGAGCAATATAATCTGCAAAAAGAGCATCATAAAAATAAGTTCAAGTACTTTCCAGCCTGGAAGCAAATTTTTGTGTTTCTGTCTATAGTTATTAAGCTACAGCTTAAATCTAGTTTATTCTTAAAAGTTCTGTGGGGGAGAGTGAAGTTAAAGAGAAGCACACAAACAACCATCCCCCAGTTTCTCAGGGGGTGATTGGCAAAATCTCTGCTGTAAACATGCATGCTTCTGTATGTGCTTATTCACTTGGGGAGGTCTCAGGGGTATTAACCTGATGTTGACCAGCATGGCGTGTCAGTACTTGCGAACACTATTGCAACAGGAGCAAATCACATCCAGTACAGATCTCTACCTTGGAGTGACCTTTATAGTTCAGAATTAAAAACAAGGATGCCACAAGCAGCAGCAGTATCACAGTGAGTACAGAGCACAGTGCAATGCAGTTACGGTCCAGTGAATTCTAATCCCAAAGTCACACTCCACTGGTAAAGCTCAGTACAACTGCCCCACCAAAAATTTTGGCTGTGAGGGCTGTGGTTCTGGGGCTCAAGAAACAAGCCAGGACCATGGCTGTAGCCTCTTGAGTGCATTGGCTGGAGGAAGTTGGAACTGTCAGCAGAATATCTGCAGGCAGGGAGAGCAGGCAGGGGAGGGTGAGCACCAGGGAAGCGTGAACACTGCAGTTTTTCTGAGCCGAGACCTACAGGCACAGTAGACACACTGCACTTGGCCTTGCACAATCACCCTCAAAGGATATGGAAATTATGTCTTTCTTGAATGCAATCTATCTGCTCTGGTGGGATTAGAAAATGTGTGGAAGGGCTGCCTTGGCGCAAAAAGGCTAACACATCCTACCAGTGCCTGGTGGAGCCTGTGCCGTGCCCTTGAGTGAGTGCCAGCTCAGACTCAATGCCTACCCAAACCCTTCCTGAAGGCCGGTAGCTCTGCTGGTTTCCTTTCACTGGGTGGGAGCCAAATGCCACAATTTGGTTAAAAGTATCGAGACCTCCTATGGGGCTGGTTACTGAAACCCAGAAATATCACTGCTATGGGGAGGGCTGGCTGTTACCAGATCAGCAACACATATCTGCTAACGCTGCACATTTCTTTGCATCAGGCATCATTGACATTTTATCCACTGGTTTGTAATAACTCTTTCAATGCCACAGGTCTGCCATGATTTTTTCACTAACACCTCCCCTCAAAAAATCAGGTGCAAAAGCAGAGGCTAACATGCTAGAGCCAGTGATACCCTTCCAGAGCTTGTGGCATTTCCTGCCTGTAAAAGTGCAGCAACCTGCTGCTTTCCAATGGCATTCCAGTCAAATTGCATCCCAAGCAGCTTGCCACAAAGGGGTTAATGCTGTAGCAGCCTTGCTTGGTGGATCAAATTCTTGCGAGAGCAAGGCTCTCCTTGCTTTGTTCTTTAGTGGGATGCATTCAGCAAGAGCAGCCTTAACACTGGGGTTTGTTGTCCTCCTTCCACCAGCACCCTTGCTCTTCTCCCTGAATTCAAGGCAGCACAGCTCCAGCAGGGCTCCCTGTTTGCATATCAGAACAATCTCACTCTTTCACGGTGTCCCAGCAGCAGCTTCACTCCAGTAGACTCTGCCCCTGTGGGGCCCCGGGTCAGGGACAGCAGCAGCCCACCGCCACTTCTGTGCTGTCAGGCGGGACAGGAGGAATGTGCCTGGCCTTGTCACAGGGGAGGGAAGCCTGGTGTCTGCAAGAAATCTGAACAGATGCCACTTATCTGGCTCAGAAATTGCTCTTCAGTTGCTAGCTATTGCCCAAGCAGCCTGTCCAAGCATCCAGTGCTCATCCCAAATCCCTTGCATACCAACAGCTTTGCCGTTTGTGATCTTGTGCACACTATTGGCAACTTTCTTTAAAACCTCATTCAAATATTATGTGAAAATGGTCCAGATCATTCTCTGGCACTGGGTCCAGCAGGCAGGGGATAGCCTGCAGCTGTGCCACAGTGCTCTGCCAGCCCCAGCCCTAGATGTTCACATCCAGCTTGTCACCAAGACTGCTCTCTCTCGCCCACTCTGGCTTCTTGAGATTTCTTTGCTATTAAAACCACAAGAAGAGAGTTCCTGAGCAGTCAAAAGTTTTATAATATTTATCACTTGGAACAAATTGCCTTCATCTGGAAATTTCCGTGTCTTATGGCATGTCCTTTTAAATGTAAGAGTTAATGACATCCTATCCCTGAAAGTGTTCAAGGCCAGCTTGGATGGGGCTTTGAGCAAGCAGGTCTAGTGGAAAGTGTCCCTGCTCATGGCAGTGGGTTGGAACTAGGATCCCTTCCAATCCAAAGCATTCAATTTTTCTATTTTTTTGCATCTATGCCAGACAGTAGATGCTCTCTGTGGAGAAGCTGTTGGTAAGAAGAACCATAGCTGGGTGTAGAAGGTGCCTGGGATATAGCCCAAAGCTTCAGTGGTGTCAGCATGAGGCAGGGGTCTTGGAGAGGCCCCTTGGCTACCCAGCCCTGCTCTGCCAATGTGATCACTGACAGAACACGGAAATTAATGCTCTCAGCAGCAAATACTTTCAAAACTTAACATACATTCAGGTATGCATCTGGCCAAATATCTGAGGTGTTGCAATGAAGGGTGATTAAGGACTTTAAAGCACATGGAAGTTTGCAAAACTGAGGACTTTTTGGGAGCCCACTTTGAGAAAAGAGACTAGCAGGCAATTTTCACATATATGCCCCCTGAGTAACAAAATGTGTCTCAACCCCCTGGACAAAAGACACTGAAAATGGCCCCTACAGTGGCCCACTGTCCTGGGTAAGCAACTTGGGTTTTCTTCATAGAAGCAGAAGAAAGTGAATCACCATAACCTCACAGAACCGTGCAAATGCAGCAGGGCTGCGACATGGGAGGGCACAGTTCCACTCCCCTTTTCCATTGCCTGCTGCTCACCAGCACTACATCAGGAGGGCAGGTCTGTGTCCTCTTTCAGACCTGCTCAGGCCTCAAGAACCTGTTCAAGCTCCCTGGTATCAAACCCCAAAGTGTTTCAAACTGCTGGCTTTGCTTTATGTCAGGCAGGGGACAAAGTGGGAGGCTGGCAGCCTTTGGCTCTATCCTGAAACAAGCCCTGAAGACAACATTTTAGGAACCCTGAGGCATTGGTCTGACAGTCAGACATCTAGGCTAAGCCCATTTGAAAGAAATGGGGCCATAATCACAATTGTTCATCCACATTCCTTTGAGTGTCCAAATCCATTTCCTTTTGCATCCTTCCTGTTAGCATTCATTTGCTGTGAACATTCTTGTGAGATTTTAGTAAAAAACAACTTGTCGATTGGCCAATTTTAAGCAAGTATTTGAGTGCTTTAACATGAAGTGCATTCTGAACTCAAAAGTGTTTGTCTCACACAAGCCTGACAGAAGTTCATAGTGACTGAGGGTCCATGACCAGCCAGAACCTATTCCTGGCATCACAACCAATGCCTTATGCAGAAGCTGAAGGTTATGAGGAACCAGCTGCAGAATTATCTGACGAATAATTCATGACCCTGAGCAAATTTAATGACACATATCTCATCCATGTTTAAATTCAAGTCTGAATAAAGCTAAAACATTGCAACTCGGTACACATGGAAAACAATTCTTTAACAGGAAATTCCAAGGTTTCAAGCTAAAACCTAAACATTTTCACAGCTTTCAGGAGAAAGATACAGTGTAGTTAGATTGGCTCCCTAAATCACCGTCTTTGCTACTCAGAGGTGCATTTTTCAACAAAAAAGCTCCCTTAAGGAAGTAAAAAGAAGGAGCTCCTATATTTGAGCAAATTCAGGATCTTTCTTTAGACTCCAGAATGATCTAGACACAATAATGTAAATATCTATTTTTTCATAGCTTCCTGTAACAAGCAGCCCAAGGCTTCCCTCAGGCCCATCAGCTGAATGTTGTAGTCTCGGGGATGATCAATTGTGCCCGCCAGAAGTATGAGGCAGTAACCTGAGGGGGTTAGACATCCCACCAAATCTTTGTTTTCCTTGCATTAGAGCTTTGACTCTATTGGGTCTGCAGCATTTTTACCCCTTTTTTCATCAATTGCTTCTGATGAATTTAAGATTCGCTATCATGCAGGCTACAGATTTAGAACAAATAGCCCTTTCATTTAGTTAATACCAGCAGCATAGCTATAAAGCTGTAATAGTTTACGGCTTTCAGGACATAACCTGCAACCACAGACAATACAAATTATATTACACTGTGTTTTATTGCTCTTTGAGGCCCACTAAGAGGCTCAGTGCTGTTTCATAGACCAGAGTCGCAGCAGTTCTTTACTCTTTTTAACACACAGCTGAAAAATACTCTAATTCTGTTACAAAATGCTGTGTTTCCTTTTTTTGTGAGTCTGCCCTCAAAACCGCACTTACTCCCCCCACTGTAGGCTGCAAACAGAACTCTCCATGCAATTAAAGGGGAGTATACATGCACAGGGAAATGTGTCATCTTCCACAGCACTGTCTGCACAAAGAAGGTCTCCATTTTGAAAAAGAAACAACAACAAACCACGCTATGATAATCGCTTGCAAAGACATGACACCTGAGAAGACAAAAACCTCGGGAATTGCAATTCCTTCCTAAAATGCCTCTTGTTTTGTCAGGTCGTGTGTTTGGATGCTGAGAGAATCATAAAGGCTTCTGGCGAAGCTTCTTAGCCCTGCCCCTTCTTCCCTGGGCCTAAGGCTGTGCGCGGAGGGAACGCAGAAAGGAGCCGCCATCTTTTCTTTAAATGGAGAGCCTAAATAAAAAAATGAAGGCAATAGAGCTTCAGGAATTGCAAAGGACCAGAGGGAGTGGGTGAGAACAGGCCAGCCCTGCCTTTTAAAACATGAAGAGGCCATGTAGTTGTTCCTGCTGCACCTGCTGCCCGTGCAGCGCTGCGCTATGGCAGAGGCCGGCAGTCCGATCTGCATATCAAATAGCTGATTTGTAGATGAGGTCATTCATTTTGTGGCCGTACGTTTGCTGTGGTGGGGATGGGCTGTTGCCTAGCAGTGGGCCACAAAGTCCCAGCAGGTTTCTTGAGTCAGCAGCCATCCTCTGCTCCCCTCACCACTCCCCTGCCCTCATTGCCAATTCAAACCCAGTTTTGACCTTAATAAATAAAGCTCAAAAACATTTGACTCGTTCCTAGGTTCAAAACACGGGTGATGTGCTGTGAATTGACAGCTCCCTTTGATGATGCATTGGTTTGGTGACTTGATAAGCAAAATACAGATCCAGAAACGTCGGTGCCATGTGAATGGAGGAATGACGGATAGTGCCTGGCTGCAAAAACACCCTCCGAGAGGATGGGGCTGCCTTCTTTGGTGCCTGGGTAGGCTGCTCCACTGCTAAAAGATGGAAGAGGGGATTTAAAGATCATCACCACATTTATTTAAGTATTTGAACATGCCAGAAGTGGTTTTGTAAAATTTAAGCTAGTTCTCATGTATGACTACTGGAGAATCAATTATGTCTTTCTTGCTAATTCTGACAGCCACTTCATATTGGGCAACACTCGTTTGAAACATTCTTAAAGAGGTGTTTTCTTCTTTCAAAAGCAGCTACAGATACTTACTTGTTATGTGCAGTGCACCAAGCTGGTGGAAACAGAAAAAGAAATCAGTCACTGTTTCAAATTAAAAAGAGGGGGAAAAAAAGCAGGGCAAAGAAGATGAAAACGCTGGAGTACAAAGCTGCCTTTAGAAATTGCAATACATATATGTTGTCACCAATCGGTGTCTGATAAGTTGGCAGAAACTGTAGTTTAAGTGCTTTTATTTTAGGAGTGATCTGCTGACAAAAGACACATGTGCAAACCATGCCATTTAGATGAAGGAGTCATATTCACTTTTTGCAAAGTACAATTTATTTATTTTTTCCAGATTATAATGTTTTCTAGGAAGAAAGGAGTACAAAGACCCCTCAGCCCTAAAACAAAATCAAACATCTCAGCACAAATTGGAGCCTTGATAGCTCAAAGCAAAAGCCTCACAAACATCTATTAGAAGCAGGAAATGTCTAATGGAAAACTTACAAACATCTGATACATGAAAGGGAAGGCACAAAACAGGAAAGCAGAGGCATGAGCAGCTAATTGCTGTAGATTCCTCACAACATTCGCTGAAACACAGCAAGACACATCAGCCAGCTCCTCACTGGCTCCACTGGGGTATACAGCCACCATTAAAATATTAGTAAGAACATTTGGAAAACAAACGCTTAAAAAATGCTAATAGTTTGGACAGAATGAAGTTGATTTTACTTGTGGCTGAATTTATAAAGATGCTTTGAAGGTGGCCAGAGGCATCCTGACATGATGCTTGCCATTTAATCCCAGATACAAAAGCTTGCAAAGACAATAATATTTAAAAGTATGATCATTATTCACACTGAAACCTAGGTGTAAAAGCAAGCCATATATCTTTCCAGATATTGCATGCATACCCAAACTGGCAGCTGCAACTTGCCTTTAGTTTTGATAAGGTCTGGTCTGTCTAAGAAAAATATGAAGTTTTGCACAACGGCAATGCATTATGCTGGAGCATGGACATGCAGCAAATACACAGCACCTATTCTTGCCCCTTGTAAATGCCTGCTGCTTGTCTGATTTGAATAAAGTTATGCCTACTACTGTCAGAACTGAATTTGGCTCATGGTCTTCATGCAAATTGCCACTCGCCTGAATGTGTGCACCATATTAAGAATGCAAATATGTTTGGACGAGATGATTGTTCCTTTATTTGCTGCACACCCTAATTCACAAGGAGCTGAATCAGAGTAGTTTTGGTGTGTGCAAGAAGGCAGTCTCAGACAAAAATACATTAAACTGTTTGCAAATAAGTTAATTATGTCAATAGATCTGATCTTAACAGCAACCCTCTCTGATGTTATATATGTTCTTTCTTGAACAGAGCTAACAGGAAAAAAACCCAAAGTCATCTTTAAAAAAAGAAATTATTCATTTTTCAGGACATGAAGTGAAGTACCTTTTCCACACATCCTGCAAATGAGCTTATGTCCAGAATTACAGTGTTTCCTATCTCTGATGCTTTCAGCTCTGAAGGCCAGAATGTACCATTGTATTTTTGTCTGAATTTCAATTCACAGATATTCTGTGAAGTTAATCGCTTGTATTTATCTATTGGAAAGGCATCCAATGTTGAGCTGAAGACATCTGGAAATCTAAAAAACAATCCTTCGTTTATACGTTTATAATTTGTTCAAATGAATGATAACCATACCCATTAAAAATGTATATCCTATTTCTCATTTGAATTTCTATGATATACTTTTTCATTCCTTCTCACTTCCAGCTGTTATTCTGGAACTTTGCCAACCCCTTCTGTGAGGCACTTCAAAGAAAAAGAAAAAATTAACATTTGAGAAAAGAGAAATTCACCCTCCCCCTCCCCACACAGTAGCATTTGCTAGATTTCAGGAATAAAACATAACCACAACTACAAAATGAATTCAGAGAACATGTACATTTTAATTTTGTTTTCAATTTATCTTGTGCATGTTTGAAAAATTATTTTAAATTTTTAGAAGGAAAACCCCTAAAAATTAATTATAATCTATTTCTTACTAAAAAAATAAACAAGCAAAAAAAAAACCAACAAAACAAACCCACAACAAAACAACCCAAACTTAAGGAAAAAAACCCAAAATTTTTTCGCCATACTTTCAGAGCATGCTATTCTTTCCTGTGGGAAAATTCACACATTCCATACACTGAGATATTAAGTTTGAACTTTCAGTCATTTAATTAGTCCCCAATTCAACAAAGCATTTAAGCATGTTTTCGAAGCACAAAGCACTTAAGCACATTCTTATTCTGTCCCTGAATAGGGGCAGAGTGCTGAATCACACTGGGAGCTCTGAGAGCAGAGCTCAGGGCAGCCTGACAGGGCCACAGAGCTGTAGGGCTCTCGCTGGTTTCATTCCCAAAGAAGGGATATGGTAGTGATTACATCATAACCAGAATTAAAGCCAGGCCTAGCTTGAAAAATGTAAAACTTTTTTGCAATCTTATATAATGTCACAAATTTATAAGACAAAATTGAAAACACACATATGTCATATAAAAAGAAAAAAAAAAGACAAAAGAATCCATTAGGGGTTCATATTTGCCCACTTTTGGCAAATATAAAATAAATATATTATGTAATAATCTGATAAAGCCTTATGTTATAAATGTACAACTAGACTTGCTCTGTGTTTTGGACATATGTAACACGAAAATGTAGGTAAATTGACTTGCACACACCACCAGACAGAAAAGTACACAATTTAGGCTTTTAAAATCTTCAGCTGCAAGGTAGCTGAAGGATACATGCCCATGCAAATGCACACACACACATATACACTGACACACGTACAGAGGTCAGGTGAATCATAACAGTGTCGTGGAGAATCAAGTAAAAAGATGATGCTATGTACCAAACAGATATCACAAACACATTTTCAGTTAAATTAGCAATAAGATTACCTTATCAGTGATATTTTTTTACAGTTTAAGTTTATATCAAGAGATCTGTTATTTCAAACAATGTTTTTTTCCCTTTTTACTTCATCATCACTGGGTGTTAAGAAATATTTTAAATTTCATATTGTATGCTAAAATAGTAATACTGGCATTTCTGGTTATTTAATATGGTATCTGTGTCTCAAATAAGCCTTTCTGAAATTTAAACAGTCGGCCTCTTGCTTCCAAGACTCCCTGTAATATCAACAAGGAATGTAGGCTTGACCCATTTCTGGGTAGCCTTTTCAGCAAACACCTTTAGCAATGCTAGAGGTAGCAGTCAGTTCTCTTTAGAGATAAGCACTAATCTATTGAAGAAAGCAAAGAATTAATGGGATTCCTAAGAATTTGGGACCTGCCTCCCTGCCACAATGCCACGCTGGTTTACGCTGCTGCTGTAGACTGCTGTAACCCCAGAATAACAAAATGTTCAACCGGGCTACTTAGTTTTGCATTCACTCTCTGCATGGCAATTCTTTAATAGTGTTTCTTTGTATTGCTTCTGTGTAAAGCTTTAAGGATTGAAAATCAGTCTTACTTTCTGCATATTGTTTCCAGCTCTCAAGAGTCAAATTCTGAAAAGGATATATTATACCTGTCATATTAGGTAATGTTCAGACTTAGCAGAAATATCAGGAAGCAGAAAAATACTGGTTTATATTTTTGCAGAAATAATTTTCCACCATGAAATTTAAAACATACATAAGGAAACACTGTTTGCAGCTCAAAAAGAGGATTCCTAATGCAACCCAACTGCACAAGTCCATTTACACATATTGAAATTCTCAGTTTAATTTTAACAAAATAGTAAAACACTTTTTTTAAAAGAAAAGTGCTTTAAAGTACTGTGAAATTCTACCGCAGAATGGCTGCAAGCAGGGAGAAAGGAATCCCTGCACATTTTGTCTAAGTAGGGCTGCTGAAGCCTGGGGAAAGGGGAATTGTGCTTACGCAGAGGAGGACGCCCATCATGCATTCCCGAGCAGGAGATGTCAGCCATTTTTCTGCACCCTCTCCCCAAGCACGGGCTGGAGCTGCCCTCGCTCCACCATGTCAGCCCATCTGCTTCTCACCCCGAGAGCGCCTCCACTCACGCAAACATCCTCTGGCTTACTACAGGCATATCAAAAAATGTTTTCTTTAGAAGAGAAGCAAATGAGGAATAGGGAAAAAAAAGATCATATTTTCCAAAGAAGACAAAGAAATGCGAAGCTCATCCTGCCTGCCTTGCTTGAGAGAGCTGCTCTGCATTCAGGGGTTAGCCTGGGTGGAGAATGATGCTGTTGTCTCACAAAGGACTCATGTTGAGCTGAATCTTTGATTACAGGACAAGTGCCTGCATTAGGCCCCTCATTGCGCTCACATTCTGCTCCTGCCATTTGTACAAAATTTCTGAGTGATCTCTTTGTGAATACGGACCCCAACTGAATCAAAGATGAGCTCTGTCCTTGTTGTGTGTGTGTCCCCCTTATTTTTCCATGAGCACCCCTTTTCTCTTTCCCTGCTCCTCCTCTCTCTGATCCCCCTCTCCCTCTCTCCTTTCACCTCGTTAGGAAAAGGGACTGCTATGGATCTAAAATAAGATCTAATGAATGGTAACTCCCTGAAAATAGAAGTAGAGGCGCCTTTTGGTGTGTTTTAAACTTCCCCCTCAAATTCAGTCATGTTCCCTACACAAATGGTGCATAACCTCTCCCTTTTCTTAATAGGATTTATGCTTGTCTGTGCTCTGCACACCCTGCCACGCCAGAGGGGACTCCAGAGCTGCGGCCGTAACCATGGCCACTCCTCATTCACCACTCTTGGCAAATTTCTCCTGGTGTAAAAGGCAGCGGGAAGGAGAGATGCATCAGCAGATGCACAAACATGATAACCCTGTGTCTCTCAGCAAACCGCCATATGCCTAAAACCCACTGAATTTGTAGGTATTAACTGAGAATGCTCTTTTAGCACAATCACCTCTCAACATCTGCAGCGTGAAAAACAAAGCAAATATATAATCAGCCTAGATGAAAACCCGGCTTCAGTCAAATGTCACGCAGGCTTCACGCAGGCTCTGGAAGCTGGATTTTTTATGCATCTGCCCAAATTGAAAAGGTTATTTCGCCGTCTTCAAGATGACTCTTGAGCTGAAGGCAGAGTGGAGGGTTGCTGCCCTGAAAGAAGGGGAGTTGCTAGGAGATAAGTCCAAGATTTCAGACAGCATTGGTTGGAGTTATCTCTAATTGACAGCTGCTTACCCTAAGGGTCTAATTCTAACCTTGAGACCAAAACTATAATGAGAGGGCAGCTTTCCTTCACCCCTGTTTTCTAGCCAGGCCAAGGAGATTACTGCAGGCCTGTTCTTCTCTGGTTTTTGTTATGCTTCTTTTCGTGGGGCAGCCTGTGAGGCTCAGGGCCTGCTGTGCTTTCTGAGGCTATAGTTTGCATCAGTGAGCCCTGTCTGATTCATACCACCTGAATAAACTTGCTCTTACAGTTAAGATGGTCTTACTTTTTCTCTCTTTTTTTTTTTTTTTGAAAGGGGGAAGGGTGTAAAGAAATTCTCTTAGACACAAAATGATTTAAAGACTTATTTTTTTAAGCAGACACTTTTAGTGTGCAGTTTATGTTTAACCCTTTTTCAGGGGGACTTACACTGTCATTGTTAGTTTTAAATCAAGCCCATGCTGGTAGCAAGTTGCTGTTTGGAATCAAAATCAAACAAAAAGAAAAATTCAGAGAAAAGAGATTAACAGAGTCAGGAAAATAAAGTGAGGCAGGTTTTTTGCATTTTTTAGTTGGTTGTTTTTTGGATTTTTTTGTTGTTTTTTGTTTGTTTCTTTAACAAACTAGCCTTGCTGGGATATTGATTTATGAAAAAAATCTCTTTGAAAACCTCAACTTGTATTTTGATCAGAACTTTGCTATAAATAGTAGAACAGTATACTAGAGGCCCAAATAAAATTTTCTTAATAGCTGTAGAAATAAAAATCTGGCTTCTTGCTCTGAGCTCATTGGAGCTACTCTGGATTTGTACTAGGGTGATCGAAAGCATGATTTGACTAAATATTTCCAGGGAGACAATTAAGGATAGGGAATGCAACCACATTTAGCAACTCATGGGGGAAAAAAAAGAGAAAAAAAAAAGAAAAAAAGGAAGTTAATTCCCTGAATAATTTATTTTTAGAAAATGAATGAATTCCTGAATTCATGCTGTGAATTTAATTCCCACAAATTCTTGAATCTCAATCACTTTCATGTCCAACTGCAATTTTTTTCAAGTAGGTAAGATCAATGAAAATTAATGTATTTTGGGGAAAATGCAAGCAGGAGCTAGTTAAATACCACTACAGGAATTTCTGACATACTCTGGGGCTGAAGCTCCTATAGCTGAACCCATTTCCCATCCCTCTGCATAAGACCAGGTAGTCAAGTGGGGAGCAGAAGCAAACTGCAGAACCACAATGTCTTTCCTGACAGGGGGGGAGGAGAGTCCCAGCCCCTTCATCCTCAGCCTCCAAAGCCTGATAATTCTGGGTGGCATTTTGGGTATATAAATACCCACCTTGAGAAATATGATGAGACTACAGACTTGCTTCTCAACAACTGACTGCTAGCACTGATGTTTTCAAAGTTAGCAGTGTGATCATTTGGGCTGTATTCTGGTATTCTTATTCTGGAAGCAGAGTCCACTGGGCAAATTAATTTCTGAAGGAATAGCTGAATGTCTGCCTGCCAGCCAAAAGCCATAACGAGCGTATTGCCAGTGAGTCAGAGAAGAGTCAGCAAGGGAGGCTGGACAGTGATGAAACAGCATGGAGGGAAGCTCAGACCTTGGCATCACTCTCATCTCTGCTCTTGAGGGAGTGCTTTAAAAAAAAGAGAAAAGACAACATGCAAAGCCCTTAGAAAAATATTCATTAATGAGTCCCATAGAATGAACTCAGAGAAAGGGGTTTTGTGGAGGGTGGAGGAATTTGAACTAGCACAGACAACCAACCCAGTAGTGCATACATGCATACCATAACTGCTGGAAACCAGTCTCATCTTCATCTTCTTTTTTCTTTTATTTTCCTATTTAAACTGTTAGGAATATTTGCCTAATATACTAAGTCCACTTATGTTCTGGATATGTCTATTGCCTCTGGAAGTCAGAGACTTATATCACTCAAATGGAATTTGTATATCCTTAAGGCTTCAAGTAAAAACTAAAAATATTGTTCAGTGGAATATTTCTAATAATGACTATTTCTACAGCAATTTCACTTATCATTTAATAAGCTGCATGCATTTGAAAGCTAATATTTGTACTGTGTCTGATGGGCAATTTAAATATGTGCAGCAATTGCTGCAAGAATATTCACAAGAGTTGTTCTCCTGCTCCACACAATAACTATCTTTTCTTGCCAGTGTCTTGGTAAAGTTACCTAAAATATTTGTTTCACCATCTGAAACTATGAGAATAATGAAAATCAATTGATCCCACAATAAACTGTGATCCTCACAGCAGAAAGAAAAAAAAAAAAAGGCAGCACAGAAAAAGAAACATTTTCTCAGCTTCCAGAACTGAAATGTAAAATTAGGAGAGCTATCGTGCAACTTCACAGGGACATAAAGAGGTGTAAGACATCTAAGCTCTTTGCATGTGTTGCTGTAATAAAACTCTGCACCTGAGTTTGGAAATCTTCCTAAATTTTTATCTTGTTTTGCACTTCACTTTCCTCACCAAGACAGCATGTTGACCTTAGGGAGAGAGAGACAAGATGCTCTACAAATCAGGCTTGTAAAAGCTACTGGCCTCAGGAATAAAAAAAAAGATACTGAAAATCTCGGGAGTCTGGGACCACATCCTTGTTCTTGAGCCACCACAATGCAGGTGTTTTCAACAAGCTGCTGCCAGGATTAGAGATCTCTGTGCAGTCCCTCATCTGTCAGCTTATGATGGTATTTTTCAAGGTTATCTAAAAAAGATTTTAAAAAACCCAGCTGTGTTTAAAGCATAAAAAATAAGAGCAGTCAGAGAGGGCTTAATTCTTCCAACCCTGTAACAAGTGAGACTACTGCAAGGCTCCCAGTTTACACCTGTGGAGGTCCCCTCCAAACCTCCTGTTGCAGTGGCTGATCATTGATGCAAGGTTTTTTCATTTTTAATAAAGGAAGGTACAAACTTTAACAAACTTACAGGAATAAATCTGTGAATTATCTGTTTAAATCAGGAAACTATGATTTTTAGGTGGCAAAAAGCTCTACTGTAAGTAAAATTTTCCTCTTCTACAAGTTTTCAGATATCAAACATCTTCACCTATTCCTTCCAAAAACATTTCTAGCTTACTAGATATGTATAAAAAATGAAAAAAAGAAAAAAGTAAAATTTTATACGGTAAAAAAAAAATTAAAAAGTCTGCAAATCCTGGCACCAGGGCCAGCATCCTTTAGATAACCAGCAAAACCAGGTCTGACCATTGATCATAATGATGTTGCTCCTGTTTTCAAGTGACTAAAATATTTGAATGAAGTTTCCTGAAGAGATATTCTAAAACTTTTTCTTCCTAGCACAATCTTTTTTGTTCTATCAGTCATTGAAAAATACTTTATGTTTTTCACAATGTTCCACATATTATTACATTTATTCTTTTTTCCCCCCAGTTCTTAGAAGTCCTCCTTGATGTACAAAACTGTGCTTTGAAAATTAACATTTTGCTTCCTGCCAGAGACAGTAGATATGCCAGCTGGTAATAGCTGGTTTCTAATTTTTTCTCTTTGTGCTAGAATGAAGAAAAAGAAGTAAAAAAATTTGCTGACTTTAGGTCTTAGCCTATCAGATGAAGAGTTGCTGGTGCATTAGAGGCCTATTCAAGACAGGGCTTTTCTTGCAACAGGAGCCCCTAACAATTGGTAATGAGGACAGATTCCGAATTGTTTGTGAGCAGCTGCTTAGTAGGTAAGAGCTTGTTTGGATTCAATTGAACAGTGTTTTTAGAAGCAGTTACTGACCCCTGACCCTTCCTACAGACTGGGTTGATGGGATTAGGGAAAGCTAGCGTTCAGCTTACACTTGGCTATAACAAGCTGGCAAGAGATAACATACTTTTTAATTATCAAGTTACACCTCTGCCAAAGTTTGTCTGTGAATTTACCAAATGGGTCAATGAACTATAAGAAATCAAGCCAGGCTATGGGATAATAGTTACATAAGAAAACAGTCTTGGTGGAGATATAATTAATACATTTATATAGGGGTTTCTCCCCTTTGGAAATATTTCACATTTTCAAATCTTGTTCTCCATGGTGCTCATATGCGTTGCAGAGGCACATGTTGCATGTGGTATTTATGCCAATGCAGTTTAAGGTAAAAAAAAAAAGAGACTTGAATTATTTCTAAGAGCTACCAAAAAGGTAGCCAAGGAAAAAAAGAGCCAAACATGCAATACATGAAATTTAAATTGAAACAACAAACTGAATAACATTAAAATTTGAAGCTTGATTTGTTCTACAACTCTGAGGTTGAAGCAATATAAAAATACTTACTATTGGCAAGAAACCAACTTGCCAGCAGTCTACAGTCATAAGAAAAGGAAAGAATTATAGTATTATTCACCTGAAGCAATAAAAGATAATTTCTGACATATTATCAAAAAAAATCAAAGGCCGTGATCATTTTTGTCTTAATTCTAATTAATTAAAACCAAGCCAAAATTATAAGGTTTAACTATTTTGAATGATTCTTTATCTGTTTTCTTCCATAGCTGAAGTATGAAAGCTGTGGAAGTTATTCAGGATCCAAGTTATTCAGGGTCCATATCTTTCTTAGTTCTCTGCACTGTCAGTACATGTCATGTCTGTTAAGGGAGCAGTCAGTTCTGGGAAATTCTTGGTACAATAATCATAAAATTTATGCAGACTGATCCTTTCATGGACTACAGAACTTATTGATAAAATAAGTCATGGTGAACAGTGCCAGTTGGAGAGCAGTACAGATATGCTGAAAGCCATAGCATGGGTTGGAAGCTGGGGTGGATTTGTCAAGCATGCTTGAAGCACTCGCTGTGTCCTCCTTTGCTGAAGGGCACGGCAGACCCAGCAAGCTTCTCAGGGACCCTTGGGATTTCTCATGCTATTTCTCTCAAATCTCTTTTCTATTAGGGAATGAGTGTTAGATAGCATCTAACACTCAGATTTCATTTCTAGTCACACCAAATTCCCCATCTCAGCAGGACCAAGTCCCCCACCACTTTAAAACAGAGAGGATGTTGAGGGATGGAGGGCAGGTTTGGGCTGGGTGAGACACACCTGCACCCTGGAGTCTTCCCTTTATCATTAAAGGGAGTTACCACGTGCAGCATTTCATGAAGTGTCTCATTGCTTTCTCGTAAATGGCTATACATTTTCTTTTTTACACCCCTCTCAGAACCTGGCTTGTTAATCTCAATGCTCCTATGGTCAAACACAGTTTAATTTTCATCCTAAAGCTATTAGTAGCTGGTCTATAGCCATTAGTTCCTTTGCCAGTGATGCCTTTTAGTTTGAATAGTGTCTTCTTTTGCCTGCTGTTTACTTCCCTAATATGTTTGTATATGGCATTCACTTCTTTCCTCAAACTTAGTTTTGCTAGGGCAAATAAACCAAATTTTCAGCCTCTTTTGAAAAATGCCATTTCTTTGTCTTCCTAATTTTCCCATAATCTGGCTTTAGTCTGTTTCTATTGAATTTTTCTTTTGTAATGTCAATGTCCAGAATTGTATGCAAGGTTTTGGAGAACGCCTCATAAATGTCTGCTGCTGTGTAAATAATTCTACCTATATATCTCAAGATTACATCTGCTAAGCTGCCTCCCTGCTGGTTTCCCAGATCCTCCTCCCATTGGCTAAATAAAAGTGGCCTCCCAGTTTATAAAGACAATGCAGCTATTGAATTTTGTGCTACTGAATTTCATCCTATTTCTAGTCTGCAAGGTCATTTTTCTTTTCCTGTATAATAATCTAATAATGTATTGACAATGCAATAGGGCGCAGAAAGGAAGTGCAGCAACAAAAGAGGTGTGTGTGTGTGCAGAGACCAGCTTTAGTCTAGCTGTAGTATAGCAAAATTAGGCATTCCAGGCTGCCTGTGAGCCAAAGGGAAGGACAAGAGCTTGTCTAGGAGTCAAGCTGGAGCAAGAGTTTCATCACTTCGTATGAATTGTACTTGGTGGAGTTAATCTGTCATTTGCCATAGGAATATCGCAGAGAAATTGTTCCCACTGCAGTTAAGTCAGTCTTTGTAAACACCCCAAGTGTCTCTTTACTTTCCTCAGCAGTATGCTCACATTCCTTGTCTTTTAGTTGTTCAGGAAATATTGAGCAGGATAAATATAAACTCACACTTCAGGTGGTTCTGCAGGAGTTTTTCCCTTGCCACACACTTTGTCTGCAGCCTGGTGCTGGTAACTTTATTGTCAGTCCTCCTGTGCCATACTGCCCTTCTGCTGATCCAAATTTCTTAAGCAGTCTGTTTTTGCAGCAGTAGTGTTGGCATTATCTGGTTAAAAAAATACAAAACAGGCATCAGTATGTAGCAGAGCATAATTTATCTGTGAAAAAACAATATTACAAGATCCTTGAAACCCTCAGGTTTAATGTCACCAAAATCTGCACTGCTGAGTTCAGGATACAGTATCCTGTAGTGGCTAGGATGACGAGTCTTAATGCGAACACTGCACTTGTGTATTCCTATTATGAGGACTGCCACCTGGCTGATTCCACCAAATTCCCACCAGCCAGTTGCTGTGGGAATTCAGAAATTTCACTCACTTATTCTTCCAAATTTGTGAGACCGCAGGTTATCTGAGGAATCTCAATTTTAGTTTAATAAACTATTTGGGTATCGTAGTCACTTTGCTTGCAGGTGAATCCTTTCCTATTTGCTTCCCAGTGTGTAGTCCCACATTCAAAACCATGAATTTTATTGGAAACTAAAATAATATCTAGATTTTTTTAGCCAAATATAAGCTGACTCAAATCAAATATGGAACTTTCATGTGTACCTCTTCCTCATTGCAGTCTTTCAACTTCCTGCCTTTTTGTCCATCTAAGCACATACCTAAAGAAAACTTTAACTATTTAGCCTGATTTCCTTTATGAGGTCATATTCAGTTTGAGTCCTACTTTTGCCAAGTCTCACTTTAAACCTGCATTTCTTGACTTCGAAGTCATAGTTTTCTTTGGTGATCAGTCCTCTTTTCCATTCCTCGTAGACTCCCAACTTATGCTTAATGTCATTTTCAAGATGGTTGTTCTTCCAGTTAGGTCTGGAAAGTTCTCATACAACATTTTTTTTCTCCCTGCCTGGCATACAGATTCCAGATAGCTTTAGCACGTTTGACATGGAGACATTCCAGGCTGCCTCCAAAATCTAATCCCCAAGTTCCTTAGTTCAGTTGGTCTCCCTAAATAGTTACCTTGGGCTGCATCCAAACTCAGCAGCTTGCGCACCCGGCACGGTGCCTACAGTCCCAGTTGCTTGATCCCCAGCTAGGACACAATGTCAGAGCGAGGTGCCTCTCCCTCCTGACTCATGGGCCCAGATTTCCTTCTCATCAAAACCAAAATTCAGCAAGGGAAGGGAGCAGACGTGTGCCAAGGCTTTGCCCTCATTCCCTTGGGAGATGGCCAAGGCCTATTTCCACATTTGGGGGCTCAAAAATACTCCCGGCTGTCCTTACTTTAGGTGAAGTGCTGCCTTTTTGAAATTAAGAACCTTGAGCAGTTTTAACTGCATTATTTTCTTCAACTTGTTGTTGTTGTTGTTGTTGTTGTTGTTCTTTTAAAAGCAAATTAAATGCTGCACACTGAAGGCTTTGCTAGTTAACAACAATTCTTATTCAGATGGGTGCATCAATGCTCTTTGAGCCAGTAGGACTTTTTCCTCACAAGATAATTCTCTGTTATGCATATCTGTATCTTTCCAACCAAAGAGCAGTCATCTTTTCTCATATCCAGATTAGATTCTGGGATCAATAATAAACTCCTATCAATTTTCCAGAATTCCCACAATATATTTTAGCCTATTAACACAGGGGTTTTTATCCAAAACCAAATATTGTTTCAATTCCTTTTCTCTTGTTTCTTTACATCTTACGAATATGCCTCTCTGGAGAAACATTTTTACTTTGATGTTATTTTTCGTCAGCATATTATGTCTACCACTACAATCACTGTTACTGAAATTTCATTTAGTGCTTCAAAAATACACATTCCTCCATGTTGTCCCTCAGGATTCCCCATTAGAGTAAGAGCCTCTTACCAACTGCATTCTACATCTAAATTGTACTCTGCATGGCATTTCTACCAACTGTATCCAGCTGCTCGCAGTGATATTAACCTTTCCCATGACTATAGGTGTTAGGACCTAGATTGTCCTGTAGGTATCACAAAGAAAATAGTTCTCTTGGACCTTGTGAAAGGAATCTTCAGTCTGAGTTCCTTTACTTGTTTTAAAGGTGTTGACTGTGTGAAGACATGTCTATTTAAAAATATTTACTCTCCATCTTCTAAGGCCAGCCACGCCCCAATGAAGAATTAAATTTTGCATCAGATTGACATACATATTTCTTATCAAATACGCAATGTTATATTTTCAAATTGCAGTGTGGATCTCTCTGTGTAACTGGGTATGAAGAAATGTGAAATCTCCCTGTGTAACTGTGTATGAAGTGGGAAATGTCAGCTAAGGGGAGTCCATATGACCTCTCTTTTCAATGCATACACTAACTGTGTATCACAAAGAGGATGTGGGAGAAATAAGATTGATAAACAACACAAAACACTGGATAAGAAGCCATCCTGGCTCCAAGACAAAGGCATACTTTTTTTTTTCTCCACACTCACTAATACTTTACCAGGCACTTCCCTGTAGATTTGCACTACCAGACCCAGGCACTTTCCTGTAGATTTGCATTACCAGACCAAGGCTTTAGGTTAATGACATGAGTTTTACCAGTGAACTTCAGTAATTTTGTGTTAATTTAACATCCACAGAGAAGTCTGGCTGTTAGAGTTTGCTAGAACACAAACTCCGCTAATATGGTGAAAAAACTTGTTACTGGAGGCCAGGCTGGATGGGGCTTAGAGCTGCTTGGTCTGATGGAAGGTGTCCCTACCCATGGCAGGGTGCTTGGAACTAGGCTAACTTTAAGGTCTTATCCAAGTCTATGGTTCTGTGGAAACTTATTTTATTAATGGAAAATGGAAAATTTTATTAATGTCTATAATACTGAAATAACTGAGGATTTCCATAGTAGTGCAGTTCCTGTGACTCAAGATTTTCTCAATGCAGTTTCATATAACTGCATGTTTCATATAAATGCTTGTGTCAATTCTGTTTCTCTGTATTGATCTACAAACAAATCCAAACACACATACAAATGTATAGATATATTAGGGGAAACTTTAGTGATATCATCCCCACACATTCTTGGGTTGCTGCTTATGTGGGCTTTCATAAGACCCACCGGTGGTTTTAATTCAGTTACATTGTAGAAAGTAATTAATTCTGGAGTATCTTTTTAGTTTTATATACATATGAAGATGTGAGTGAGACAGAGGGAAAGAGACTGCTGAAAGCACAGTGTGAAAGTGGTCCAGCATTAATGTTCTAGATTAAAATAACCAAGAAGAGTCCTATGACTGCTAATTAAAATGGATATGTAATTTCCCCAAATATTTAATAATAAATTAATATTAATTGTTAAAGAAAGTTTCTACAGGAAAGAAGTAGCAGCATGTTAAAATTATCTTTCATTTACTATGATCTCTTTCAAGACAAATTAAGTATATCTACAGTTTTAGGCATTATAGGAACATCTCAAGTTTTTTTTTTTTATTTTTTTCCCTGTTCAGCCATATGGATTTGAGATAGTCATATTCATAGAAACATAACTTTTATTCATAAAAGGTAGAAAAGAATCATACAAGAACTCTTATGATATGTTGCTACATAGAGACACATTTTGGAAATTTGCAGGCCTATTAATATAGTAGTATAAAAAAAAAAGGATATGGTAGTACTAGGCTTGTCCATGAGATCCAGTCATTTGTTTGTCTTAATTATTTTTAACCTTTTATAAATCAAGATTTTTTTCACAATGAAATTTATATGAATGAAAAATCTTACCACAGATTAAAAGCATTAAAATTAATTTAAATAATTTATTTGGTTATCTAACACTATCTAAAAAGGGCTTTCTGTACATTTCAATTAAGTAAAATGCTATTTATTTTTCTCTTGCAGTCATTCTTTTCTTCAATAATTGGAGAAAACTTCTAGTTGTGCGAAGCTTTTCATATATGTCAACAAATGGAGAATTTCTGATTATTTGCAATGTTGTCTATACAGGTGAATAAAAAATGGCTAAAGAAATTTTCTTGAGATTTTGTGTCAGTGCAGAACATGGATTCTAGTTATTTTACACGTCTGTGGGAGTCAGAGTGGTCCCACTCCACCAGAGCACATTAGAATGTGCTTCACTTAAAGAAGTAATATACTGCATGGACCTGTTCAGTTGTCTAAAATTAAGCATATCATTTTTCCCCCCAAAACCAAGTTAGGTGGTGCATAATAATACCTTCTGTACTTGTTTACAATTTTTAAGTCTGTAACTGAAAACTTTTTAACTGTATGTGGCTCAAAGTTTCTGTAAGATGAAATAAGCATAGAATAGCTACTTCGGGACAAATTATATAAACTTAGGAAGTTCCAAGTGATATTTTCTTGTATTGGTGGTATAGAATGAGGCATTTTGACATGCAATATAACACAACACAAAGAGCTCGAGCTAGTTGCATATTTTTTTTTGTATATGCACTACCCCTGAGGTTTTTCCTTCAGAGTATTTATGTGACTGTATAGAGGAAGCTTAAATATCCACATTTAGAGGCCACATTTTCACAGGTAGCATCTACTGAAAGTTGTTTACTTTTTGTAGTATTTTACATCTGTTACTAATGCAATAAACAGGGAGGCTGAAAAAAAATATTATTAATAGTGACAGGAACCTTTTAGCCAAGCTGCCTATGTGGTGACAGATATTGTTTATCATCTTTTACTTGTTGCTTTAAGCTTTCCCGGTCAGAATAAATCAGTCATATAGGAGAAGAGTAACCAGATAACAGACAATGTGATTTGTCAAATAGTAAGTTCTCCTAATCAAAAAACATTGAAAAAAATAAAAAGAACAGATAAGGGCATATCTATTTTCAAAAAAACCTGCACTGTTTTATTCAGGTATCGTTGAGAATATTTTGCAGTTTATATAATATACAGCAACCTGCACAGTAATATCAGGGGTTAAGCCAGAAATATTTTAAAAATAAAATTTAAAAATCAGTTGATTATGATTTTGATTAGCTTTATTTCTTACTTGGATTCCACCCCCTTTACTTGGATTCCTACCCCATGGCAAAGCTGTTGCACAAAATCAAAACACTGCTGTAACCACTGCTCTGCCATAACCAAACTGTGTTTTTCCTTTTGAGTTCTTTATGCATTTCCAACTTTTGGTTTGACCAAGTAGTATGAATTAACAGAATGAAAAATGACAGGAAAAAGATCTGACAATTTGTGGCTGGGTTTTTTTAGCTAGCCAAAAGGCTGGCATTTGCAATAATAAATGTTTAAAAATTCTTACACAACTTAGAATTTCTTGTCCTTGACCCAAAATATTTTTAGTAGATGCTTAAAAAGTGGTATAGATACTCTTCAAAACAAAATTTCATTTTTCTAGAACACATTTTTAACAATGTTGCTATGTACAGTTTCAAAATTAAATGTTTATAGTCCTTCATTTTATTCAGCCTCCTTTCCTAAAGCATATTACAAATTTCACTTACAATATGAAGTGTTCACCTTTATGAACATTTTTTGTCAATTTCAGATGACATATGTGACTGAAGCAAAGATTTTTTTCTTTCAGCTATGTTTCTCCTGCAACAACTGACGTATGAGTTTTGATAAACAAGAACAAATTCCTCAATTTCTAAACTTGAAATGAACTTGAAAAACACATTTAACTATACTTTGATGCCTGAGTGTTTTCTTATTTTTCACTTTTGTGTGCTCCTTCACTTCCTCATTTTGATTGAGACTAGGAACTTTCATTGATATTTTCTGAGTGCTTTAGTGTTTCACAGAATCACAGCAGGTCTGAGTCTCTGCAGATCATCTAGTCCACCTCTCCTGCTAAAGCAGGTTCACCTAGAGCAGGCTGCACAGGATTCATGTCCAACAGGTTTTCAACATCCACTGCAAAGGAAACACCGCAGCCTCTCTGGTCAATCTGTTCCAGTGCTTGGTCACCCTCAAGGTAAAGAAGTCTGCCCTCATGTTCCTATTGAACTTTCTGTGTTTCAGTTTGTGCCTGTTGCTCCTTGACCTCTCGCTGGGCACCAGTTAAAAAAGTCTGTCCTGTCCTCTTGACACCTGCTCTTAAGACACTCTATGCATCCCCTTTCAGTCATCTCTTGGCGAGGCTGAACAGGCCCAGCTCCCTCAGCCTTTCCTTGTAAGAGAGGAGCTCCAGTCCCCTCATAATTTTCCTAGCCTTCTGCTTGTTCTGCTGCAGGATCTCCATGCCTCTCTTGTACCGAGGAGCCCAGAACTGGACACAGCACTCCAGATGTGCCTCACCAGGGCTGAGTAGAAGGACAGGATCACCTCCTGTGACCTGCTGGCAAACTTCTTCCCAATGCACCCCAGGATACCTTCGGCCTTTTTGGCCACAAGAACACACCGCTGGTTCATGAGCAGCTTGTTGGCCACCAGGAACCCCAGGTCCTTCTCCATGGAGCAGCTTCCCAGCAGATCAGTCCCCAGCCTGCAGTGGTCCATGGAGCTATTCCTCCTCAGGTACAGGACTCTGCACTTGCTTTTGTTCAACTTCATTAGGCTCTTTGCCCAATTTCCCAGCCTGCCCAGGTCTGACTCAATGGCAGCACAGTCTTCTGGTGAATCTGGTGTATCAGTGTTTTAGTTCAGACCAGGAAAGTACTTTTGAAATACATCTCCCTGCAGTCCCTACTCTGGCTCACAGCATGCAGGTGTTTCTGAGTGCCAAGCCCAATTCATTTTGTATGAAATTATATTGGAAAATTTGTTCCAGAGGCACACCCACTGCACTCCAGCCACAAATAGGCATGCAGGCTATGGGATCAGAGTAGAGTGAGTCTAATAGTAAATAAAAAGCTCTCAAAATGTGGATGTTAGGTACCTATGTTATTTCTGCCTAGAGTCTGCTCCTCTTGGTTTGTTCTGCTTGCCGAGGCAGACATAGCTTCCATATGATACCAATTTTATCAAACAGGTGATAAAATAGAACAAATTTTAGTCATGTTGTGATCAAGAGCTAAATACCTATTCATGTCAGTTAATTCCCTATTGAAAATCTCTCTTCAGCACATATGCCTCTCATTTTGCAGAAAGAGGAGATGTGGATAAATAACAGTGACCTTTGCAGTCAAATTCAGTAGGAACTTGGGAATTTTTGTGTTGTTCACATTGAATAAACTTTAAATGGACACACATTGTTATGCTTCTCAGTGCTAGTATATTGTCTACAAGCCTATTCCAAAGTAGGACACGTGATTATACACAATAATGGCTCAAAAGTGATTTTCTTAGTAAAGCTAATGTAGGTTGAGTAATTTTTTATACTGGTTAAATATTTGCCTTAGGGTAATGATGCATTGACCCTTGTTTATTAAGTTCTTGCACACAAGGATTTGGGAGTGCAAGATATAGATTTTTAAAAATCCACATTTGTTCTGACATACATAATCCTACATAATTAAATATTACCCACTTGGTATTTGTCCCATAGAAGATAGTTCAAGGTTTTGTGTTTGATATTTGTGTGAGCAGAAATAGGCAGTGAATTAAATATATATTCCCTAACTATGGAAAATGTCTTGGGAAGGAAGAAAATAGCTTTCTCAGATTCAGTAACAAAATTGATCTTGAAATATCTGTTTATTGTTTTAATAGATCCCTTAGTTTAAACCACACCTGTAATATTAGTTCTACTTAGATTTGCCAATTGATTCAATTGCTACCTCAACCTAATAGCAGCAATTTTGTTTACACTTTATGTTACTCCATGTAGCTATTTAAGTGTTTTTGAAGAATTCTCCTGCTATTTAAAATCTTCTATTTTTAAAGTATAACAAAAGTATCTTTCAGTTCAGCAGAGATCTCTCTTCATATCTAGTCCCATCCCTGTAATTTAGAACCAAAAATACATTTCACTGCAGGTAATTTTCACTGTTGTCCATCCTGCTGAGCTGATACAGCTAAGACAGAGTGAGCTGAGTCCTACTTGTTCTTATGCAGAAATCACAGAATTAATTCCTGTTAGAGGTCCAACCTGTTATACCTGTGTAAACCTACAAAGGGTAATGGGGTTGCACAAGTGTCAGTAAAGGCATAATAGGTTTAATCAAGCATAACAGAAAGTAAATTGCTCTGCAAAATCCTCATTACTGTAGACGAAGTGCATTCATCTGTCTCAACTGTTAAGCCATAAGCTGTCTGGGCAAAGGCAGCTCCTCCAACAATGATCCTCATTTCAAGTGAAACCTCTAGGTGACATAGTACAAACAAGTAATGATTATATGATAATAACCTGAACTGACTACTAGACAGAGTATCAGTTTGCTCAACACAGCTGTTTAGGTACAAATGCCCTAGGTATTCTAGAAATTGCACTGAAAGACAATCAGTGAGGACAGCAAATATATTGCTGTTAGTTACGTTTCCAACAAATGTTGAATTATGTAGGCAGGTCCTTATTCAAGTATGAAGAGTTGATAGTAAGTACTTTTCTCCCAACAGCAGAACACTTTGTATTACAAAAAAACCCCTATCAACTCATATTCAAACATTTTTAAAAAGCTATTAAAAGATCGTTGTTGGGTCACCAGTATATCAGGCTATGTCTAGAGAGTGTGAATAAAGATTGGCTTAAATAAACCAAATCTCTATGTTCATCATTTTGCTTGAATAATATAAATATAGGATTAACAGTATGTTTGGAGACATGAGCCATAGTAGACAGTGATATTATATTATGACAAACTATGACAATGCAACAGAATCGGAAGTACAGTCTGAGAGCAGATTCTTGTTTATGGAGAAACCATATGTCGCATTTTGTTAAGACTAGCAGCAATTATGTGAGAATTTGACCTCCTGGCATCCATGTTACACTGAAAACTTATTTCTGTACAGATTGGTAGGGTTCAAGGTCTGGAGGACCACTGCAGTCACCTCGTCCATTAACCACAATGCAGGCAACAAGGACTGTCCTCATTTTGTCTATTTGTGCCTTCCAGTTACTGGGTTCCTTGTCCTTTCCTTTCTCAACATTGTTGAAGTTTTTTTCCCTCACAATGATGTTTGTGGACTAAACATTTCACATCTAATGTTTCTTTTATGGAAACTACATTTCTTTGATAAAATTGAGCATATTGAACTCTTTTTCTCTGGGATGTCATGACTCTGTGATGACACACTGCCTGGAGTGCTGCACTGAGCTCTGGCATCCCCAAGTGAGAAGGACATGGACCTGTAGGACCGAGTCCAGAGGAGAGCCATGAAGATGATCCAATGGCTGGAACACCTCTCTTAAGAAGACAGGGTGAGAGAGCTGAGTCTGCTCAGCCTGAAGAAGAGAAGGTTTCTGAATGATCTAATTGTGGCCTTCCAGTACCTGAAGGGAGCCTGCAAGGAAGATGAGAGACCTTTTACAAGAGCATGGAGAGACAGGACAAGGAGCAATGGCCTCAAAATGAAACAGGACAGGTTTAAATTAGATAGTAGGAAGAAATCCTTAATGGTGAGGCACAAGAAACAGGTTGCTCAGAGAATGCCCCATTTCTTGGAAGTGTTAAAGGTCAGGTTGATGGGACTTTGAGGAATCTGGTCCACTGGAAATGTGTCCCTGCCCATAGTAGAGGATGATCTTTAAAATCCCTTCCAATTAAACCATTTTATGATTCTATGATTGCATTAAGGTAGTGCTGATGCTATGATGGTTTTGCTATAAAACAGAAGAAATGTTTATAAAAGGAAGCAGTATCCACTATTGGGCCAATTTATAAGGTTTGAAAAAGCAGATGAATTTTTCAATCTTTTCTATTATTATAAGGACATTTCCTCAAATCTTTCCCATTTCACAAATTACTGACAGGGTTTTCCACAGCTGTGGTTCCAATGCTGAGTAATTCTAATGGATACTTCCCAATTATCCAAGGGACAGTATTAATATTTTATGTCAGCATGTTACTTTCAGAGAGCATGTTCAGCTGGTTGTCCTTGGTGACTCCCAAGCTCTTTCTGAGTTATTTTTATATAAGTGGATTTCACCTAACTAGCTAAACAATTACTGGCATCCTTTCTTCTTTTTGCTCTTTGCTATTCTTATTTTGATGACATTTGCGAAGCTCATTAGTAATGATTCTAAAGTTGTTGCACAGACTATGTTGATAAATTTTTTAAGCCGTGTAAATCTCCCAGAACTAACATAATTGCTTAATGATAATTCTTCATATAAATTTACAATTTAACACTGATCAATAGCTTGTTTCCAATCTATATGGTGTGCCAACTCAGTTTTATATAATCCTGAATTTATTGGCAAATAAAATGTCATGCAGTACCAATCCTGGGCAAAAGTGTATTCTATCAACATTTTTGCCTCTACAAACCACACTTCCTGTCCAATCTGAAAAAGTAATCAAGTGAGTTTGATCACATCTGCTTCCCAGCTTACTGGAGTTGGTTGCATTTCCTTGCATTAATTCTTTATGAATCAATCCTCATAGCAAATTTTCCATTATTTTGTTGAAGATCAGTGCTGGGTTGACAGAACTGTAATCACTTGGATCTGTTTATTTCTGCTTTTGGAAATATTCACGTAGCACTGGCTTTGTCCAGGTGTCTATATCACTGTTTCAAATGTTATTTTAAGATAGTTGTACTGGTCTGGAGAGGGCTCAGTCAACTGTTTCAGAACTCCTTAATGCAAGGTGTGCAGATTTATTGATGCACAGCTTTTATGGCAGGCAACTGTGCTTTTAGGATATGCCATAGAAAACTCTGTAACCCTTCCCAGTAAGGCTCTTCTCATTCCTATCCTTCTAGAAAAATTACTTATTTTTTCTTAAAGCCTGAGCTATATTCTGACCCATGCTCAGGCAATATCACAGACAATAACTGTTGGCATGGATTAAAATCATACAAAGGAATATACTAAAAATTAAAGAATTATAGAAAATTACTCACCACTGCTCAAATCCCTCTCCCAGCCTTGCTTTGTTTGCCTGTATAAACACAACTCTTGGAGGTCTGGATGTTGTCCCTGAAGGACTTCAGGACATGGTAGAAGCATGGTGGTATAGTGAGCTCTAAGAAGGTCATTTCCCTTTTCATCCTGCAGCAGACCCTTAGGTCTCCCTCATCACACTGTTCCTCTACCTGCAGATCTTGTGTATGCTCCAGAGCTCTGCTTGGAGAGCAATAATCCTCTCTCCAGTCTGTCCACTCTACCATTCATGGATCAAGGGATCACACAGATGAAGTCGACTCGGGTAAGGGCAGCACGGACAGGCGGTGTGTGGCATGGATAAGGCCAGTGTGGCACAGGGTCTCACTGCCCTGGGTAGTGTCACAGTGCAGGGATCTCAGAGCAGAAGAGTTTGAGGAGTTTTGTTAATATGCAGCTAAAGCAAAGAACCACTGCAGTGCTGGGCTGGATGGGCATTTGTCTATTTCCCACATTATCTGCCACATTTTTGGACAAACCACCAGTTTGTCAAAACCACTGAAGTGTATTTTGCCTACCAGTTCCCAGTGTGAACCTTTTGTGCCTCTTGCTGCCAGGCCTGTGATGCTTCTGAGAAGCGTTTAAGGAGACAACTTCCCAGGAAAGCTCTTTCAGTATATATCAGGACAGTAGCTAGCTCATAATGGATATTGAGGTGTTTATGACAGTCTGTTTACTTTTTTTAAGCTCAACAACATCATCCCTAGGTTCTGGGGTGTGTTTTTTTGTTTATTTGAGTTTTTATTTTGTTTTGGGTTTTTGTAGGTTTTGTTTGTTTGTTTTATTTGTTTATGTATTTTGGTTTTACTTTATTTTTATTTTTGTTTTGGTTTTTTTTGTTTGTTGTTGTGGTTTTAAAAATTATTTTCATTTTTATTTTGGGGGGTTTTTTGTTTGGATTTTTTTTGTGTGTGGGGTTCTTTGTGTTTTTGGATTTTTTTTGAGAAGTAAAACAAAGAAATACAGAAATCCCCCTCATAAGCAGACCAAACCAAACTAGAATGAAAGACATCTTTGCCCTAATCTTGGAGAAAATCATGCAGCAAAATTTACCACCACGAAACGTGCGCCAATACAATTTCTCCTTACTACTTTGCCTGAATGTATAGGATGACTGTTGATCTTGCACTGCACTTTCTCCCTCAAAAAGGGAAAAAAAAAAAGGCAGCATCAAATGTATTCTCCTATCCTCCTTTGCTTAGAAACTCAAGATTTTTATGCAGCAATTGGTTTTCCTTTAGCATGGAAATTTACAGTTATTCGCTTAGCTGACCATATTGATGAAGAAAAACATAAAAAGATACAATTCACCTGAGACCTGGGAAAATTTCTTCAAAAGTAAAAAAATCACTATAATTTTAGCAAGTATTACTGATTAAGAGGTTTGAGCAAGGGAATGGTGGGTTCATCAGGGTGGACAACTTACACCTTTAGGACAGCATGTAGCAGCAGAGCTTTGTTGCACTATCTTCCCTTTCAGTGGGCAGCATTGTGTTTCTCAGACAGGTGTGAAAGGGACCGAGGGACTGTAGCCCACCATTAATCCATTTTGTCATCTGCAATATGGGGAACATCTTCCGACCTTGCAAATTGGAATAATCCACATGTTGAGACTGGCATCCATGCTGTGCCCTGCTGACAGTCAGATGTTATCTACCCTTCTCCAGAGCTTCTGCAAATGAATGTCTGGAAAGTGAAATGCATCTGGCATGCCATACCTGAAAGGCTGCTAGAAAGCTCTTGCTTAGATGTGGATGCATATTAAATAATTCTGACTTAAGATACACTGCTCATAGCCTTTGGAGAAAGGTTTCCACATCGTGGTTAAATAACAGGCTTGGAAGAGGAGGCAACTCAGTCACTTGAGTTACAAATTCTTTGTAAACAGCAGAAAATTATAAAGTAATACAAGTGTCTCAGTTTTCACATCTGAGAACAGCGCATACAGATATAAAGCCACTGTATGATATAGGGTTCTTCTGAAATTGAGTGTATTAACGTCTACAAAGCACAGTGGGATTCTTGGATGACAAAAAATGTTCGTAATGTTGTCATGGCAGGTTGCAAAAATTTCTCTTGGGGAAATATAGGTGGGGTTTTTTGTGTTGGAAAAGGAAAGAATGGGATTATTAGCATACTTTAAACCATGTAATTTTGATGGAAAGCTGCTGTTACCTTTGTCTGTGTAAAGAGGTTGTCTTTAAGGAAATGTGTTTTCTGCAGTTTTCTGAACAGCTCTGGAAACAAAAGATGAATTAAAGAACACTGCAGGGTCAGTCTCTGTTACAAAGATGATTCTGTGATTGTTAGCTTCTGAATAAGAAAATCTAAAAGATAAATGAAAAATCTAGCAATATCTCATCTCTTGCTTGTCTTGCTGTTGGAGATACTTCATATCCCTCAGCACAACAGAGTGTGAGAAATCTTCAATAAGTTACATATGCTTTCTTAAAGCCAAGCAAGTGACAGTCCCTGGTGCTCAAGACTACATTCCATGAAGTGCCCTTCTATTCTCTTTCATCATGGGGTCCTGGTCAGTGACAATTTGAACATGAGCCAGCAGTGCCCTGGCAGCCAGGAGGGCCAGCCCTGCCCTGGGGGCGTCAGGGACAGCATGGCCAGC
>JAYDZK010000169.1:96405193-96479672 GCA_034509185.1 Euphonia xanthogaster
ACACTTCTCTGAAACAAATGAGTACTGGCTTGATTATAGGAAGTGACATTTCAGTCTGCCCTGGATAATAGACCAAGAGTCAATCTAGTGTCAAAAAATAGAAAATTGCATGCCTATATGAAAGGTTTTTAGTTTTGTTTTCCTTCCGTGGTAGTCGAGCTGGCTGACATTTATCTCCACCATGAAAATGGCCTCTATTTTGTCTTATTAAATGAAAGCTGGGCTTATCACTGACATCACAGGCTAGCCCTAATGGCTCTTACAACGGCCCTAATGGCCAGCCTGAGAGACTCCCTGGGCCACATTCTCAGGCCCTATAAACTAACGAACAACCAGACCCTGCATTTTTAGTACTTCTTTTCCTCCATGTGCCATTTTCCACCCAATAGTAAGCTACAACATAAATTCGTTTCCTGTGTCTGAGATTTGGCCCCACAATTTTCATACAGTTATTCATTTTTAAACAAGTTCCTGCTTGAAATCTCCAACATCCAGGTTCAGAAGGTCAGATTCAAGGTGTTTGTGAGTATAGCCTGAGCTTCCTACTCACCTTTGCCTACACCTGTTTGTAGGGCTGTGCCTGAGTGTGATTTAGGAATTTTCTCCAACAGCTTATCATTGGTTTTGTGGAACCCAAATTACCTTCATTTTCTTTGAATTTTATGGAAAGGAAATAAAACATAATAAAATATTGTTCCCAAAAGAGCAGTTGTGCAGTATAATCTGCATTTCTCTTCTATTTCAGGCTGCCTCATGAGGACAGTATGTTGCTGAGGTTATACAGCTATAATCACCATGTATTTATGCAAAATAAGAACTATGTGATAGTGCAACATTAAACATGACAAGATTATTTTTAAAAGGAAAATACAAATGAACATAAGCCTTTTCTTCTAGTACTTCCTTTTTGTAGGAGTTCAAAGAGAAGCTTTAGCCAAACACCAGCATGTATCCATTTCTTTATTGCTTTATCAGTGTTGATAGACTACGGCATTTAATGTCTTTGCATATCTATTAAATGTATAAATTTTTAGGTCACAAAATGCTCTTTGTGAGAAACTCAAATAAGCTCTAAAAGGATCTGTATTTTACAAACATGCAGTGGTCAAGCACTCCAGAGGTTATAGCTGGAACCAACTACACCAAAACTATTGCTTGGATGGATTAACCCATGTGTGTAGTATCACCTAAAAAATATCAAACTCCCTTAGCTTCCAATCAGTAACAGAACAGAGCCCTTGACTGTTATCTTACTCCCTAAAAGCTCTTCCTGTACAGGGAAGGAGGAGGACCAGACTGCCAGATTCACTGGTTCCCACCTGTGCTTGCTCTGGGGACAGGGAAACACCCCTCTCTGCTCCCTGGCTCGGGATGTGGATGCAGGTCCACACTACTCTTTTGTAGGTACAATGGAGAAGCTGCCTTGTCCATGCAGGAGCATAACAACATGTAGGACCACAAGGGCACCTCCCAATTTAGACAGTTTTGTAGTGCTGCAGAACATCAGAACAGGTGTGCTGAACAAGGTCCAAACCCATCCTTCCTGCTATCCCACCTCTGGCAGTGACGAGGTGGCTGTCTGGGGCAGTACAGAGGAACGTGGAGGTATGCATTGATATTTCCCCAAACACACTCCACCAGCTGAACCTCAGAGGCCTCCTGTGCCAAGTTTGCTTTCTAGGTGTTTCCATTCCTAGATTTATCTTCCTTGTTCATTCTGTCCTTGAATCTAAGAGAGCTTTGAGCACCAAAAACATCCAGCAAGCAGCAGCAAGTTCCCCACCTTGGTTACATACAGTGAGAAAATGTAATTTTTTTATTTTTGTTTGTATTCAGCTTACATCTCACTCATTTTGGTGAGCCACTATTTTTTTACTGGGATGAAATGGTGAGCAAACCATCCTTATGCACCATCTCAACAACACTCAAAATTTCTAGAGCACTTCTCCTACCCCTCTAGAATTTTTCCCTTTCCACAGTGTTGTCACCTAGCTCATTTTCTTCTCACCTCCATTGAAGCTTTATACTCCTTTCATTATCCTTTTTGCTCCTCTCTAATTTTTTTCCTTTTTTTCTGACACCTGTTTTCATATGGGGAAGAACAGAACTGCTTTTGTAAGTAGAATATAAAATCTGCCAGGCCTAATTGCTTCCCGAGAAAGTGAGGAATCAGCCCTTGCACAAGTCTCAACATCTCCATACAGATTCTGTCTGAATCTGTTATCTTATGTTTCCAAAAGCAGTAGTTATGCGAGAGATTTGGTGGCCTTTAGTCAGGCGTAACATGATTCCTGAATGTATATTACTCCACACACCCAAGAAACCAGACTGAGATACCACATTATAATTTTTCAAGTTGCAAAGCCAGTTTAAAAGCAGTCTTCCCCACCTGTGTTGGTAATCAGATGTGGCAATTCAACTCTCTGGATGACCATACTAAAAATTGGTTGAGTGGAATGATCTAAGCTAATAGACACTCTCTCCCACCCTTCTTCACATATTGCTTTTCTTTGTTTATTAGCCCACATCACTCCAGCTGTCAGCAGCAATACCTATGAACCCATTATCCTTGCTGAAGGACTCATAAATTCCCCCACCAGGGGTGGGGTAGCAGAGAAAGGAATGAGCAGGTGAGAAGGAAAAAAGTGGATGAAACTTCTCAGATTGACTTCCCACTAGCAAAATCCTCATGTTAAACCATGGTCTCAGAGGTGATGGGTAGCTGCACTGATTTTATTGACTGTGGTTTTCTCAGGGAGGGATTCTACAGATGGGGGTGGGGGGGGGGATTTGGGGAGTTCCTGGGTGAAAAGGTTTTATGTTTGTGCAGGCAGTGATGCTCTGAATTCTTTGTGGTTTCTCAGGTAAAGGCCCACTGCCTAAAGCAGCTGCCTTACAACATCAACAACACATCATACCCCTCTATCTCCCCCTTAACAATAAAAGTAAATGAGCAGATTGACAGATAGAGCATGGAAGGATGGATAAAATGGGGATGTTAAGGAGCAGTGAAATTGGAGGCTGCTTTTGTGACTGGGACAGCAATCAGAGTTTTTAAAGTACTAGTCAGGAGGTTTAAAAAGACAACACTGGAGAAAGCAAAATATGAAAATGCAATTCCAAACTCCCAGTGACACATTTAAGTAGATTCTGCCCTCTTTAAACTTCGGATTTGCTTCAGTTTACATCACTAATCCTCACATTCCTTAAATGCCAATCTGGCCTCTCAAGGGGGCACTTGGGCAGGGAGGTGGTCTGGGACTTGCCATTCCCGATAAGCAGCAAGTACTTGCACAGATATTGGATCCAGTGTGCCTTTGTGGCTGCCAGACAAACAGCAGCAAGTCCTCAACCAAATGTGCTCAGCCAGGTCCTCTCCAAGTGCCAACCTTTACCTCAACTGAAACGAATTTATGCCAGGGAAGTTCTGGTCAGATAAGTTTCCACTCTCCTCAAAAATTCTTCAGTATACAAACAATATTTTGAAGCATTTCACACTCAGAAGGTGGTTTAGCTGGTTTTTGGCATTTTTCATGAAAATTTCTGTTACAGTTTAATCTGATTTTTTAAAAATTTTCATGTCTATCATAAATATCACATTTTTCTGAATTAAAAAAAAGTCACAGAACTGCTGGCTCATTATTTATTTCAATACAAAAGCTCTCAGTATAGGCACATACAGAATCAGTTTATCTATAGGAATATTCATGTTAATACTAGACAATATCAAAAGAAATTAAAGAAAGAACAATTAATGGTAGCCTTAACACTCCTTTATAACCTACCAAGCTAAAATTGCAGTGAACTTTGATTTGTTAAGATATTTTAACAACCAAACATTTTCCTCACAAGCACATGTTCTTTGAGGAAATATATCAGGTTTAAAGAGTTTATGTTAAAAAAAAAGACATCTTAAACAAAGGTTAAAAATTACACCATGAAAAATGAGATCTTTCTGGAGACCAAGTAACTAAATATCACAGGAACATGTTATCTTCATGGAGAAAATCTGAGTTTTAAGTGAAACCAGAGGGGACCGGGTCAGTCGGTGTGACCCTGCAGGCATGCTAAACAAGCCTAACTCCATTTCAGACTCCGGCAGTGACTGCTGCAGCGAGGTGCTTGAAATGGGGCTCTGTAGCTCGACAGTATTGTTTTTCCGTCTCCATTTTTCACAGGGAGCCCAGATGAAACCTCTACACAGAGAAATATAAGTATTTGCGCTTAGATTTTTTTTTTCCTCCTCTGGAATTAACTATCTGAATGTTTGGTGTTTTGATAAATCACTGCAGCCACTGTGCATTAGTATCTGTTCATGCTGATTAGTGCAATTAGATCTAAAAGTCTGCATTAGTCATCGTAGTTAGTAGATTTTAAATTATAAATTTATTCTTATATATTTTAATAACCTTTATTTTTCTTTATTTCTACATGTTTCTCATATTTGCATTTTATTTGGTTTTCTTTTACTTTGTGGTTAGTAAGATTTATTCCTTCATTCTGAAAGTTTTTTCCTAAAGTTTATTTTAGTTACTTATTTTATAGTTATTTGCCTTTCTTTTCTCTGTTTTATGTCAAATCTGCCTAGAGTTAGGGAAGGAATCTTTTAAAAACAGTGTTTGTAGTTCAAAATAAATATTTTATTTTAAACATTTATTTTATTTGTAGCCATCTGTGGGACTGAAGTAACACAATAAATTGTATACAATACCTGAATGTAATTTTCCAGAGTTCACTATTAGCTTTGCCAAGATTTTGAGGATATTACTCCTATTTTTTTTCAAATTGCTTTACGAACGTAGCAAAAGACCAAAGACACTTTATAGCACATTAAAAGGTTTTAAATTTAGATGTACATCAACATCTATCTTTGTTGTATTTGTCTTGTGAAGAAAAGTTATGAGAAGAAAAGTTTTGAGATGAGAGAGTGAGCATAGGGAGTCAGAGCAGCCTGCTGCGTTGTACACATGAGTGCAAATGTAAAGCTGGATACAAATGCATGTGGCCAGGCATTCTACATTTTGCAGAAGACAACTGCAAAAATGGAGTCACTGTGTTTCACTAAATGCACCTCTAAGGTGCAGGAGAGAGTCTCTAACAGAATTTACAGTTGTTGGGGCTGCAGCAAGGTAGCAACTCAAGGCAGGAATGGGATGAGATCAGCAAAAAATTGTCAAAAGGATTCTTTCACAGTGGTAAGTTGATTATTTGCTTTGAGTTCTTTATGCTGCTGTTCCAAGTGACTGCAAGCCAATTGAAAAAATAAAAACAACCAAAACTGGGATCTGTTCCATTTCCTACTCTGGCCCATGGATCTAAAAATCCTCGGTCCAAAGCAACCAAATGTCAGTTCTCATAAGAAAGCCAGTTGCCAGATGTTGTAACAATTGATGGTCCAGATGACAGAGGTCACCATTTGTTTTGGGCAGCTGTCCTTCAGCGAGCAGTGCCCCGGAGGATGGCGGGCAGACGCCAGATGGTTCTGGGTGGGTGCTCTGGCAACTCCAGGGCCACAGGCTCTTGGCAGGGTCTGGGGGGACACAACAGATTCCCAGAAAGATATCAGTCACGGGAGGTGGGATTTAAATCAGAACCTTTGAAGCTGATATAAGTTAATATGAATGAGTTTGAGGCCAAGTATAATAACTACTGCCACAAAGGGATGGCAGTAGCAAAGCTGGGCTCCCACAGATCATCTAAACACCCAAATCATTAAGCTTTCCTGTGACCTGTATATCCCAGGTCAAATTCATATGGAGACTACAAAGCCCATAGGCTAAATTATATATTTGAGGATCCAGCTAATCAGTCTCACCTAATAAAACTACAAGAAAATGCATGTTCCAAGCTGACATCGCCATAGACAAAGTGCATGTAAAAGTGCACTGTAAAACAATGAGTCTAGTGCTCTCCTCTCTAGCCTCAAACTGGGATGACTGGAGGGGAATCTGATAGAGAAGCTGTAAAATCATTAGTTGAAAAGAGAAGGTGAATAGGTAGCAATTGGTCACTGTCTTTTCGATGCAAGAGTTAAGAGTCATCAAAGGGAAACCAGCAGGGCTGCAATTCATGATAAACCAAAGGAAAAACTTCCTCACCAAGTGTTGGTGTATGCTGCAGGACCACTTGCCACAGGATAAGGATGGGACTAGAGGTTTATTAGTGGCCAGGAATGGCTAAGTGCATTGCAGGCAAATCTGTCAAGGGTGCCTGAATACAAAAATTTGTGTGTTTTCCTCGTGCTTATATTCTTGTTCAATTTATTTATTATTGACTATGTCAGGTACAGGCTGGTGAGTTTGGTAGTTACTTGGCTGAGCCACTGTGGTCATTCCTAAGGTCTCACCTTCAACACTGTATAATCATAGAAATTTGGAGAGGGAATGCCTCTATTAAAAAGGGTCTGTATGAGGTATCCTATCCAGATTAGCTCAGCCTGAGGAAAATGTCATACGGCCTCCTAGCTGACTCCTTGAAGAAGGTCTTTGCATATGTGGTGATTTTCAGCTTTGCCCCCTCCCAGCAGGAAAACAGGCTGTAATGGAATAAACACAAGCTCATAATAAAGAGATTTGCTTTAGTTCCTTATCTTTTCTGGCTGTGTAGAAGGAATCCATCAGCCACTAGAAGCCTCAGGTTGAAAATCAGCAGTTACTGTCCTTGGGCGGTGGATTTCAGTCCTGGTCCCCATTCTTGCATTCCTTTATTTTCCTGGGTAAAGCTATACAGCTTAGCAGTCATGTGCCATAATCTCATGCTTGCTGCATGGCAGTTTCCAAGGAAACTCGCAGGCTGCACATGCTAGGAGTGATCCTGAGGGGATGTCAGCTACAATTGCTTTGGTGGAAGGTTTGCTTGGAGTTGAAGCTTACACAAAGTAGAGGCTGGGTTTGCCTTCCCAGATTGGGAATTGAGTGTTGGAATGTATTTAAAACAAACATGTATTGTTTTCCAGAGAGAGACAGGATTAATTTAATTTCTTTAGTGTATTTTTTAGTGTATTTTTTTCAAACCCAAGTTCTACCTATTTCTGTAGCCTAATATTTGTGACCTGTGAAAGCTCGATTGCTTCATTGAAACTGTTTTATGAAGACTAATTAATTTAAAATGGCAACTACTATGAAGGGAAAAAAGGGGATAAGAAAAAGACAGGCTAAATAAAATAACTTATTTTCCTGGAAAGCATAAGCATTTGAAAACATTTTCTATGTTAGAAAGGAAAAAAAAAATAGCTTAGAAGACAAGACAAAGGTCCAGCCTGCTAATGAGAGTTGCACCTGGTATCTGCATATTCATGTATCCAGTACTACCTGAGTATGCTGAATGTTACCAGGCTGCAGCTTTTCAGCCTCTGAGATTAAGCCTGCCCATAATACACAGTTTCTGTACACCCAGATAGCATGATCTAGGTTTAAAGGGATATTTGTGAAAGTGTCTGTCCATTTACATACTGTTCACTTACCCATTTGTCCTGAAGTTACACAGAACATGTGTTGGGGGAGAAGATTATAGAATTGTTTTTCTCCTTTTCTTCTTTTCTTTTTTCTTTTATTTTCTTCTTTTTGTTGTTGTTGTTATTATTGTTGCTTTTGTTTTGTTTTGAGATCATGGGCAAACACTCATTTTGGACCCCCAAATCAGTGATTTGTGAAATACACGGGCTGTGACAAAGAAAACAGAGTACAAGTATCTTCTGGCTTCTAAATACTGGAGGAATGTCTGAAAGAAACCAGTGTATAATTTAATAAAGATTTTTATTGTCCTTCAAGAACTGAATCTCACACCATAAAGCACCAGGGTTTAAATCCAAATGTTTCTTTCTGCCATGCACTTTGAGACACTGAACAGAAAAGCATGGTGATAGTGAGGAAGTCATGAACAGAAGGGAGAAGGTCAAAACTTGTGTCTTCTTATTCTAAAACAGAAAAGTAAGGAAAAGAAAATAACCCCTGCCAACTCCCTGCTCTGCATTAAAATACACGGAAGAGAAAATAAAGGCTGGAAGATTAGAAAGCTACTAGATGTTACCAGTTATTTTAAACTGTTTTAAATTAGATAGGAAATCAGTGCCATTTTATCACACAAAATATACAGTAGAGGCAGCAACACATCCCTAATTTTACCAAAATGCATTTGTTTCATAACAAAAATATGTATAAGAAGGAATGCGTATCCAATCTGGAAGCATGTTAGCATTTAACACTCTTTTCATCTTTGTGAAAATACTCCCCTTCTGGTATCTTGCCAAGAATGAGGGATTTTGACAGGCTGACTTCTTCCAGGGATACACTTCATGCCTAAACCCAGCTTCAGCTATGTCTCTTTTTCTACTGAATAGTAGCTGGTGTGTGATTTTCAGATTGCTTTTTTCGGGGTTTTTTGGGGTTTTTCCTTTTTTTTTTTTTTTTTAAGTGGAAATCATTATTTGCTTTAGAACAAGAACACTGTAATATGTTATCTTGCAAATCTGAATTCATCATGTATTTGATAGCTACACATGTATAGATAGTCTGCACACTTTCAATCTATAAACAGTGACAGAAAACACACTCCATTTGTAAGCTTCTGCAATGCAAAATGTAACATTGAACAAAAAAAAAAAAGGAAAAAAATCTCGTTTGTGACATTTCCTCCCATTTACAACACCAAGATAAAAAAATAAATTGACAAACAGGAAGTTGCTTCAAAATTATAGCTCCTTCTATGAAGCTGACATTCTTGGGTGCCTGCTCTCTTTGAAGAAGAATAATTGAACAGGCTCTAGTTACAGGGGCCAAGCCTTTTGAAAGCAGAGCTCTCTAGGTGAAGGTTATTCTTTACTCAGGGGTTAATCAGGGACCTGGATTTCAGTCTCTATAATACTGCTATGAGGAAAGGATTGAGAACAAATTCCTCACTTCAGAGTCGCTCAAGATTTCAGTCTCCAAAGTTGATTGGCACTGATAAGAACATCTCTAGTTTTCTTTCTGTCTTTAATGAAAGCATAATCGATTGTATTTTAACTATTTGCTATTAGCTTCTACCTCTAGATAGTCTAATGAGCTATGAAATATCAAATGCTTTCTCTAATCTCTAATTCAGCAAGTCACTCTAACATGTGTGATCTCAAAACCTGTGAGCTGCTCACACTTGTGGTGTGTTGATGCCGCAGTGTTACAGATGAAGATAATGGGAAAATCTGACAACGTAAAAAAGTCCTTGTATTGCAGCCTGAGCCCAGATTTCTATTCCCTGACATATGGAATGATCTGAAAGTCAACTTCCACTTCAGGAACCCAGTGTGGTGAAAATGCTCATCATACACAAAGAAACAAGAAAAAAAAACCAGCTGAGACGGATCAGAAACAGCCAAATAATCTGGTGGCAGAAAGTGAACCAAAATGGAGTTGAATGTACTGTGGGAAATCATGTGGGAGGGAAATTTGGGTTTTGGTCCCATGTCTAGGAGGGGATGAAGTGAGGAAAGGTACACTCACACCAGTAATTTGAAATGTGCTGAGTTTACAGATGAAATTAATTAACTGTGTCTTTTTAGTATCTTCTACAATGTCTGCATCTTCTTCAGTCAAGACAGAAAATGCCTTTTTAAAATTAAAAGCATTGACTATGGAAAAATTACACAGGTGATGAGAGATATTTCCCATCAAAATCCCCATTGCACTACATTATTGCCTTCTCTGCTCTAGGACCCAAAGCAATCAGGCAACCATTCTCCAAGCAGTCAGATAAAGCAGACTGGCCCTGCTGTCATACTATTTTCTGACTCCATATGTAAAAAAAAAAAAAAAATAAAACACCAAAAAAACAGCCTCCCCAACCCCCCTCAAAAAAACCCAAAAATAAAAGAAAACCAAACAACCCACAAGAGAGGAAAAAAATAAACATGAAAAAGCTGAGTAAAAAAAAGTCCTTGGTTCATCCTTGACAAATGAGTTTTCCTTTTATTGCTGCGTAGCTGCCCAGCTGAAGGTTGCTACCTGAGTTTCTAAACTGCAGATGATTTGGCTTCATCTGAGCTGGTCATGTTACATCTGCCTAGCGGCTGAATTTATCCAGACTATTTAATCACATAAGACATACTGCTTATTTTAATTCAGTGCCTTTATAAATACTTTTTTGTATTTCCGAGATGGTGGCTGTCTGGCTGTTTTAGCCACTTTTCTTCCCTTTTGCATCGCCAGGCTTCTCTGCTTCTGGCTTGGAGACTTCCTCAAGAGTCTGTAATGTTCCAAAGAGATCAAGGAATAAAAACACGAGAGCCCCAGTCAAGTGCAGCGATGCTACTGAGCTGCATTATTCCATGAGGGAGTACTGCAATACTTTGCAGTCCTGGTTTTATTTATTCCATGGGGTGGGCTCTTCATACACAGAGAAAGTGAGGAAGGAAAATGGCTCCCATAGGTTACCGAGTGCTTCACGAGAAAGGAGTGACATTCCCGGCTTCCCCTGATCCTGTGGAAGTATTCAGCAGCATTGCGGGAGGAGCTCGGCACCTGAAGGCAGAAGCCCTGAGCAGCTTGTCCGAGGTCGGGGGACAGCCCGAGCGCCCGCCTTAGCGCTCCGGGGCTCCCTCCCAGCTGTCAGCATGGCTGCCGAGCTGCTCACAGAGATTACCTGCGCCTTGCCTCTTTACAGCCTTTCCCACTGTTTGTCAGTCCCAGTTTTTGACATCTCATTTAAATTTAGATCCTAATTTTGAAACCTGATCTACGCCAGCTCCGCTCGGCAGCTCCGGCAGCTCCAGTGAAAGTCTGCCTGCGAGGAAAGGCTGCTGGGACGGCAGCCAAGGACCGCAAGTGCTCGGGGCTGGGACGCGGCTGGCGGCTTTGTCCCGCATCCCGCTGGGATCGCCCCTGGCAGGAGCGCGGAGCCCGCTCGGTGCGCGCCCCCTGCCGCCCCCGCCGCGCCCGCGGGGCCGCGCCCGGAGCCGCTCCTGCTCGCGGCTCCGCTTCCTCCCGATCCCGGAGCAGAACAGCAGCACATCTGCGCTCTGCAGCTCGGCACAAAACCAGGGCATCGGTGGAAGTCACAAGAGGAAAGTCCCCCGGCCTCTTCCGCTAGTTTTGCACTGTTGTCGACACTATCAGGGGATATTGGTCGCTTACTTGGTTTTGTCCCTGAAGAAAAAGCTGAGTTATCTGAAAAGACCTATCAGGAAGAGAGGGTCCTTTAAGATTTGGTACGTGGCTTTTATTTTCCTCGCAGGTATTGTCCATGTAGGAGTTTGCTCATGTGGTTCGTAAGAGTGTGTCTGAGCAACAGGCCAATAAAAAAACATTCAGAAGTTTATTTTCGTGCTAAGAAACCTCTTTGCACCCACAAAACTCCAGCAACAGTAAAATAAGTCAGTGGAGACTGTGATAAGCATTCCTGTGTCTTATGTGCCAGTCTGAAAGACAGATATACCAGAGAAGATCCAGCCCACTCCAATTCCATCTAATCTGGAGTGTTAGTACCTAAAATTAGTTCATGTTCAGAATAGGGTTACAAATTGCTTGGCTCTGCAGACACAAAATCCATAAGATTCTTCCTCATGACTGAGGTTATCATACCCTTTCTTGGTCACACAAGTTCAGGGGCATGGGTGCCTAAAGTCCTGCTACATTCATCTGTGAAATTCATCTGTGTTCACCAAAAAAACCCTAACCTAATAAACAACCAACCAACCCCCCCCGCCCAAAAAAGCCCCAAATGAACAGGACCAAACCCACTAATTTGAACTTTGATTAAGTTCAAAATTAAGGCCTGTAAATGTATTTGTTTTGAGGCACAGAATATGTCTGACTTCCCACTGTGATCAATAAAATCAAATCAACAAACAGCTATTCCTAGCATAAAAGAGGGTACAATTTACTTACCTAATCATCAGTATCTAGTTCCACCTGGGGCCCCCTTGTGGTTTTCTCCCATTCAGAAGGTGTCCATCTTATCTGCTGTACTCGTGTGGATATATTGAATAAGTCTCAAAGTGAATTGTCTTGTGAGACACCCCAAGTTCAGGCAGCTGGACTGAGCTCCAGGGGCTGAACCTCTATGGAGGCTTCAGTGACTGCAGTGGAGACTCAGGCAGTCAGTGCAATCCTAAGGAGGGAGTGTGCCTGTAGACTTCCATACCAGCATTCTCTGATATTCCCAAGGAAGTTCAGAACAGTGGCTAACTTCAACAGGCATAGAATCACTGAGGTTAGAAAAGACCTCTAATATCAGTCTAACCATTAAGCCAGCACCATCATATGCACTAAACCATATTCTCAAGTGCCCCATCCACGTGTTTTTGAATACTTTCAGGGATGGTGATTCCACCAGAACTGTTCCAATGCCTGAGCACCCTTTCAGTGAAGAAATTTTTCCTCATATCCAATCTAAACTTTCCCTGGCACCACTTGAGGCCATTTCCTCTTGTCCTGCCACCTTACCTTTCATGTGGAGGTCTAAGGGCTCATACAGACAAGAGAAACCTTGCTTTTGGGTCTGCACCTCTAGACAGGATCTGATATTACAATGCAGACAGTACAGGAAAGGCTCCTCACCACAGTGACAGTAATGACCTCGGTCCTGGATTGAGAGGATGGATCTTGAAGTCTTTTGTGCTGTTGCAAACTGCCTAAAATCCAATTGCTTGGGATCTTTCTTAACAGGGACAGTGAGGAAAATCAATCCAAATGCACTGAAGGTGTAAATTTAAAGTGTTAAAACTCACTCTTAGTGTAAGAATAAAGACAATTTATTACTAAATAAGGGGATTCTCAAAGAAGCTTAATGAGGTTTTGATAATCCACTTAAAGGAGTGAATCTCTCTTGAATTTTCCCTATGGACAAACCCTTAATCTTTTGTCATAAATTCACTATTGTTTTTCTTGTTTGCATAAGTTTTATAAAACTCATGGGGTCAATGCACCAAATAATGCACCACCAACTTGCTGCTCAGCCACACACAGTCACACTGGAGCTGTGTGACAATATTACTGACTTTTTTTGAGAGTATGCAAACTGCTGTCACATTGGATTCTCTCCATACTTTTAGTGATTTGATTAAAAAAAAAAAAAGTTATTTGTTTTATTTACATGCTTTTTTCCCTGGAGTTGCCAGCCCTTTCTAAACCTATGACAATTCTTTAAAATTGAGTATTGCTTCTCCCCACTTGTAATCCAGAAGCAGGAGCTTAATCTCAGACCAGCGTTGCAAGCAAGCAGAGTACACACTCATTAAATGCAGGAACTGTTCCCATTCCCATTAGAGACTGGTGTTTAGTGCACATATCAAGAAAACACAGGACAAGGAATTATTTGTTTCTTCCTCACGAGAGGTTCTGAACCCAATTTCTCCACTTGCTCAGAATGCCCAGCTCAGCAGGTTTCTTTTTTTTTTTTTTCCTTTTTCCCCTTCAGGAATCAGGAGACATTCAGAACTAACTCTATCTATGTTGAATTAACGTGTGCAGAGAAAAGGCGCTCTCTTTTGGGGAGACACCACCATGGGAAGCCGGGTTTTAACGGAGAATACGAATGCCTCGGGGAAAAAAACCAAAATGTAAAACCCCAGACAGAAATCTTGAGCGTTTCTGCCTTTCGGCAGCTCAGGTCCCGGCCCGCGGCAGGGTCCCGCCGTGCCGCCGCAGGGCCAGGAGAGGGAGCCGGCGGCTCCGCATCCCTGTCCCGCATCCCGGCCCCGACCCTATATCCCGACCCTACATCCCGACCCCGTATCCCGAGCCCACATCCTGCTCCCGCATCCCAGTCCGCACCCCGAGCCCACCTCTCGTCCCCGCATCCCGGTCCCGCCGCCTCCCGGAGCGGGGTCCCGGCGTGGCCCCGCTGCGAAAACAGAGAGCTCGGGGCTGCGAGGAGCCTGAGGTTCGCACAGACACTGTCGGCGGCGGGGATTCGGCTGCGGAGATCGTGGATGGTGTCTGGGGATGGCAGGATGGCAGAAAGGGTCAGGGTCTACCTGGATGGGGCAGCAGAACCATCACTGTTCACAAGGTGAACAAGCCGAGGTGTAGAGATTTACACTGCGAATGCAGAGGAGAGAGTGTGAAGAGAAGAAAGAGAAGGTCAGCAGGGAGATGCAGGGTTTGTGGACTGGTTTTTTATCCTCTCCCCAGGGTTCAAGACCAGCGTGAATGGGACTTTGAACAACTTGGTCTAGGGGGTGGCATCCCTACCCATAGCAGGGTTGGAATTAGATGATCTTAAAGAGCTCTTCTAACCCAAACCATTCTATGATTCTATGAATTTTAAGCAAAGCATGCAGGGTGATGCGGGCAGGAGACAACTTGGAAACAATGAAACAGCCTGCCTGCAGGACAGGCACATCAATGCTGAGAGGGTGGCGCACAGAAAAGCTCTCACACCCTTTGGGGAGTCAGCACAAGAAAGGCTGGGTCCAAAGTGCCTACATCTACAAACGGGGAGCATGCAGGGCTGTGGTTTAGCTGCACAGACAAGCAGTGGGATGGCTCACACAGACTGAGTGCTGTGATGGAAGGGTACAGGCTCTTAAGGATAGGTTGGGATGGAGAGAAGGAAGATTTGCCCTTTATGTATGAGAGCAGCAGCAATGTGCAGAGCTCTACCTGCAGACATGTGATGACTGCTGAGAACCTTCTCCAAACAACTGGAAGAAGCCTCAAGGTTGTAGGACCTAGTCCTCATAGGAGATGTTAACCATCCTGCTGTCTGATCAAGTGACAATACACTAGGCTCCTTGTGAGTGAGGAACACCAAACTGAACACAGTACTCCAGGTGCAGCTCACCAAAGCCGAATAAAAGTGCAGAATCACCTCGACCTACTGGCAAGACTTTCCCTAATGCAGCCCAGGATACCATTGCTCTTTTTTGCTGCAAGGCCAGGTTGCTGGCTTGTGTCCAATGTGGTGTCCACCAGGACCCCCAGCCCTGCAGATCTGCTTTCTAACTGGATGGCCCAAGGCACATACTGGTGCGTGGGGTTGTCTTTCCTTCTCCTAGCTGAATTTCAGGAGGTTTCTGTCAGCCCATTTCTTCAGTCTGTTGGGGTCCCTCTGGATCGCCACAAGACCCTCTGGTGTGTCTGCAGACAGTGCTGATTTGCTGATGGAGCACTCAATCTGCTGTGTTTGACCCTCCTTTGGGGAGGGACTGGGTGATCTCCAGAGGTGCCTTCCAGCTTCTGTGATACTGTAATTCTGTGCTACTCAGCAGTTTTCATACCCCAAGTAAATTACCACAATGAATAAACAAGGGAGAAATAAAGTGCTAGTATGAGTGCAACACTGCATGAGTACAATCAATATTCATCAAATAGAAAAAGCAAAAAATCAATAAGGTAAAAATTAAACAGTAAAAGAAAAAGAAGTCTTCTCTTTCAGTAAACAGGCACAACTGATCTCCACTGCCACAGACCATGGATTCTTTCTTGTTCTGTGCATACTTTCAGCTAATGGATCCACATACACAGCAGGGAGAGTTAAGGGACAATCATTTCAGAGTTGTTAGGTGAGTTGCCTTCAAAATCTGACATTGTTTCCATATGGTGACTTTCCCTTTATGTGCACAATATGCACCTAACATATATATGTAAATGAATATCTATATATACACACTCATACATTTATACATATGTATGCACTCTCTCCTGGGAAGTGTAAATATGTCCTCAGGGATGAACAGTGGATAATAATAATAAATTGCTGTTGCTCTCTCTGTGAGAGCAAACATCTAGGAAATCAACAGGAAATAGCTAAGGCAGATATTTCAGCACTAGTATGTACTACATAGATGCTCTCCTTACAATTTTTTATTGAGACAAAAAATGCTGATGAAGTTCAGGACATGTCTTTTTCACAAGGGGAGTTCTGATTTTTCTTTGCATGTTTGTAAGGAGGTTAGACACACAGAAGCTTCAGAAAGGAAAACAGGGGTAGTGTGGACTTGCCTGTGTCCATAACTCTGGTGCTCTTCCAGGTGCCTCTGGGACCATGACAGGGCACAGAGATGGTGGGTGGTGTGGAGCTCCCTTCATCCACGGCTGTGGGGACCCTCTAGCCACCCATAGCACCATGATGTGGTACAGAATGAATATATGTGTGTTTCCTGAAGCTTAGGTTGATGTCCTAGCACAAGTTCTCTGCAGTGCTCTCCAGCTGACTGGTGGAGGGGGGTGAGGACAGACAAGTGCCACAATCTGGTTGTGGCTCTCTCTGGGGCTGTGGCTGTCAAAGACAGCAGAGTCAACATATGGAGCAGCCATCCTTTGTTGATATGAGAAACCCTTTCCACCCTGGAAGTCCGAGGCTTTCCCAGCCTCACAGCAGGACTGTGCAGCCCATATTTCCCTGTCAGTTACAAGAGCCTCCTCCTGGGCCAGTCATGTCACCAGCCCCACTCTCACAGGGGCCACCACAATCATTCTGCCCACTGTGACGTGCCTCTACACTATTAGGGCTCAGTGTCATCTGGGGCCCCAATCCTTGTCCAGGCAGGGGGAACGGAGCTTCTTCCCATGATTGTGGGCAGCTTCCAGACCCCTGTAAGACGATGACAGGGTGCCTGTCTTGTAGAGCACCAACAACTCTTTGACTGAGTGGCACAGGAGAGAGAAGGCAGGAGCATGCTATGGTCTGGTCACATCCCTGTCTCAGTGTCTAGCTGCCGTGTACAAGAGAAGCAAGGAAGGAGCAGCCTTCCTCCTTTGCCACAGGCAGACCTTGCTTTCCTAGTCTCCCCAGTCCTCCCTGTCTTCTCCTTTCAGGCTGCTTTCACCTGTGTCCTCCATGGCCGGAGTGGGTTGGTGCAGGTCTTTTAGTGCCCATCCCAGGCAGACCAAGATTCTGTTCTCTCTGACATGGCTGCAGCAGCACCAGGGCTGGTGCCCAGAGTTAGTGCTCTGTCACTGAGACACAGATATTATCTTCCTCCATTCAAGCAAGACAAAACAAATAAAAATAATAATAACCACACAAAAATGACTGGTAACGCTGGGGAGGGAAATTAAATAGCTGTAGGAGCAATTTAAAGAACAGCAACTCAGCAAAGGTTAAAGGGAATTAAAAGCTGCAGGTCTTACCTACTGCATAATTTTTAAAATTCTTTATGGTAATTTATGCTGAGATGTGTGAGTATAAGTGTTAATTCTGGGGGAAAAAAAAGCTTGATGAATTGAATAGATGTAATATTTCACAGCTTTGGAATTAAAGATGTCTAATGCCAAATACAGAACCCATGAGTGGTTTACATGTTTCAGGATGTTTCATCTTGAGCTGCAGGACTTGTGTCTTTCTTTCTCACAAATGATTCTTCCAGGAACTGTCCTGTGACACAGAGTTTGGTTAGGCACTAGAACAAAATCCATAAATTAGCATCCCTATGCTTCATTCACAGGCCATTACGACCTCTTTAATTGGCAGGACCAGAGGCAGTGGGTCCAAACTGAAACACAGAAGCCTCTGTCTAAACATCAGCAAACAAGTTGTTACTGTGAGGGTGACCCAGCGTGGGCACAGGCTGCCCAGGGAGTTTGTGGAGTCTCTGTCCTTCGAGATACTCAAAAGCCATCAAAGATGCAGTTCAGGACAACTGGCTTCAGATGGTCTTGCTTGAACAGGAGCGTTGGACCAGATGCCCTCTAGGAGTCCTTTCCAACTTCAACCATGCTGTGATTCTGTGATATATATGTATATTGCAGATTGTAACAACCAGAAACTTTCCATTATACATCCCTATATAATTTCCTGAAACTTTTAACAGCTTACATGAATAATTTCCATGCTTTGCCTTAAGATGGAAAATGTTTTCTAAAGTATTTCAGTTATTTTTGAACACAGTTATGCAAACATGTAACTAGAGTGCAGTGGGTTTTTATGAGAAGGGAAAATGGAGGAAGTAGTGTTAGGAAAATGCTAGCAGACTTTTTCACCTACATTAGCTTCCATGTTGTATTCTCTTATGAGGTTGGCAGCAACATTAGCCTGTGGAGGAGTGGTTCCTTGGAATAGAGGAAGGTGACAGGTATGGCAGAGGCTTGATTCCCAAAACTGAAGCAGGGCGTCAGGAATCCCAAGAAGTAGGATCTGGAGGTAGTGTGAAGTGGTAAGGCTAGAGCACGGTCTTGGATGCTCCTGCCCATCCTGAATTTCAGCTCTGAGGAGCAGGTTGCACTCCCACCACATGACTCACGTCAAGGAGAGAGGGTACAACCGCTGTTTTCACAGTGAGACTGGCTCTGTCCTGAACTCCAATGTTAAAGCACTTCTCAGAGTCTTTTCATGAAGAAACCTTTGATGCTGGAAGCGTTGCCTTCACTATTGACTAAAAGCTGGTAACAGCATGAGAACTATGTCTTATGTTGTCTCAGTGTGCTGTCTGCTCCAGTATGCCTAAATCATAAGCAACTAAAATACTTTGGCTTGTTCATGATCTTTAAAGATACCCTGAAGATTACAGCTACATCTTCTGAGGTTTCTGTTGGCCTTGAGCATGCACCTACTCCTGTGTGCCAGGATTGTTCCTGAGTCATCCTTGCCCTGCAGTCACACAGCATTTCTGAACACTTCCCAAAAGCAGGACCCACAGTGCCCTTGGGCACATGAGAAGTATTGCAGAGATAGGCATGGGAAAAGAAAAAAAAAAGTGGTAGCTTGGAGGAAGGATAAATGCAGTGATGAGGGAGCAGCAGCTGCCCAAAAGCAGAGGCAAGAGCAGGAAGAGGCAAGCAGCAGAACAGGGGGCAGAGCTACAGAAGTTCAGGGAGCCAAAAATCCCAAGCAATAGAGACAGGAAAGCCTGTAATCAGTAGGCATTCTTGTTCACATCCTGCAGAGCTGAGGTGAATTGTCCCTTGCTGTAGGACACCCGCCCACCAAAGCTGCTCTATCACTGCCTTCCTCATCTGGGCAGGAGAGGAAAAAAGGAAAGGCACAGATTGAGATGAGGACAGGGAGAGACCACCAGTGACTCTCGCAGGCAAAACAGACTCTTCTTGGGGAAAATTAATCTTGTAACAAAAAATCAAAGTAGTATAATGAGAAAGGAAACAGAATTTGAAAACACCTTCCCCAAAACTCTCCCCTCTTTCCAGGCTCATCTTTATCCATGGTTTCTCTACCTCCTCTGCCCAGTGGCATAGGAGAAAGAGGATGGGAACTGTGCTAAGTTCATCACATTATATTTCTGCTGCTCCTTCGTCTTGTTGGGTTGTTCCCATGGGAGACAGTCCTGCACAAACTTCTCCAACAGGAGTCCTTTGCACAGGGTGCAGTTCTCTGTGAACAGCCCCAGCACGGGTCCCTTCCATGGGGTGCACTCCTTTGGAACAGCCTGCTCCAGCATGGGTCCCTCATGGGGTCCTGCTTACTTGAGAGTGGGCTCCACTCTCCACAAGGCCACAGGTGCTTCCAGAAGCCTTCTCCATCATGGGCTTCCCATGGGGTCACAGATTCCTTTGGGCATCCCCCTGCTCCAGTTTGAGGTTCTGCACAGGCTGTGGGTGGATCTCTGCTCCGCTGTGGAGTTCCATGGGCTGCAGGGGCTCAGCAGGGGCACAGCTGCCTCACCATGGTCTGCACCACAGATTGCAGGGGAGTCTCTGCTGCAGTGTCTGGAGGACCTCCTCCCCCTCCTTCTGCACTGACCTTGCTGTCTGTAGGGCTGTTCCTCTCACATATTTTCACTTTTCTCTCTGCTGCTGTTGTGCACTTTTCCCCCCTTCCTTCTCAATTATTCATTGTGGTTTAGGACTGGTATTCTCCAATTTAGTAATCCTACTAAAACCACACCACTACTTGCTCCCCCTTCCCCTCCTCCTTCCTGCTCTGGCAGGATAGAGTTGAGAATTGGAGGCACAAAAGTAGAAAATCACAGCTTGAGATAAGAACTATTAACTGGAAACAACAATGAGATAAGAGAACAAACAGCAACAACAAAAATATTACTAACAAAAGGTATGAGGCAAAGAAATTATTTACATGGAAAGCTGGCAGCAAATACTGACCAGTTTCCCCACTACCTTTTTTCCCCCCTGGAATAGGATGCTCTTCTTCTTGGAAGGGAGAGAGTCTCTTTACCTATCCCTGGCGATGAAGTGAGACGGTATTGAATAAAATCAGTGTCTGGCCATGCCCCCTCAGCCGTGTTTCTTCTCAGCTATTGCAAACAATTAACCCTGTCCTTGGCTGAAACCAGGACACTGTTACCCCAGAGGTGCCACCACTGTCACTGGTGGGCTCAGCCTTGGCCAGAGGTGAGCCTGCCTTGGAGCCAGATGCCACTGGCTCTGTTGAACACAGGGGAAGCTTCTGATCAGTTTCTGGTAGAAGCCACCCCTGTAGTCCCTCTCAAAAATCTTGCTCTGTAAACCCAATACAAATGAACTTAAATTCCTAACTGTTATTAGATAAACCTCTATTGTTTTGATATTCTGGAAATGGCTGAAAAAATGTGTTAATTCTGCTGCAGTATTAATGACTGCCACAATATTTTCTGTCAAAGATAATAGAATGATGCTCCTGCAGTTTCAGAAGTGGCAGGTGAAGTTATCTTCTAATCTTTGGTGATGCCAAAGGGTAGCATTTGGCCTTGTAGAGTGCTGTCTCAGGACCCAGGGTATTCCAGATAGTTTACATAAATTTCCAGTGTACAAGCCAGGAAATGTATACTTAAAGTTAGGAAATGTCAGCATATCCTCAAGAGCACTATTTTCTTTTTGCACATTGGTATGCTCTGTTACAATGCCAAAGACCCACAGTGCTAGTTCTCCTGCATTTCTTATGCAGTAAATTGCTTGGTACTGTGGTGCAGTGAAATGAGAAGCTGTAGCTGAGTGGTTAAAGAAATGTGCAATATATCCAGCAATGTCAGCGTGCGCCCCTGCTCTCTATGAGTTCTTGTTATGAGTGTTAGCTTCCTTTTACCTAACTGAAGCAGCTAGGAAAAGCTTTCTTCTTCATTTCAGCTGGGGAATCAAAGAGCACTGAATTTTTTGTTAGCCACATCATTCTTTTATCTGCCAGTGGCTACTGAAATTGGAAATATTATGCATCATAACACAGCAGGCCATATAGCCCTAGGTGAACATGCAGCCACCACTGTGAGTCTGTGTATTGATTTTATTACCATGCTGTCTTGAAGAGCTGGGCTTATATCTGTCAGCTGCCAGGGACCTCGGGTGATAATGACTTGAACTTTGTGGGTTTCTTATTAAAAGCCTGTGGCACTCAGAATGTCATTTTGCATTTAATTGATATTTTATCAAATTTCTCCCATCAAATATTGCTGATTTGTCTTATTGAATTGGCTACTGATGTAATCACACAAATGCAAAAACCAAAATGCGTGGTGGTATTTTCAGTACTGTATGTGTATTGAGAGCTCTGGTATCTGGTAGCATGCATCATAGATACCAGTGAAAATTTCTTTGATCTGTCAATACTAATAAATAAAACAAGGCCACAGACCACTGTCATAGTCTTAGGGCCCAAGGATCTTATGGGCATCCTCCAACTCCTGTAACATCTCTGAAGTTGTAAAAATTATTATTATTATTATTATTATTATTATTATTATTATTATTATTATTATTATTATTATTATTACTATTATTTTAAATTTCTTTTTTTGCTTGTAGGTTGTGAAAGGACATGCAGACTGTTATCTACCATAGTAATGTTTTATAGCATGAAGCTGTGGGAATGTGCTGCATACAAAGTGTCATGTGGCAAGAGGAGTGTTTGAGGGTACAGCACTGACTGCTGCAAAGTTAGGCATAGGGTGGGGGACACCCAAACCACTACATTCATCTCCGTGTGGCCTTTTGGGAATGGTCCTGGCACAAGTTATCCCCTGAACTATGCCCAGTCATTGTCTTGGAGAAGAACTCTTAACTGGGAGAGGGAAAATCCCTGCCAGGGAATATGCTAGCAATTATGCACTGCACAAGGCTGGCGGTCTCATCCAATGCTGAACTTACTGCCTGGCACTTTTTCATTTAACAGCACAGATATGTGCTGTGTTTTATAGAATGTCTTTCAAAAATATTATGGGATTAGGTTATAAACAATTCTCGTACCTCTAATTGTTCCCAGTCCCCCATATCTTTGTATTGCTTTCTCCAGTGCAGGACCATGTCAACTTCAGCTCAATCAGTGGTGTACTTGCTCTCTGTTAATGGCTATTATAATGTTGGCCTTTTTTCCCTTGAACAATTCAGCTGTCCTTGCTGTTTGAAGGCATTTCTCTAGCTCTGTCTCCCTCAAGCATGCCTCCTGCAAACTGGACTATTTTTTCCCAGAGACAATCCTAAATTCCATAATTGAATATCTAATGTCTATAAAGTTACACATATTGTTTCCAGTTCTGAATACGTGTTCAGTCTTTATTCAGATTTTCAAATTTCTGGATAAAATTAAAGAAAACAATAAAGCAAAGCAAAAAATACTCTAGTAGTTCTCATTTCTTATGTAGCCACAGTATAATACCTTGTAAAACAAATGGAAGATAACAAGACTTCAGAATGCTTCTATCTTTTACTGTAAGTAAGGGTCTTCATAGAACAGCTGTGATAGAAATGTTTACTATAACCATCAAATGCAATATCTACTTACTAATTCTAGTGATGGCATACAAAAATGTGATGGTATTTTGCAAGAAATGCAGAATCAATAATAATTGGTTTAACTACAATAGTGCAATAGTGCCTTGTCCTGCTGATTAAAGATTGATGCAGATTTAAGTAGATACAGTTTGCCGCCTTTATATACAAATACAAACGTCATTAAATAAAGTACTGGAATATTTCCAGTGTAAATACACTTAAAAAAAGTATGGAAAATATCTGTAAGGGATGATTTCTCTGAAAGTGAGATAAGGTAGTTATTGATGGTGTGACCTCTTTTGTAAAATTAGGAATAAGGATTTAGAAGAAAATATATATAAGATTAGGTTTATAAGTCTGAATTTTTTATATTCTGCATTTATATGTCTTCTATATACATGATGCTAAGTTTTCCTGCATTTTTCCATGAGATAGTGCTGTTACATCAAGGAGAAAGGAAAACCTTTGGGTATCTGCATAGGTAGCAAGAATGAAGTCCAGAGGTCAAACCTTATAAATAACCATGCTGTGACCTAAGGCACCAACCTGATTCAGTAAGAAATTGATTAGTTGATATTTCTGTAGTCTCATTCTGTCTGGAGTTATCAAAAGTCTTGCTCAGCTGCTCCATGCTTCAGGCATTTCTTGCAACAACAATGTCATTCTCATATCTCTTATCTTCCTAAAGGTAGGATAGTTAGAAAAAAATTACTTCAATTTCAAATTTTTTCCCATGACCTTCTGCTATTTTTCCCTTCTGGTTTTGCTGCCTGAGTTATGACTTTGCTTGCCTGTACACAAAGAAAAGAAACTCATTGTTTTGCTTAAAATGGAATAAAGCTTTCTGGCTTTTTTTACTTGCTTTTCTATTTAGAAACCCTGGGGAAACTGTAAGGCTAATTTTTGACCATAACAACAAAAATCCTGCTTTTTACTGTAATAAAGCATGGGATTATCTTAGGAACTCATGACTCTGAGGATTTAGTCTTTAAGACTAAGCACTGAGTATTACTAAAACTTAAGATAAAAAGAGTTCTGGTGATTTAGAATAAGCTCTGCCCTTCCAGAGCTGCAGAATAAGACCAGTAAGCTGAATGTTAGCCAGCAGGAATTACTACAGTTTTGCATATATAGAATTATTTAGTTTATCTTTTGAGATGTCTTGATGAAAGAAACTGCAATTAGGGTTTCAGAAAACTTCACAGATAAGCTCCATTGCTGGCCTCTGCACACTAATTGTGGTTTCCTTATCCTGTATACTCTCTTTATATTTCACTGACTCACTGCAAGCCTGTCTTTACATATCAGGCTTTTCTGCTTCAGCATATTCCAGGATTCTGCCCACTGGAGAGGCTGAGCCAGAGAAACAGCTAAATGTGCATCCTTCTGATGTCAAATGTAAACGGGAATGGTCTTGCCTTGTTTATTCTTAACAAGTCTTGACAGTGGCCCCTTGCAAAAAGACAAGGTTCTCTTAGTAAATGTGTTCGTGAAAAACTTGTTTTGATTGACAACAGCGACAATACCCCGAAGGGATGTCATACTGTAAAGGAGCTCTTGCCTCCTTCTCACACAGAGCAGGAGTAATGCGTGCTGGGGCACCTGAGTGGATGCTCCTTTCTTTCTAAATAACTTTGGGGAGGGGGGGTGGTTTGGGAGTGGGTTGTTGTTCCTTTTTTTTTTTTTCTAGAAAACATAAATGTTGTTATAACCTGCTTTGAAGAGAATTGTTGAGATGCTAGACAACATGTAATTGAGATAGCTCCATCATCTGCATGTTTGTCTTTTTCTTCTTTAAATAAAGCACAATTCCTGCTATTGCAGGTTTATCTTCTGCAATATACTTTAGTTAGTTGCTAGTTCTTGCAGTGTGCTGTATCAGTACATCATCAAATTGACAGTTGTGTGAATCTGTCACAATACATGTAGTAATAATTGTATTATTGTCTCTGTGGTTAGAATGTGTTCAGGACACGACTGTGGCATCTCTACTTCTGAAAAATCATCAAACATGAAATGCCTTATGACTAATAAACCACTGCAGACAGCATCTGTATGTGGATATGGTGCATATATATGGTACATATATAAGCTGTGCAGATCCGCATTTATAGTAACATACTGTAATTATGGTAAAAGGTCTGTCAGCATTTCCAGAGCAAACATAATTTTCAGGATTTTTTATACATCTATAGGTTAGATCTCAGATAGAATTTGGCAAATGAGGCCTCAGCCTGGGTAGCAAACCTTCTATAGATTTCTTTTTTTAAGTATTGCTTCATAATGTATACAAACACAGAGACAAGTGTTTTGTGAAGTTTTTGTGATGTTGTAATTAAAAAGCAGTACAGGTTTAAGAAAACATTTGCTTCAAAGAAATACCTAAATTAAAAAAGGGAAAGAAAAAATAAAAGGAGAAAATAAATTAATGACTCACCTTGCCCAGCACAGTCTACTTTTTTTACAGTGCCCAGCCTAGTCTACTTTTTTCAGTGTTTTGGTTTTTTTTTTTTCCCTTTTGATAGTGATGAAATATCATGTCTACTCTTTCATTCTTTGGCTGTTCCAGGCTTCCAGGAGTCTGAGAACTGCAAGAACTGGTGTACTGCAATCCTTGGTGATATTGGAATGGCATGTGGGATAAGGTTTCATGAACATCTCAACACTTTGCAGATACAGTAGGGAATATGACATGTTCCTGTTGGCACTTGGACTTAAATGATCAGATTCTGTTTTATTCTTGTGTTCCACCATAGCTGGTGGAAAGACCTTTATTCAGATGGACATGGCCTGTGAAAGAGTTTGGCTGTGAAAGACGGGGTGCCTTTGACCCTTTAGGCAGATGTTATCCATAGCAAGCCTTCCTTCAGCTCTTTCTATCCTCACAGACTCCCTACTGCCCCCTGCTCCCCACCTTGCTGCTCCAGTACAAGGTTGTTGGGCTACTTGATGATGGTTTTATTCTCACTTACTTTTCCCACATTTAGACTTAGGTAAATAGTTGGGGTTTTGGGGATTATCTACTAGAATTAAAAAAAAAAAAATCTGTTGCAATTCTAGATACAAAAAAAGGGAGATGAATGAAGAGAATTGCAGAAGAATGAACTGAACCTGTTGGAACAGGTCCATAGGAGGGCTACTAAATTGGCCAGAGGGCTGAAACAGCTTCACTGTGAAGAAAGGCTGAGAGAGTTGGGTTTGCTTGGACTGGAGAAGAGAAAGCTTTAGAGAGGCTTTATTGCAGCCTTTCAGTATATAAAGGGTGCTTGTAAGAAAGATGAAGAAGGACTTTTACTGTGGCCTGTAGTGACAGGACAAGGGACACTGCACATTCACACTAGAAGACAGAAGGGTTAGCTTGGACAAAAGAAAGAAATTCTTTACTCTGAGGGGGTGAGGCACTGGAACAGGTTGCCCAGAGAAGCTGTGGTTGCCCCATCCATGGAAATATTCAAAGCCAGGCTGGATGAAGTCCTGAGTGCAGGGATGAGCCCCTGTGGCAGGGAGTTGAACTAGATGATTTTCAAAAGTCCCTTGCAGACCAAGCTATTCTATGATTCCAAAATGAAGAAAACCACAATTTTCATTTTAAAATGGTCAAAATGAAAGATTCTTCTACTTGAGTCTCTAAGTGAGGGGAAAAAAAAGAAAAAAAACATTATCACATCAAGTTCCTCAAATATCTTTGTTTCAGCAAGAAAAGAATTCCACGTAAAACCAATGAGATAAATTACATTATGTTCCTACTTAGCATAGTGGAAGTTTGAACCCAATCAGCTTTAAGCAAATACTAATTTTACTCTCAGTGTCAATGAAAAGATCTAAAAATATGTCAAAATAGATAACATAAAGCTACAAGTGGATATTGTCAGGCTGACCTAAAAGTATATTCAAGATTTCTATCCTCTTTACATACAATTATGTATACAGAGAGAACCATGATATCAGAGAGGTCATACTTTAAACTGGAGCTGTGTGTAAAAAAGGGCCTTTGAGACTGGCTTGTTATTGTCACTTTTGGTACTGATGGCAACAGATGGTTAAAACCAATTGTCCAGCAGCAGCCAGGGTTTTGTGGAATGTCTGTATGGTGGATACATGAAACACTAGAGCATAATTAAAACCTTTGTGATTTTTTTACCAAAAAATTATATATCTACATACACACAGCTAAATAGATTTAAAAAAGATCTTATGAATCATTCTTTGTACAACCATGTTATATATGAATGTAATAGAATATATTGATTCAAAATGTAGATTTTACAGAGTTTCCTTCCTTCATGCCATCTGATGCACTAATAAGTTCGTCATTAAGTTTAATAGAAAAGGTAGGGTGGAAAGCAGTAATCTCCACTTGTATTACAAACCTTTTTGAATGGAAGGTTTTCCTGTCATATAGCATGAGAATTCTAGGACTAATGCCCTTTAACTAAAACCAACACCACAAATTTGCTCTGATTAGTTCAAGAAGAACAAACAAAGCCCGGCTATGTTCTTAAGATTATAATCAAATTTGTAGGTGCTAGCTTTGAAACTGTATCAATGAACAAAACCACAAACAAACACACATTATTTATTATCCATACAATAGAGCTGCTTGTCAAGTGTGTTTCATGGTGATTAGTCTCTCTACTTCAAGTTAAGAGATCTAGTATGTTCATTTATGCAATCATTATGAGTGGAGAAAGGCAAACTACCTTGACAGTAAAAGCTGACCTTTCAGTTATTTTCCTCAAATCTGAACTATCCATTTGTCAGCTATGGTGTGTGAACCAATTCCTTTCTATCTATACTAAGGTGCAGTATGCCTTCAGTTTGGAAAAATTAAGGTGAATAAAGGTCATCAAATCTCTTTATCTGATTGTAGCCAAGAAAATTGCTGAAAGCAAGCAAGTATGCTGCAGGCACATTGGTGATTTTTCACAATGCCACTGACTGGAACCTTCAGATTTGGTGCAGTTATAGATCATGGACCAGAATGCACACACAAGCACACACATAAAGAAGGTTAAAAAAAAAAAAAAAAGAAAAAAGAGAAAATTCAGATTTCAGTGACACTATCACCTCACAGGACACCCAGTGACTGAGCATTTGATTTTGTTTGCCAATTCATAATTTTAGTCTTTCAGAGTGTCATATTTTGTAATCTCTTCCTGGTTTTGCTTTATTTTTATACATGATTATTATTGTATTTATGTATAGCTAAGCTGTATAAAGACACCCATAGAAAAGTTATAGGTACACATAATATTAATTAGATTTACAATTCCAAATGATGGCCAGCAAACAGCATAGCAATAATCCCCTAGAGACAACAAATTAACTCAGCTAGCTATGTTTTCTTTTTGACCTTCGCGAAATAAAATTTGAACTTGCCCAAATGCTTTATCATATAAATGACTCTTCAAAGATGCTCAGAAGGTCATGATGTTTGACTGGGTGGTCTGTTTCTTTTTTTCATAAATAAAATAATTAAATGCATCTTTAGTTTTTGTGTGTGCTATGTGTCCCAGAAGGTATGACCTTGTTAGCTATCAAGACTCAAATATCTCTGATGTCACTACTATTTATCACATTCCAGCGGAGAATATAGCCACCTATTTATTAATTGGTTGAATCATTATCAATAATTACAGTTGTGCTAATTTTGCCTTTTAACCTCTACAAGACAATGGGTGATGAATAATTGCATATTGCAGCTGGGAATGGGTGACCAAAAGCTAATGTTCTATGTCAAAGTACAGGGCAAAAAAATTATTTCTAATAATAATGTCATGCTATAGTCCCAGATAAGTTGCTGGGTAAAGGCACCATCATCTGCTTTATCCACCAAAGAAACAGGGCCCTGATCTAGTTGACCTCTATATCCAAAAATTACAACGTCTTGTTTTGAGCTCTAAGTGTCTTGCATCTCTGGAAAGCATAATGTCCTCCCAATGTGGTGTGCCTCCCATTTCCCATCTCAGAATAAGCAGACAGACACGGGTATCTATAGAACGTAATTCAGACTTAATATGTGTCCAAATACCAACATTTTTGTCAATTGCTATTTTGTACAAGGTGTTGTGAGTTAGAACGAGAAGTCTTGGTTTTCTTCAATGTTACTACCAATGAGAAAATGTAAAATATGTGCTATGGAAAGCAATTGTACTAGTTTTTCTTTTTTTCATGGTGGTTTAAGACCTAGCAGAATTACTGTGTCTTCCTATAATTTGTCAAATGAGCATTTGAGAAAAAAGAATTGACATTTAAGGCAAAAGTACATCTTCACTGACCCAGGGCCTTTCTTTTTGATTCAAAACATTTGTGGCAAATTTGAGTGACAAAATTTTCCAAGGTTAATAACAAAAAGTGATAGCCAACACTGAACTCTGTTTCTGCTTGCATGGATGGACTGCTATCCAACCGCAACTTGAATACGATTAAAAACATAATTTGACTTTGAAATCCAAACATATCTAACACCTTCCTCCCTAGAGGATCAAACCAGATGTGCCTTGTTTTTATCCTGCTGGCAGCTAAACATAATTTCCTAGGTAGGCATCCACAGAAATCCTGTGATATCTTAAAAAGTAAATTTAATCAGGGTAAACACATCTCTAAAGCATTAGACCAATGAAATTTTAAACCCCATCTCACAAAGTTATATTTCACAAAAGTGGAAAGCAGTTTTTATTCCTTTTTGCTGCAAATTTTGTGAACATATGGTGTAATGTGGAAACATGGATAGTCAGAACAGTTAGCAGTTGCTGTGGTACTGCTGGCTTATTTCCACTTTACAAATTCATACGAAGCTAAAATATCACGCTGGTGACATATGCTTACCGGCTCTCCATTTACTGCCTGCAGCTATGGGCTCCTGTATTCTAATGGTAATTCTACAATCTGTTCACTGACAGCTCAGGGGGCCAGATGATATGCACACTACTGACAGGGACATCACTTTCATGAAACATTTACTTCTCTGCACCTGAATATTGGAGTAATCATATAGAGAGTCGACACACCATGAAATAGAGTTAGACTGAAGATTCTGAGAAGAAAATAGCAGACTGTCACTCAAAATAAAGTTCATTTTATACCCAGCAGAGCTAGGTTAAAAGACATTTCCATACACTGAAAATGCTTTCCATCCTTAAAGCTGCAGTTTAAAAGAAAAATGTTTTCCCCGTATTTTTCTTCAGTGGCTCTGGGGATAATTACACTCCAAGACTTGCATTTAGGAATGAAGTCAGAATTGTAGTGGGTGGATGGGCACTGAAAATTCAACCCTGCCACCTTGTCAAGAGCACCACTAAGCCACCCCTGGGCAACTTCATTTTATCTGCTGCCAGGTTGGCTGTGAGGTTTTGAACCCATGAAGCCCATTTGCACGAAGCCTTCCCTCGGATCAGATCCTCCCACCTGACTGAGGCAGCGGCACAGGTGCAGCTGAGCTTTCACTGTTGGATCGGCCCCAAAGAAATGTACAGCTAGCATGGGATTAGGTGGCTGGTGCTGGGGAGACTCATCCATGAGCAGCCAAAGGAGTCAAAGGACTCACTGCTGGATTGGGATCAGCTGCTCAGAGTGAGAACTTCTGGACTGTTCCTGAGTAGGCATAGACAGGGTTGATAAGAAGCATATTCAGGTGAGACTCAGCAAAATGCAAAATGCATTGCACAAATGCTACATTTTACAGAAAAGGTAATGATAAATTCCAAGGCAAAAGGTTAATTTAAATATGCAAAAAAAAAATTGTGGAAAGGCCTAAAAGGCCAGATAATATCTTTTCCCTTTGTCATTCCCACCAGAAGACAACAACAAATTATCTCATATTCTGAAAGAGGGATAGAACAGTAGAATAAAACAAAGATTATTCCCTTGCTAATATAGACAGGCCAAGGATAAAAGTGTAATGTATGACCCAAGAGTTGGTAGCATGGAAATCACCTTTCCAGCATCCATGTGACCTGTGAGTAGAAATACAGTGTCAGCATTAATGTATGTTCTATGTCTTGGCCCTTGTGAAAGTAATTATGAGCAGAGATGGCACTGGAGAAGAAATTTAAACACTACTAGGCAGATGGGAATAAAGTTAAAAGCTGGACTGGAAGACACAGAATGAAATACTATCTGAAAAGAAAAACAATCATGAGGGAAAAAAGCTAGTATGAAATCTTTCCACATTAATGTATCACTAAATACGAAACATCACATGATTTTAGAAGAAAAATGCACAAAAAGCAAAATGAAGGTTGCTGAGAAGTAAAGCTTGTGATTGCCACTGCTGGTGATCAAGAATCCTCCCTGTCAGTCCCTTGCGATGGTCCATTGAAAATCTGATTTTTGCTCCTTTTGCTCCAGTAAGGAAAACTGCCTTGATTGTGCTTTGTTGCAGTTATCATATGCTAGAACAATGAAGACTGGTCAGAAATCATCAAAACAATGTTTTATCAAATATCCATGTATGTAACATGAATCTTCATGGATACTTCTCTAATAACTGCTCCTGTGGTTATTTCAACCATTTTCCAAATTCTGATTTTCTATGTATTCTCAGTAGACAGGTTGCATAAAACACAGTCCATACTATTAATGTCAAGTTACAAAGATTTTTTTCTATAATACCTGGTGCTCTCAAGGATTTTTCTCACATTATCTCATAATAAACTCACATATGCTCCTTGTGACCAAGGAAAGGCTACCAGAGGTTGTTTCTTCAGGTTTTTTCTAGGGGATATTTCAGCTTGTTTCAGAATGGCAACTGTCATTGCACTATTTGGGAATGATTACATGGAACACATGTCCTTGGAATATCCTGTGTTCAAGATTTAAACAGCTTTCATTTGTGGTGTAAAGACGTAGTGCAAGCAATGTACTTTGGGTGCACTGATTTGAACTTTTTTCACCAAAAGGTATTTAGATGCAAGGTTTTTGTATGAAATGGCTTTTTTTTGTAGAAAATGGAAATGTCTGGATTTAGTTTTTTTGAAAAAAAAAAACTTTGAAAAAAACAGAAAAAAATATTTTAATCTAGCTGAACAGTTATTTTTAAACAAAAATTAATTGGAAGTATAAAAAACCTTCTGTAGTTGTTTTTGCATTCTCCTGCTCAAGCAACAATAAAGTATACAGAAAAATAATTGAAAAAAATTATTTCCCCCCCCCAAAAAAATAAAAATAAAAAAAAAAAAACAACAAAAAAGAGACATAAGAATACTTAAAAGATTGAGAGATACCTCCTTTTTAGTCTACTCCAACAATTTGGAGAAAACATACAGCATTTTCAACCAAGTAGAGTAGCTACATTTTTTAGGATTACCTGGAAAATTTCTCTGCTTATACAACAGCAGGGATGGCTTAGGGCAATGTTACCATGTGGCTGAAGCCTGTTACAGAATGTAGTAAAATGACTATACACATTTTATGCTTTAATGGAACATTTATTTATACACCTCTTGTTTTTCTTTATCCAAATTTACAGTAGTATCTTAAAATTTTATTGTAAAGAGTGCATTTATCTTATAATAAAATATCCTCTGCTTGTGTTGGAAGATGAAGAAACAGAGCACAAAATCTATTCATTATTTTTCCCCAATTTTAAGTTCTTTCAAACACACTGCAGTACAACTTTTTTTTTTAAGCACTTGCAGTGCTTCTTCCAGAGTGCAGATGCCATAAATGCGAAGAGAATGGGTAAATGCCATGTAACTGTTGTCCCAAACCTGGACTGAAGGGTAGCACTGTGACTGTATTTTTATGAGGTAATTAATTTTACATCTCGATTGCATCAGACTTTTAAAAACTGAATTGCAGCTTGAATTTCAGGGATTAATATACTGAAGTATAAAGTGTGGGAAACAAGATAATTTGCTGTGTTGTTAAGAAGATTCAGGTGGATTTTGAAGAGGATACCTCTCTTCACTCCAGTTTCCCTGAGACACTGGAGGAAAACATAGATTTCTACGTAAAATATACAGACTGTTCATATTTGAAACTTTCAGAATTTCCTTCTATGATATCACACACTTTTCCGGGATCCTTTTGTTAATCTGTTGGACAAAAATAAAGGAAAATATATGACACAAAAGATAATTCAGGGGCTAATCCCCTAAACATGAACTCTCAGAAACCTTGAAGAAACCCTGCTCTTTACCCCAAACCTCCCATAAGTGATGCAGCCAGAGGGTGGCATGTGGAGGAAGTTTGTTTGTACCTAATACTGTGCTCTGATAGGTCTCTGCTCTGTATACTTGTCAATTGCAGTGACTTTTTCAGCTGCTGTCTCATCCTCTTCTTGCAGCACTGGAGCTTCACACACTGGAATTGAGCTCACTCAGGTGCAGCCAGTGGAGGCTTTTCCCTAATGCTGTCTGATGGCAAGTCCCAATCTGCCCCTCTCCTCTGAAGGGGAACTGATGGAGCTGCTCTGTCCCCAATATCATGCTTGGCAGCTCCTTTCTGCCTTAAATTTTCCCAGGTTACGCTTGCACTAGCAAATGTTTTGGACTGATGACTTCACATCAGTGTTGCTCTGAGGCTTCCTTTCTAGCACCCAGGCCTTAGTGTCTGGACAGTGAATCTTGAGGATGGTGCCTCATTTACAGTTTGCTTTTTCACATATATGCTCTGGAGTTTCTGAACCTTTCAGGCTTTATCATTGCTTTTATTGAATCACAGCCCACCAGTGGGTATGGCTTCGAAGAAAGTCACCTATGAAATGAAGGCACCCGTTGTTTTCATCCCACGGAAAATGTAAAGTAAACATTTTTTAATCAAGTAGTACTTTAAAAAAAATTCTCTAGGTCTTCTTTCAGAAAGGGAATCAGTGATAAGCACAACATATTTGCATCCTAAAGGTTACATACAAAATGAATGCTGCTCTTTATTTCTGCACAAGTTGCTGAGGTTTCTGGGTGTCTGGGTTGTTTCACAGAGGACAATTTGGCCCTGATGCTTCATGGCACAAAACACAGTTTTTACCTCAGTTCTGGGGCAGGCAGCCTGTGAGAGCTGGGAGGGGACTGCCCGTGACTTTTGTGAACCACCTCCACAACATGGTAGTACAGACACCAGGCAGGCAACACTGGGTGTTGCCCATGGTGAAAATTTGGCTGCTGCCTGATTAGGAACCCAAAGACATCATTTAACTTCCAGGATACACTAACTGTGCATTCTAAATAACTTTGCACTACCACCTTGATGCTTGAATGTCCTTTTAGTGTCCTATTTATGTCACTACAGATCTTTTTTGGTCCAAACCAAACAGCACCTCACCAAAGGTATCACAAATGTTAACAGGGTTAAATGGCCCATCCTGTTCATCCTGACATCATGAATCAAAAATTACTTTGAACATGGATAAAGCAAGTAGACCTTTAAAGCAGACAGATACTAAAATATAAAGTTCAGTTAAAAGCGGTAGTTCCTTGTACTGAGAGTTTTCTCAGAGTCTTTTTGATTGTTTGGAGACAGCTCAAATGCTCAGTTTGTTTAGAATTTTTTACCAATGCTTGGCTGCTGATTTGGTGGTGTCAAAGGAGTCATTTTACAAGCCAGGGGTAATGATGTCTCATCACAATATTTATCTGCCCATTTCTTCTCAGCTTCCTATTTTCCTTTAGCTCCAGCTGTAGGTCAACAACATCCAAATATTTCTTTTCCTAATGGTGAAATCCTGGTCTATGACATGACATATGTGTGGCACCCTTATTCACCCTGCAGCTGAAAGATCTTTCCTCTTTTGTCCCTTCCTTTCTGGTGAGTGTTGACAAACAGCAAAATAGCATTAAATACTCATCTCTTTTCTTCCAGCTCTTGTAGCAGTAGCATGTATTTTCCCTCTTTCCCTTTTTATTTCCATTAGAGATTTTTGCTATTGTTTTCTTTTATTTATCCCCAGGGATGTCTCTATATGGACTCAGTATTTGTCTTTTTTTTTTTTTTCTCCTGACTGCACAGATTGGATTTCTTCATGTTTGTTTTTCAGTGATTGGAGAGTGGTACTAATCCTCATTTACTCCAGTTCTTGGCTTTGCTCTTGTATCAATGATACTATTTTTCTTACTAACAACTTCACTAAGTTGTGCAGTTGCATCATTTCACTGCATTTCATGTTGGGCACAACATAAAAAAAAAAATCCTCTTTCCTTATAAAGTTAAAGTGATTCTTTTTTAACAACACACATCAGAAAGACACTACAAAATAGTGAAGTCCCAAACTGACCTCTTCAAATGCTTCTCCAAGCAAATTAAATTTTCATATTTGGGCAGAAAATTATAAAAAAGCAAACTAAGCTCTATTAATTTATATAAGAACCTCTACTCTACAAGCTTCAGCTCTGATTCACACTTCTTCCTTTGCTCAAGACAAAATGAAGAGAGGCTTTTATGAACCCACCTCCACAAGCCTTTGTCCACCACAGAACCAGAATGGATACACTCGCTGGAGCATTGCACTCCTCAGGTCACATAGTCACTTGGATGAGTCCAGCTAGGCTGGTCTGGCTACTCTGGATAGTCCTGTCATCTATTCTGGAATTGATGAAATCTCAGAGAAGTTCCCCTTCAGTCAGTCCATTCACTGTGTTTGAGACACTTGCTGTGATTGCCCCAAAACCACTTCCAGTTGTCTTATTTGCCTACCTATTAACTGCTTGCTCCTAATCAAGTAAAGAGCTGGCAGCCCAGCTTTATCCTATAAGAGCAGAATGAGTCACAGGACTGGGTTGTGTGTGAAGGAATCATCTACATGCGTGGCTGTTCATGTTTAGAAAAAAAAAGTTGTGCTGTCCAAAACCTAAAACTAGAACTGATAGCAACTGATTTAACAGCTGTTTTTTCTTCAAATTTCTCTAGAAATTGCTTGAGGTCTTGACAGAAAGATGATAACTACTGACGGACTGAAGATAATAACCATGGGAAGAGAAAGGACTTGTAATTAGCTTCCACTCACAACACGAAAAATCAAAACTATCAATCCCCTCAAAATCTAAATGTCCTACTTCTGTGTCTCTTCCTATCACTGCCTGCTTGTTTTCATGCTTTACCCTGCAATCCCAGCAAGGCAGATACCTTGCCTTTGTCTCCATTCAAACATTTTTAGCTCTGAGATGACAGGAAATTGTAACCATTTTTCACAGTCTAAAAGAAAATTTTCTTGTTTAGTCTGAGATCTGTCAATTCTGCCTTTTCTTGAAATAGGTCTTCTCTTCAACCATGGGCCTGGGAGGTGTCAGGTGCCAGCTCAGAAAGTCACTCCTGGTCACTTGTCACCTGGAAGGGCTGCTCCCAGGGCACAGAGTCCAGTGACTTCACTGTCACCTTCACCTATTGCTCACATTATGGCTCATCCCAAATGTGGTAGTGATGCCTCAGGCTTTAGCTTTTATATTTTTCAGATTCTGTACTGCTTTACTGCGTACTTCTGAGCTTCGTATTAGGGGATGGTGAGCTCTCTTCACACAGTAGGTACACAAAACAATTCCTTCTCTAACTGGGGACCAAGGACGGCTGATCCAAATTTCAGGCCCAAGAGCATAAACAGTGAACTGAAGAGAGAAAAACAAGATGGGACTTCATGGGCTAAAGCTGTAATTGGACAATGAGCTTCAATATGCAAAAGGACAGAACTTATAGAAGTGAGAACTCGTGACTGGTTGTGCACTTTGTGACCATTTTGGGTTCACCTGCAGTGTAGCCCTGGCTGGGCTCGTGTGCTGCTCAAGGTGCATGTATTGAGGCCTCCTAATAAATACCTATTTTATTCTTTAGCTCTGTCTAGTCTCTGTTCTAGGTCAGCCTCCCCAAGGCATCAGTAAGGCCACTGACCTGCAGGAAGGTGAAGCCCCTGTGCACAGGGCTCAGACCCCTCTGTGGGTGTGCTGCAAACCCAGGCCATCTGCACTGAGACCCCTATCCAAGTGTAGGTAAACTCCATGTGGAGCAGGCTCATTTATATGTCGCACCGAGGTTTTAATTGGAAATGTTAATGGACATAGAAATAAATAAATGGCAGTAGATTTTGATGGAGCAAGAAGTTAAAGTAACTCTGTGGCCATGTTGCTGCTACAAAGTCATCCAAATTCATTATAATTTTGCTGATTTCATTACCAGTATATCTACAGAGAGAAATAATTTCAGACTCTGGCATAGTAGTTTAAAGAGGAATAGCTCTTGCAACACTGTGAACTGAGGCACTTAATTTAGAACAAGGGCATGTTTTGCAATTAAATCTAAAATAAAGTAAGCAAACCCTGAATAAATTAGGATTTGTCAAAAATGTGAGAAATCCTTTAGTGAGTTAGTCAGGGCTGGCCATTCCAGAATGGCTCCTTCTACAGAAAAACTAGTATCAGGTGTGAGTTTTGATCCTAGATTGGGTAAGATCTTGAGCAAAGTACTCAAATTCTCAGTTACACTTCTCTTTTTAAGATTTTTTTTCTAAACCCTTATTGTTTCAACAGCTCATACAGTATTTTAGAATAACTGCTTATAATATGCATAATAATTTAAGCATTTAGGGCTTGAAAACCATTCCCTTTGGAGCCCTTGAAAGAAATGTTATATATATGCAAAAATGCAGATGTTAGTAGGAGCAGCATGCACATATCCAAGAGCAACATTTGGCCCCCTTAAGTCAAGTGAAAAAACTTTCACGCTTACATGCACACTCACCCTGCTGTGAAACTAGATATCATTTTCTGATTAAATGCTTACTCAGTCTGCCTGTACCACAGAGTGAGTGCAGTAGTAATAAAGCTCTGATGTGGCATAGATTAAACCTTGAGGACTTTGTGGCGGTGTATTTCTAGATAATTATATAATCAATAGGAATAACACTTATCTCTTACAGACCAACTTTTATCTTAGGATTTTAGGTTGTCCCAGCACGAAAGGTTTAAATCTGAAAGCAAAACAATTCAATTTAGTGGAAAAATGCAGTTATCTCATGGAAATGGACTTTCTGCTGTGCTCTATTTCTTTTATGAAATTGAAATTACAGATGTCTTACTCTGTGCAAATGAAGGTGATCCTCAGCAGAGCAAGCGTAAATGAAGAGAAAATGCAGAGATTGTGGGTGAGGCCACATGTACAGACTCGTGGTTATTGTTCAGTACGCAGCATTAAAAAAGGCAAATCCTGGGTTCTGCTGAGGCACAAAGGGGCAGCAGAGAGGTGAGGAGCCTCCTATCTGCCCCCAAGCCTGGATGCTGAAGAGGCTGTGAGCATTCCAGTGCCTGGTGACTGCAGGGTGAGGACAAGGGAGGAGCTCCTTGCTCTCTCTGGTCTCCCTTGTCCTCAGCTGGGCTATGAGCCACGTACTGGGCCCTTCAGAGGGTGGTGTAACATCACTTCCCAGTGTCTGGGAAAACTTGTCCTCCCATAGCACCTCCCTCTGTGCCCTGCAGAACAATCTCCTGCAGGCAGAGGACGTCTCGGTACGGTCAGTGGAGTTTTCCAGGAAGCTGGAAAGGCTTTGAGAGGTGGGCAGTTTCCTGTCTGGTACTTTTTCTTAGCTGATAGCTTCTCTGGCACTTGTGTGAAATTCAGAAATTTTATTTGCATGTTTTCCTGCTGGAGAAAGACACTTTAGTAGATGATTGAAGGCAAAATTTGGCAGTTTTAATACTTGCAAATTCAAATTTTATAAACAAAGCTTTTAAATTATCTAAGTCCCACACATTAAAATGAAAGGTTTCAAGACAAAATTACGGACTGTGTCTAGATTTATCTTTGTTCTAAAAGAATTAGATAATCAAAAGGCTAGAAATATATTTATTTTAACTAATTAGAAAGGATGAAAAGTCGTTTCATTTAATCTGGTTTATTTTTTTCAAACAATTCATTCACATACTTTTATTTCCCCTCTAATTTTGAAGCACTTTAGATAATGTTATAGTTAGGAACACATTTGCCCAGCTTTATTAAATAATATAGAATATAAAGATTCTTCCAAGCCCTTTCACCTAGGTATGGACTCTTCCCAACCCCAAATCAATCTCAGGATTAAATCTCATGGCCTCATGTTCCAATCTGTCCAGGAAGAAGCGAGGCCCCTGGTGTGGTTGCCCATTTGCCACTCTTCCCTGGTTCTGGCCCAAGACCAGAAAGGGTCTGGGCATGTTTCAGGCTTCCACATAGAAACCTCTTAGAGACCACTGGGATCTGTGTGAGCTGAGACTTGGGCTGAGAGCATTTATAACACATGCAAAATGATGACTGCAAAATGTGATAATATGATACAATTAGGATAAAGTGATGGTAAAAGGCAATTATAAATGCTGTCCTTCAAGAGTGAAACAAACAGTGCAGTCACAACTCATCAGCTATTCCTAGGAGACATCTTAAACTGGATATTTTGACAAAATTTCACTAATATGGTGATTCTCAGTGACTAGCAGAGATGCTTATATAGGATTTTTTGGGGCCCATCTGGTTTGTTCGTTGGTAAAAAAAAGGAGATAATTTTATCTCTATTATTTTGACAGACCACTAATTTGCTTATGATATATTTAATATTGGCTCAGCACCAGTGAAACTTTATTAAATTTAGGGGAAAAAAATCTTCTGGCTTAAGACACTGAAAACCAGTTAAGAATCAAGACTATGGCTATTATGCTGGGATTTTCTGTCATTGGTTACAAGAACAAAATAGAATAAAAATATTTATACATATGGATAGCAATGTGTATTGAAATTCAAACCAGAAGAATCCATGTGTCTTCCCTTTAAGTAATAATTTAGAGTATCTGAGCAAAACATATGTTTTTGTAAAAATGAAAATCCACTAAAAAACAGGGAGGAGCAAAACATGGGATTTCTCACCACAGCAGTTTAATTATTAATTACACTTTAAAAAGGAGGCCAGCTTCCAATATTTTCTAAGTTGTGAATAGAAAAACTGTTCCAAAGAGTGAGTCCAAATTATGATGATTTTCTGCAAGCAGCGCTTCAACAGTGGCCTCTCACTCTCCTTTGACTATCAAGGAAAGTAAATGATATTCACCTTGTTAAATTTAACGTGTACCTCTCTGTTTCCCTCTTTTGTCTTTCTAGGAAACTGCCTCTAAAATGTTAGATGTCAAGAATCTACTGTTGTAATAATTCCCTAAGACTTCCCCAAAACTGTCAAGTAATGACTTGCAAATTGACAGCTTTTATTTGATGTTCCATAGGCAGAACTACTAATAGCCTTCCCATGGAAAGAACTTGTGGAAATAGAAACCCTGGTGGTTTTTTGGTTAGTTGATTGGTTGGTTTTTTTTACCCAAGGAATTTTATAGCAAGGTCAGATTCTTACATTGCCCTGTTAAACTGCCTGTTGAAGTCTTGTTTGTACAGCAAAATACATCAAAATTAAAACTTCAAAAGAAATATCATTGTCCCTTCATTCTGTTACTGCTATCTCATTTTTGCTTTGGGAATATAAAAATAATTTCAAAATATTTGATATGAACAATTAATGAAAATGATCATTAGTTGCAAAATGCTAAACCAGCTGTCAAGAGGAGCAAGAAACTATGAATGTAGGTATTTCAGGGATGAACATACAAAGTAATTGTCCAGGTTCCCAACATGCAAAAATCCCAATCAGACCAAGAATGCACCTGGAAAGTGCCTGGATGCTTTGGTAATAGGAGAGACTGGGGCCTGTATCTTGCCAAACACCAAGTGAGTTCATGCGTTACACCCCATCTGGAAGTGAGAACAATACTTTTTCCAGTCTTCAGAGAGAATGAAATTACTATTTAGACTGGAAAAATCCCAGTTCAGAAGGAACATATTTTTGGTTTAGGATTCAAATGTATGAATTTTGTGAATTTCAGAATGCTAATTGCTAATTACTAATACTTATTCCCTTAATTACACAGATTGTTAAAGGAGTTGAGAATATAAAAATATGGAAGATTTTTCCTGAGCACCAAACACAAAAAATGATGCCACATTATTGTACTCTTGAAAAAACCTATACTTCTACTACTGTGTTAGCTACTGATTTCTGCTGTGGGCTATTTCATAGAGATATAACATTTATCTGTTGGCAGTAGGTGTCTGGGTATCAAAAGAACAAAGATGAGAAACATTGCTAGCTAGCTGCTGTAAATATAAATTCAAAATAAAAACGAAGTCAAGTGGGAATGCAACTAAATTACATATATTATTGAAGGACATGAAAGAATCAATTCTTCTAATTATGTTCAGGCTCACAGAGATGAAGGATAACATCACAGATGATCATGAATGAAGAAAACTAATTTGACACTAGACCGGGGGAAAATTCTGAGAAAGAATCATAAAGAAGGTCATGACACATCCTTATAAATGAGAATTTTCAACAGAGGACAAGAGTTTTACTTGCTATACTATATAATCCAGGTGTTCCTCACTGAGAAACTCACCTGATTTTGCCCTAGGTGATTTAAACTGCTCTTAAAAAATTAGTCACAAGAGATCTGCTCTCCTCTATATTCTCTCTAGAAATTGTTTAATTAATTGTTAGAAATAGGACATTTTAATTAACTGTGGAAATTCTTGGGGTTGGGTTTTACAGGATAATTCTAATATTTCTTGTGACAGATTTTATAAAAGGTTTGCAGCTGGCATAAGAAATTAATAAAAACAGCTAAAATGAGGAAAGTCAGTACAACCATGATATCTGAGTCCTGTTTTGTTGTTTTTTTTTTTTTTTTCCACAGACTCAAAGCACAGTTCCTCTTAAAATGGAACAGAGAGACAGTTCTGCACAAACCCTAGAGGTAAAGTCCCCTGACACACCTTTATCATGTAAATCATGGGCAACTGTCTGAGCTTGCAGGGTCCTTCACATCCAATTTCCATCCTGCTTTCCATTCTCAGCAATAGGATTAGACTTTCACCACCAGTCAAATGATAAGGCCCTTCCCAGCTCTTAGTATTTCCAGAATATGCATTTATTCTTTCTCCATCATGCACACTATGGAGGAAGTGCTTTTCACTTTCTCAGTGGAAAGCAGGAAGTGCTTTTCTCTTTCTCAGTGGAGTGCTTTTGTAGTAGAATTCAGGTTTTCTCCTGCCCGCGTCCTTTGTATTTTCCTTGGGACAGGGAGCATCAATTCCTGGGTGTAGGTGTGGTGCACAGCACAGAAGGAACCTGGGTTGAAAATGGGCCTTTCTGCTTCAGATTTCCTCTCCATGATCCCATTGACAGAGGAAGTTCAAGAGGGTTATGCCATCTGAAGCTCCACAAGGGAGCTTCTGGTATTGACAGTTTTGCTCCTCAACTCTGAGGGCAGGCAAAGTTTTGGGTAGCAGGATGGACATAGTTCAAGACAAGAGTTATATACAATAAAAACTGAATGCAACAACAGTAAAACTCTTCTTGTTTTAGAAGGCCTTAGTAGGTTTTAATGGTGGTTTTTTTTCTCAGGGATGAGCATGTAAAAAAAAATAGAAAAAAATCCCCAAATATCAAACACAAAAAAGGAATAAAACAATGGGAGGAAGTAAAGTTTGTACTGGTTCCCACAAATACCAGTGAACACTGTCTAAATCCCTAAATATTTGTTTTAATCATCTTTATATTTCTGCCAGTTTCCCATTTTTTAAAAGCTGTTATTACAGCTTTTATGTATCTGCAACATGTGGAATTTTCTGATCTTAAGGTTGCTGACTTAAAGGCAATGACACTAGCTCATGAAATGGAGACATGGATTAGCAGCAGTCAGATATTGATGGGCACATATGTATATGCCTGTAGAAAAACAAGAGATTATTTTCTCAGGGCATTCTTCTTAGATAGCCTACATCTATTTTCATCCTTTCCTGTTGTACTCACTTGAGCACATGCACACTGATGACTTGCATTATCATGAGATATTCTCTGGCTATCTTGGGAGCTGGAAAGCACTGCAGAGGGAACCCTCTCAAATTCCTCAACAGCTTACTCAAGCTGTTTGAGGATGAAAATAAATGTGCTTTCTGTATTGCAAAAATACTGTCACCATGCCTGACATTCAGCCTAACTTTGGTGTTCCCTGATTTCCAGAGCCCACAGCTATTAGTATAATTAATCTGGTTTCAGTCAAATTGTGTCAGCAGAAAATACAGTCCTCACTGCAACTTCCACCTTGTTTTAAAATACTGTTACATTTAACTTTGTAGATATTTTAAAGGCAAAAAAGAGAGGAAAACACATCAAATCTGCTTAAAGAGTTTATGATTTGTACCCACATCCTGGATTGTCCAAAGTTTTCAGAGGAGTTTAACACACCACTGTTTCTCTTTCGTCTGCATACTGACTCAGCTTTGCCATGACCAATCACTTGTTTACTTGGTCTAACCTCCCATGCTCCAACTTACTCCCCAAACTCTCTATCCTTGAATATAATTTCAAAGCAGTTTGTGTTTTTTTGGTTTGTTCAGTAGGTGTTTTTTTGTGGTTTGTTTTTTGTTTCGTTTTTTTTTTTTGTATGTGTGTGTTTATTTTTTGTTTGATTTCTTTTTTTTTTTTCTTTCTTTGAATTCACCTTTTTGAGTAATAAACTCTTCATTCAGTATGGCACAGCTCCTTCTAGCCATCCCCAAATGTTTGGAGAGTAATGGCTGGAGGCTGTTTCGCTGTGCTTTTTTCTTCTGCTGTCTTCAGAACTGAGGTCTGAGAAAGCTCCTATTACCAGATGTACTAATTATTAACTAATTCTGATTGATGTTTTAATTGCATTGATTTATATCTAGATCTCCTTATATAGAGTCTGAAATGAATGGTCATACATTGATCTCAACATTGATTTCCTTTTTTTTTTTTCATTGGGACAGAACTAGTGTTTTTGAGGATTCATGTCATCATGATCTAAAAAGAACAGTTATAATCTCAGCTTTAACCTAGTTTGGAGTAGTCCTGAAAGAAAGTCTGAATTCCTAGAGGTTTCTTGAGGCAACCAGTTTTCGGAAGTATTCTATTAGATCAGAAGATTTCTATAAGATTTTTGATTAAAATGACATTCATCACTTAGGGCAGTATAATATACTGAGGTGAAGAGCAGGTAAGCTGATTGCAGTAATTAGAAGTTCAAAAAATAAAAATTGAACAATCTGCTGTAATTTAGAAAGTTTAATGTGATGCACAAAATAGTATATTTTATTTGAAGGCCAGATTGCATGTAGAGACATGCAATTAGAGAATCAGGATTTAAAATCTGAATGAGAAGAAATTGTACCATAATTATTTTCCCATAAGAGAGCAAAGAAGTAGTAGAAACACCTAATGCATCTCTGAAGATTTTGAGAAACTCAGAGTAGAGCTGCAGACTAGCAAGGGAAAACTACTGCTACTGTTTATTTCAGGCTTGTTAAAATAAAAAGTTTTACAATTCACTGAATGATTTTTTTCAAGCAAAAAAAAAGTGAAAGATACCAAATGTTTCCATATGCAAATGTTTGTGGTCCAATTTACCTTCAGTAAATTTCTTGGTGTTTCAATGAAGTTGCATTATAGATGAATTTTGTCCTTGCTCTTTTCAGTTCCTCCACATATCCTTTTATGAGCCTGAAAGCCAAGATTTTAATTAAAACAAGTTTTCATTGATTTAAAGAACTTTCATTTGGGACCTAAGGGGTCTCTGTACTTCAACAGAAAAGACAAAGTGCAGAGCACTGTCTGCCACCTTCATTTACCTTTCTGTGTGCAGCCCTTCTTGAGCCACTTCACTGACTGTGTGTCAGTGACAGACAAGACCCTTATGAGCCTTGAAGCAGCCAGGCATAGGTGCCTTTAAGAAACATATACAAGAAAGAGAAAGGAATATGTACTATGTGGAGTTTCTGCTATATTTGCCCAGGACTCAGGTGATGCTCTGAACTGATTCACAGAGAATGGATTTTTACTTCTACTTCTGCCTGTTATTGTGATACTGGGAAAATCCTTTTATTTCTCTGTTTTTTTATTTTCTCTTCGGATGTTTTTCTTATTTGTCCTATTTATTTAGAAGATGGTTGCCTGTCTTGACTATTTACTTTCTTGCCATATTCAAAATGATTGTGCATTGAACTATGGGAAGACTAAGAGCACACAAAAATCTGAGCCAGAACCCAGTAACAGCTCCTTCAGGTAGGTGGGATCTTCAAGCAGTCTTCACCAATTTTATGTGTTGGGTTAGGGTGCAGCACACTGCGGCTTGAGCTCAACTGGGATTCTTACAACTATCCCAGTAAAATATTGTCATAAATTACAAATAAAATACAGTAACAGTCATGGAAAGGCATAATAGACAAATGCCATCAAGGCATCAAGGTTCTCTGTCCTTTTTTCAAAATTTCTTCTTTCTGCATTGTGATAAACACTGAGCACTGGGAATCCTCAGCAGGCGGTGTTCTTTGTGTTTGGAGCAGTCAATGCTGTAAGGACTTATTTAGTGAAAGGCTTTTTTATTTTTTGCCTTTCGATTTGCTCACAGCAGAATTGCTCTCTGATCACGAGACTTTTACAGAAAATATGACAGATCTGAATGGCTTTTGTGACCTTTTCTTTGGTTTTAGAATCATGTTTATAGGTATCTAATTCAATTTCCTCTTGCCTACACATGAAGAGATCATATCACCAAGTTCATACTTAGCTCATATATGGTGTCTTTTATCACTGAGCTTTTCCCTTGGAAAATCTGACTACAAGCTCCCAATAGTCCTTGACAGAGTTGTTTGCAGTTAAGTACCTATAATACACTCCATAAAACCCTCCTTCTGGTTTCCATTTTAACCCTTACAGAACCAGAGAGAATGAGATCTTTATGGCCCGATCCTGTGATTTCAACACAAAATGTGCATCTATAAAACAAAAGTCTTTGGGCATCAATCACTGGCCTGCACTTACGATCCACTGTAGCAAAATTCTCCCTATGCAAACTGTTTCAGCAACAATAGGTACCTTTCTATTTGCAGGAGGAGATCCTTAAGGAATTTGACACTTTCATTGATTCTCTGTAGTTTTCCTACTCAAAGGAGAAAATGTATATATCTACAGTCCAGATGAAAGGAATGCTGTGTCTCTGCCTGAGAGAAAACAAAAAGACCTTGAAAAGTTAAACTTGAGAGGAAATAGTACCTTCTGACCACTTTCACAAAGTAAGTCCTATTTAATCATCCTACATATACATATGTATAGAGAGATATCCATACGTATATGTATACAGAATTTGAGAGCAAAAAATGTCTTTAAGGTTATTGTGACATTTTTCACATCACTTTATAAATAGATGGTGGCACTAGTTCAAAAACAGTATCTTTGACTTTAAGCAAATCACTTCTGACTGGCTTCATCAGCTTAGAGCTGGGGATGTGCTAAAAGCCTTGCAAAAAAGATATTACCATTAGAAAGAAAACCATTTAGAAAAAATCTTGCATAGGTGAAATGAAAAGACAAAAAGATGGAATGAAAAAAGATGCATTACTTCTATGCAGTTCTCATTTTGTTCTGAGACTTATTTTTTTAACAAGAGATAAAAATGTTTATATAGATTTTTTGACACACTGACATCCTTTTCCAACAAGGTATTCCATGAGGAAATGTAGACATTTTTCCTACGTTTTGCTGTTTCATATTTCTTTGTAAGATTTTAATTTTTGGAAAGAAAATTAGGGTTACATGTACAAAGAGCTGGAAAAGACCTGGAAAAGTACATTTGAGGTATTACCCATATTGTCAGTGGTATGACTGCAGCTTGAGGAGATGGACTCATGTTGGATATATATTTGAGTGCTCAGCTCAGGTGGTGCCCATCCACCAGGTACCAAGGTACCAAGGCTGCCCCAGCACACATGCCAGCTGCTCTCATCTGTCACAAATTTATCTCCACAAGTGAGAGATTGTGCTGTGTTACTAATTTTAATAATGTTTCTTCTTGGTGACATAATGAATAATATATTAGAAGAAAAGGGAAATGTTCCCTTTCAAGTGTCTGGCACAAAACTTTCAGCTGAAAACTGAAGCAAATATCCATTGGATGAAGTTAATCAAACAGACTCTGCATCAGCTGTCTTGGTGTCTCACCAGAAGATGATGGAATATCTTGGGGGGTACAATATGGCAGAGCAGATCCCATAGAAGTGAAATACCAAAATCTAGGACAACCCCTAGATAACTTTCATCATTTATGGCATTGACCATGGCACCATGAGAATTAGAGAGATTTGTCTCATTGTCTGACTGTCTCCACATCTTTCAGCAGCAAATAGATCTCAAGCGAGAATCAAGGTTACACCATATAAAAAATATAATGCTTGAAAATTACAAGCTGAACCAAAAGATAATGTATGAGCAATGGTTTTCAGATTCAGACCTTTATACTGTTAATTACATAACAACATGTACATCAAGAACAAAAGACTGAAAGAAAAATGAAAATAGTTCTTTATTCTTTTTCCACAGGATCTAAAGTTCAAAATCTGTCATGTGGAACAAATTTACTTGGATTATAAATATTTAGAGTGTGACACACCAAATAGGAAATTAGAGCACATTATAAGTACTGAAATACCAAAGGACATTAAATGATATACAGGAACTGATCTCTCTTCCTCCTCCTAGGTAGATGGGCCCAAAGCTCTGTGCTATTTACCAGTGGCAAGGGAGATTTATCACCTCCAATCTGCAAAGCACACTGTGCCAAAAGAAATGCAAGAGGACTAAAGAAAAAGATAAATCCAAGCCAAATAAGGAATTGAGTACATATACTGCCTTGTCCCCTTCCCTCCCAGCTCCACAACTGTCACAATGCAGGCTATTAAACTGTCAAATATCACCTCTTCATCTCTCATTATTTCTGTGCTAGAAATGGTCATAAAACTCACCAAATGCTTCATTTTTTTCAAAGTAAATAAGTGGGGTTTTTTTTTTCATATTATGGATTACTTAAGCCTAAACCACCATAAATGTCCACTTTAGAAATTACTTTGGAGTACAGCTTTTTGCAAAGCCAGCTGAAATTTACCATAAATTCTATTTTCCTTGATTATTATGATTGTGATAATAGAGAGCCCTTACCCTTTTGTCATTTTTCTCAGTCTTCCAGAAATTTTGCTATACTACCAAAAATTATTTCACCAGTCCAAATAGTGGACAATCAGGAGTAAGAGGTGGATTTTCCCCCTCCATGTGCCAGGAGACCCGTACAAGATACCACCTTCAGTATGAGGAACCATGTAGTCAAGGCAAGATTTTAGCTTCGGTATGGGATACTGTTGTATTTTCTGAGACCCCCCGTCACTGGAAGGAAGGAATGAATCTGACTCCATGTTCTTAGAAGGATAATTTATTATTTTATTATCTATATGATATTAAAGAATACTAAACTAAACTATACTAAAGAACACAGAATGGATAGAGATAGAAGCCTAGAAAGATACTACTGAAAACTCGTGACTCCTTCCAGAGTCCTGACACAGCCTGGCACTGATTGGCCAATGAATGAAAATACTCACACCAGAAACCAATGAAAACATCACCTGTTGGTAAACAGTGTCCAAGCACATTCCAAAGCAGCAAAATACAGGAGAAGCAAATGATAATATTGTTTTCCTTTTTCTCTGAGGCTTCTCAGCTTACCAGGAGCAAAATCCCGGGCAAGGGGAGATTTTTCAGAAAATATGATGGGACAGGATACTTGACAATGAGGCTGAAAACATAACGGAGAATCATCTGAGAAAGACCATCTATGGAAATTGTATCAGAAGGAGCATGTCTTTATGAATGTTTGGAGAATGTGATATTCAGACTGAGACTAAGCATGCTGAGAAAGAAATATCTTTGAATCACTAACAAGACACTTAAGACTCATAAAAGGTCATCTGAACAACACAGACACTCAGACAAGAGTTTCAGTGTTGGTTTTGGCTTACCCACACCGCCCTCCCTTCCCCATCACCCCACCCCAGCAGATCTAAATATATCCTGAGCTATTTAAGTCTGCCCTGTGTGTATATGTGTGCACACACCACACTTGTCATCAAGAAACAGCAAAGAAACAGCGACAAAGGCCAGCATCTCTGGGTAAATTAGACATTAGAAAAGCCTACCACATTTCTTTTTCCCTTGGCAACAAATGTGCCAAGTATGTGCTTTGCTAGGCTGGCAGGTCAAGATCTTCCTGGAGCACAGCAAAGCCAAAGGCACCAAAAGAGTCTCAGTTGGAGTTTCAAGGAGCAGGTAGGGGAGGAAACTGGTCAAAGTTTGAGCAGTAACCTTTGCACAGCTTTTTCTTTAGCCATTTTTTCTGCTATGATAAGGTATAATTAAAATTCTAGACAAACAAGCTGCATGTCTGAAACAAATTCTGCACTCTCACTGTCCTTTTTTTTTTTTTTAACTTAGCTTTGTCTACCAAGCTTTTGTAAGTTGTTGTTTAGTTTCTCCTACCTTCCATCAGATGCCAACTCTAACCTTTTTCCATCTTACCATTGAAAGAATGAGGCCTATGACACAATTGCTTTTCAGGTGTGTTTGAAGAGCAGTATCTCTGGTTTTAACTTAAAAATTATGATGACTTATGCAGTCTGGGGTTGGGATGGAGAAAATACTTGTTTTTCAGAATCAGAGTTATAATCATGGATAAAGAATGCTTCCTAGACATTAAAGGTGGCTAGAGAAATGAGGTTAATAAAATAGAGATGTATTTTAAGGTAAAGATCTTTTTCATCAAAGGGAAAAGGAACAGACAAAAATAATCCATTATCGTAAGCATTAAATTATTAAATTAATAATTTAATGTATTGTAGCTATTTTTTTTCTCTTTCTTGATCTAAAAGAGTGTCCTTTTGAGCATAGGTTGGAAGGACATGCCTGTAATAAGTGCAACAAGAGGCTGTAGAGTAAGTAATTATAAACAGAGTTTTATAATAAGTATGGAGATGAACCCATGAAGAAGCCCACTCCTGGGATCGAAGATCATTACTGGCAGAGAGCCTCTTAATGGATACTTAACATATGTATGAGAACTACAAGGGCAAAGCAAATGCAAATTATGACTGTGAACACAATTAAGACAGCAAAGGTTTACCTTAAAGAAAATTTCTTTCTTTAAGATGTTTCATTATTTTTTCCTTAAAATTAATTTGATAAATTGGATTTTTTTAAACTATGATAAAATGTATATTCCTGGTGCATGTAATGAAAAGTATGCAGATCTTTAGTTCTGATATGCTGCAGTAAAGATAAAAAAAGTATCTCTGTCCTACATTGCATTATATCTAGTCCTCAAGCATGTTTTTTATGTAAACTGGAACAATGTCAACCAGTGAGCAATTAAAATTTCCAAGAACATGAGTGCACAAACAAAGGAAAAAAAACAATTTGATCAGAATTATGTTCTAAAGCAAAACTTAAATTGACATTTCTGCTAACTTGATGCTTGCATTTCACTATTTCTAATTTAGCTATTACTGTTGAAGTTGTCCATATTCTGTGAATAATAGTGACTTGTACCTGATCCATTTTTTCTATGCTGTGTGAGTTGATCAGTCAAGTGTGAATCTTTCTGCTTCTCAGACTGAGCTGAATCAGACTCTGCAAGAATTTGCCTCCCTCCCTTGACTGCAGGAGCTATGGGGGTGACCAGCAGAGATTCAGACACCTCCAGTGTGGATGCTGAAGAGAATGGCACCCCACACAGTGCTACACAAAGGGAACAGGCTAAAGGCATTACTAAATTCTTCCAGAGTTCCACCATCAGTCAATTTGAATCTAAATCTTATTTTTTTCTGAAGATGCACTGAGTCTTCACAATGTCTGGGGACAGGGATGTGCAAAATGGAGCAATTTGAGAGCAGCCCTCTGGGCTCCATGTGAACCACATAGTGGCATGTATTTATTGGAAATCCCATTCAGTGATGAAAGTGAGATCAAGTATTGCCCTTGTGTACTTTGAATAAAAAAAATTCTTTGGGATAAATGAAAATAGTTTCTAGCTTTTCTGTAGGAGGAAGAATCTGATGAGAAGGCAGTGGTTCCCACTGCACTGACCACAGAGCTGGCAAGTTCTGCAAAAAAACCACAATTGCATCTGGGAATAAAACTTATTTAATCTGTTGTGTACAACCATCTTTCATTAAACACAGAAGGATGTGTTGATCTTCCTTGAAGTGTCCAGAAGGTGAAATAACAGCAGATTCACACAGAAAATTGGTACACCAACAGACCTTTCAACCAGAGGGACAAGATACTTGTCCAGGAATCACTTTGAAAATAAAAGTATTTAAAGAACAGAAGAAAAAAAAAAGTACACTCTCTAGGAGATTATTTTGCAGAAATATTTTGTTTCTGGTGCTAAAAGGAAGCAAAACACCTGAAAGGAAGAAGCTCATAATAAAAGCAGGAGACTTTAGTGGGGAGAGTTCTGATAAATCTCATCAAGTAGGATCACAAGTAGGGGAGCAAGAGAAAGGCCACATCTTCCTTAGATTTCAGCTTTGCTGGGGAAAGTCACAAGACCTCACTTGCGCACAGGCAGCATTTGCCCACTTCATGGTGGGCATTGGTGAAAAGGAGGCATCCCCACTCTCACGCAGAGACTGTGTGGGAGCAAAGGCCTGAGCCCTCCTTTTCCTGGGAAGTTCCATACAGCAGCCAGCTGACAAGGAGAGGAGTGAGCTGGTACAGAAGGGCTGATCTCTGAGAGAGGAGAATCTGCAGAGAAGGAGGAAAAACCTGACCCTTCACTGTGTCAGCAAGAAAAAGGGCAGGACAGGATGACTTTTGAATAAAATCAACTAGACCCTCATTTGAATGGAGAGACAGATAAAGTTCAGAACAAAGTGAAGTACCCATTAAAATTAAAACAGTGCAAAAAAACATCCTTTAAGACCCAAATAAAAAACCCACATTCTGTCCGGAATCAAAGCTCATGATTTAAGAATCACTGGTATTTATTTCTGCACACCACAAGACATTTATTTAATTAGAGAAACGTGCTTTCATTGCATTTTGAGTAAATTAAATGGAAAAAACCATGTTTTTTATACATTTTGAAGGTTTTGTAAAGCCTCCATTCTCTCTGGTTTCTCTGATCTTTAACCTTACTAATTATGTACTTTGTTTTCATTGTGAATACCATTTAAATTTCACAATCTCCTTTTACTCCTCCACTTCCAATGCCATGTAGCTTTTGTGCACGATTGCCCTGCTGTCAGCTCTTCAATGCATCCCCTGCTCTGACTTTGGCCACATTGAATCGCAGCTTTCTCTTGCACTCATTGGACAGACAAAGCCCTGTGGATCAGGAAGAAAACCATGTCAGCTGATTGTTCATGACGGGTCACAGGGATCCCTTCCCATTATTTGTCCTGCTTGATTTGGGGATGGCCAAAGCCTCAGTCTGCGGCAGCCCCCATGCTGTGTATTTTCAAGCAGAAACAAAGCCAGCCCTCCTGAGCTTTGCAGGAAATGAAGGAGCTAACTGCATGGCTAATTTGCATGCACCCATGTAGCATTCAGTCTTTCAAGCTCACAGGATAATGTATTGAAACAAATGACTGCCATTTTCTATATCATAAATGTAATATTTAATCTGCACTATTTGCTCAGACAAATTTTATTATGTACTTGTCTTATACAAGGTTTTAATAAGCTGTGGTGGAGAGCTGTACACATTACTTAATGCATGCACCGATATGTGTAAAATCTAAGATCAGGGATGACAGTATGTATTTATAGCAGTGTCTGGGAGATTATATGTAATGAATACACTATACCACAGACACACCAGAGGCAGAGTTAAGGATGCTCCTGAACCCTGCAATGTGGCATTTCCTAACTTCTGTGTGCTCAACCGTTCAACCTTAACATTCCCTGAGCATTCTCCAATGGAATATCTATCAGCCCACATAATCAGCTTGCAAGTTACTCCCACAGAGAAAGATATTTCAGATTGTCCTCTTCCAAGAGACATTCATTAATGCATTTTCATTTTGAAATGCACTGCTTTCCAGCCAACATGTTCTCATGACGTTTAAAAAGCTTTAAATCTTTGTGGAGTAAGGATCCCCAGGAAGGTTAAAAAAATACTCTCTGCATCCCATTTCCTTGGGGCTTCTCTGTTTTGCCCTTCCACTATAGCTATTTTGCACAGCTTGAATTCTGGGAAGACATGATACTGTTGAAATACAAGTAATTATACTATTCTCTCTCATTTTTGAGAGCTATTATTTTAATTTCTTTCTCTTCCTTTTACCTTTTTTTCAGCTGTCTTTATCTGCTGCAAACATCACTTGAAGGTTATTACTTGCAGAGAAAATGCCAGCTGAAAATTGATGATAGATTGGTGAGATGTAAATTGTTGCATATTGGGGGCCCCAAACTACAAAATAGCTATTTTGGTAACCAATTTAATCTGAATTCTTGCATGCTGGGCAGTTCCAAAGTATTTTAAGAGGTTTTGTTCAAATTTCCTCTATGAAATTACACCTATAGTGCATTTTTCTTTATTAAAAGCATACAATATAAAGATGTGAAAGAATGCAGCATCCTTGGTAGAGCTAGCAAGAAGTTTTGGGTGGCACCAAAGATCTTGTAGTAAAAGCTTACAATTAAGGAATTGTAATTGGATGTTAGTTCCTGACTCAAATACTGCCCTGGCATAATTAAAGATAGATCCATTAATTTCTAACAACCAGAACACAAAACAGATCAAGTAGGCCAGCATATACATTCATATTGTAATACTTTATATTATGAATGGAGATTTTTTGAGAATTATGAATATGTAGTTCTTTGAAACAGAAAAATCTGTTGCCATTGCAGTTTAGATTTTTGTTATGAGATAAAAATCATAAAAGATCATTGTGCTGCCTTTTAATTGTCTTTTTTTCTAATAAAAGGAGTAAATTGTTGAAACCCACTGTTTTCAGAAAAAAATGGCACTGGAGAGAATATAGTAGATGAAATGGTAAAGCTAGATTTTTTTTTTTTAATGCCCTGCATTAAGGTAAAAATGGCTTCAGCAAAAGAAGTTCAGCTGAGAAATCTAAATGTATACAAGTTTGTGAGCCAAAAAAGGATCCAGGGAGTTACACTACTGATTAATTTGGCCACCTGTGTTCATAAACCTTCCAAACCCTAACAAAAAGAAATAGGTAGTAAAATAAAGATTGACTATTAGAAGCTGTAACAGCCTCAACAGCAGCTCTTGAGACTTGATCTGGTGACATTATTGCCTGAATTAAAAGTCCATGCTGCTTTGGCTGTGCAAAGATCCAGAGCTGGACAGAAGCAAATGCCATGGAATGGGAACATGTACCTCAGCCAGAGTCCATCCATCAAGCATCATCTGCTCTCACAGACAAGAGGGTTACATTTCAACATGAGAGCTTCAGGGCTAACTACTGGCAGCCTGGCTGCTCTCAGTACACTGTCTCAAGGGGGGACAATGATCAGTTAAGCCATTTGGCAGCACCAGTGAGACTGCTGAATGAAATGGGGCTGGCACAGATCAGAAGCAGAGAGGCAAGATCTGGGCAGTTAAGGTTTCTGCCTCTTTGTGTCAGAAAACCCCCCATAGTATCTGTATTATTATTTATCCTGAAGAGCATTTTATTCTTCTTGCTTAAGGTGTTAGGAGATACTGGGGAGGAGTACAGGTTGACAGGACACCTCCCATAACTGCCAGGAGATTTCCTTAGGGAAAAGATGTTTTGCCCATGTTCGAATTTTCCTGTAAAGATGAATGTGTGTGATTGTTTTAAAAGGATTAAACTGATACTCTTTGATGTATCTTTACCAGGTTTTATGAAAGCTTTGACCAAACAGTGTGGGTGATAAATTCATTAAGGGTGATAAACTCATTATAGTGATAAACCTGGTATGGGTGATAAACTCATTACAGAAGAGCCCTAGTATGGGGAGGCTGATGCAAGGCTTTCTATCACTGTCAGCAAAATTGCAAACTATAAAACTTCCGCTCACATAAATGATGGGCTTGGCACACTCCTCTCTTCCATCTCACCCTGTTCAAAGGGTGAGCTTAGACACTCACAGAGTTTCACTTATTGTTTTCAATCCCGCAACTCACAAATCCCTACATATTCTTGTTAACAAGTCCACGTTCTCAGCTGATTTCTGACTTTTCCTCATTCCAGAGGTAGACCAGAAATTCCATTCTGACTTCCTTCACTTTTCCAACCCTGCCCTTTCCATAGATATTTCCACCAGACCTCCTCAGATGCACATGATGGACAGACGGGGAAGAACTTTCCTCCCTCTCCTCTCTGATCTTGCTTAAGGAAGTGCTGTTTGGTCCCACCACCGTGACCACCTTGTTCAGACCACCATCCTGTTTCTTCTGCAGCCTTCCATATGAACCTTTGCTGAGAAAATACCCTCTTGAGATCCTTCACTCCAGATGCATTTTTGCTTTAGCTTGACAAGAAATTTCCACCTTTAATGGCCCAGCTGAATGCTAAAACATATTACTTGCAACATGGCTATTGCTCTAGATCGTTCCCTCCATCCCTCCAGCACCTGTAGGATAACATAAGGATACATACTGCAAGAAAGGTCGTGTGAAGAAGAAAAGTAATGGCATAATTCTGCATCTGGAAAATGTATTAGTAAAAAGAAGTCCAGGTCTTTCAAGATGGGACATCCCCTACAGATGGCACAGTCAAGGGGCCTCCTTGACCAAAAATTTGAGCATTTGAACATGGTGTCCTCAGCTGAATCCAAGTCTCATGTTCACTTCTATACTTGATGTCTTTGCTCATCTGAGACGTAGGAGCTTCTCTGATCCTTATCTGCAGACTTCAGAACAGGTATTTACTACAATATACAGGGAATTGAATCTTGAAGAAACCCTACAGTCCGTTGAGATCCAAGTGTCTTGAGCAGGTGCAGATGCTTTCTCTCTCTAACAGAAAGAAGATACTAAGACAAGTAAACAAACCATCATATTTGATAGCAAGCATACTGCATGTGGCAATTCCATCACTCAGTAACATGACAGAAGTATATTTGAAATGGATTAAGGAGGCTGGATTGTGATGATTTTATTTTGGTGCCATTTTGGATTTTTCTGAGGGATAGTTTAGTTTTTAGCAGAATGTCTCAGTGACACAGAAAAAAATTTCTTCTGATTCTGTGCATTGAGCAGTTGTCTGCTAAATGAATGAATTGAATGGATAAAAGATCTTACAGATAGCAGAAATGGCACAAAGGAGTTGTGGGAATTGACCTTTCCAGCATAAAAGCAGGACAAGGAGAGGTAAAGTGCAGGATTGCAGGGAGAAAGCAGCCCCTTTTGACAGCTCTGTGTACTGTTGAATCAGGCACAAAGATACAATTTGGGGATTTGGATTGAAAAATTTAAAGAGAAAACCATTTAGAGTCAACAGGACCTCTCTACAGGGCAATATTTGGTTTGAGGAAATTTTGGTTCTAAATGTTTCCATCTTAACTTTTAATAGTTTTCTGGTGATATTGCAACAATATTTACAATGAGTATCCTCTATACAGTATATTGTACAAATTCAGGAAGATTACCTCAGTTATAGTCAGCCTAGGCCCAATGTCCTTGATATGCAAATCCCTGTATATGGAAGTGCAGTATCCATATATTTTTATATGCATCACTACAAGCACATAGTTACAAAAAAATAAAGTTAAAAAATAAAGTTAAAAAAAAAAGTCTCACAAAAAATTTGAATTTCAAAAAGGAGAAGAAAATAGCATTTGCAATGGTATGGCCAGCTGGTGACTGTTTCATAACCAGGCCTTTTTTCTCTATCCTTTAAATATAATTTACTGGAACTTTACTTAGACACGCAACAAATTAGCAGCTATTCATTTTGTAATGAAGAAGGCCTCATGAAACCTAAGCTGTGAATAGGCAATCAGAATTTATTTGGATATAAAGGGTTATTTACCAGGCTAATATTTCAATATTGAACTCCATACCGCTATCAGTACCACCATAGATCATTGTTTTAAATCCTTATGTCATTTCATTGCCTCTGATTCTGCACAGTACCTGTAGCTATTGTTAATCCCTGCATGAGAGACCACCAAAAAAAGACAAATTGCTTCTTCTTTGCATAATATATAAATTTAACTCATCTCCCCACAGGTCTGAACAGCCAAAAGGAAGCTTTTATTACTCTGGAACAAAGCAAGTTCTGTGGATTCACCAATATGCATGGGATTACATGCAGTCTTAACTTAAGTTCAAATAACAATTAAGAACACCAAAGAAAAACAGCCTTGATTCTTTTAAAGCAACTACAAAATATGCACAACTACGTCAGCTCAAGTTGCCAATCCAAATGCCTTCTAACATCCAAATAATTTTGCACTTCCATCAGTTAACCTTTAGGTGGGCCACCAATAGCTCATTGCAGTGATGTTTTCTATTATGTCCAGAAAATGTTTCCCACTTGGCAGGGTGATGGTGCTGTTGGTTGGTAAAACAAAGGGCTGAGGCTTATGAATTATGGGCTCTTGTTGCTATGCCTCTTCTTTGCCCCTGAGCTCCTTTCTCTGTGTGCTTTCTCCTTCTCTCTCTCACTATTGTTTTGAAGAAATGGTGGCCAGTTAGATGGGCAATTGCCTTATTGCCACTGAGGTTTCTGCAGAGTTTTGGATGAAATTTGTTTGAATGCAAACACAGTGTACATGGGCAGCAGGAACAGCAGGTTTGTTGTGCCAAGTCCGCTGGAAAACAGGTATCCTGGATCCTGAACAGTGGTATAAAACTTTCAAAACCCAGAACAGAGCTTTCAATTGTTCTAATCATTCTCTCACTTCACAAAGATGTGCGTGGGGAAATTTAGGTGTATGAGACCCCAAGAGCCTTCATGGTGTCTGTGTGCATTTTTTCCTCTCTGAGGGTTGTCTGTGCTTAATAAATCAGTGACTGTGCTCAAAGGTATGTAGTTGCCTAATTTTGGATAAGCAAAATTTGAAGTCCCAGAATCTCAGCTCCCAAGAGGAGCCTATGCCTATGACCAATTTAGACATCTAAAGATTAGAATCAAAGTGGGAACTAACCACAGAAAGCTCACTTACATCATTACAGAAAAACTATTACTCCCCAAGGTTAGGAAACAGGTATCCAGCTGAATCTGACAGATCTCTGGAAGTAAGCTTTTCTCTCCAGTGCCTCTTTTGTTGCTAGCACATGAGACAAGGAAGACATTATGTATTTTTGGACAACAGATCCCTTCCCACATCCTGAAAAAGCTCAACACACTTTAAAGCAAGAGAGACATGGTGCTCCATGTTGTTAGTCTGCCCAGCAATAGCACAGATGGGGCAGCACAGAGGTCCTCTGGGTGGTGGAGTTTTCTCCCACATGTATTTTTATCAGTCTGAACTGCTCTGCATTAGGACTTACTCCCAGCTGTACCTGTACTTTAGTCTGTGGTTCTCTGTACTGGTCTTTCATTGCAGAAGGATTATTATAACTGTGCTGGAGTCACAAGGAAGAAGCTACGTGGGTATTAGGTCATGCATTTTCTTAGCAAGTTATACACACGTGGGTGTGTAACACATCCCCATGAGCAGCAGCCTCGCTTCTTGCTTGTTTTAATTACTAAATAAATTAGCTGTAAGTATCAAGAAATATTTTTAAGCAATGAACGTACCAGGTCAGAGAAAATATTCAGTAGGTATGAAGGAAGTGAAAATAAGTTGAGCATGTGCTTAAGTGTTTTGCCACTTTTGCTGAGACTGATTTTTCACAGCTATGCATTTATTTCACTCTCATTCGTCACCCTGCCCTCACCCAGGGGCTCAGGGTCCTGCAGAATGAGAATAGGAGCCCTAAATCCCTGTCAGCCAGCCAAAGCCACGCACTCTGTATAACAAATCTTTTGTCCCCAAAGGTGGCCTCAAATAATTTTAATAAATCTTTAGTAATGCATTTCAGTATCTCAAACACGTAAAGGTCAGATGGTGCTATTCTGACTGACCCTGACCCACAGCTATTTTCTCCATGCCTGTAGCAGGATTGCTCAGGAAGTGATATACAGCAGTAGTGACCAGGAGAGGCAGCGCCTGGCTGCTGAGTCTTTCTGCTGGTGCCAGGCGATGGTCGCTGCTCCCCAGCCATTTGCAGTGCCCGGGCAAGGAGGAGGCTCCTTGTCCCCAGGGTCCAGCCCAGCCCTGCCAGAGTGTGCTGCTCACACTGCTTCTCTGAGGATTTAATGGAACTGCCTCTGGTTCAGACAGAGCTTTTTTATACCATTGCTTCGTGGCTCTCCCTCAGCGATTTCCTTGTTTAGCTTTAACATTTTAATTTTGCCAAAATGTTAAGGCAGCTCTTCACCTGCTGACTGGGTGTAAAAGCACTGCAGCAAATGGAGGAAAATAAAAAAGGTGCTTAGCTCAGCTGAAGTCCCTCTCTTGCTGCCATAAAATTAATTGTTATCATTATCTAGCTGCTTTCTGGAGACCATCAAGTTACCTGCTACACAAACTGTAACGGCAGTAACAGCAGCTGAACCTGACATACAGCCCTGCCCTTGGTGTATTAAAACATTCTGATGTAATGTCTCACAAACCACATGACTCACCTATTAAACCTTTCCAGGGGCATGTGCTCTGGCAGGAGGAGAGAGCTTTGTAATGAGGCCATATGCACAGAGGATAAAAGGAACATATTATGAAAACAAGCTATTGAAGCCATGCATGCTAATTTGAGAGAATGCATTTGGACATGCGAGAGATTTGCTGTTTCTGTGTAAAATATTTCCAATTCCTTACTTCCCATTGCAAAGCTGATTGAGTCAGCAGCAGCTTGCCACTTGCATTCCAGGTGGCGTGATATGTCTCCTCATGCACTAACTCATACAGGTCATTAATATGCTAAATAAGTTGTAGCCAATTGGCTCCCATGGTGACAGCTCCAAAAGCTTCATGAATAATCAATGGAGCACCTGGAGGCATGAAATTTTCATACAAAGAGTTTCTAGACTTTGCAGTAAGCTCTGAGCAGGGACAGACTAGTGATAGACATGACTGGCACTTTGAGAAGTTTCAAAAATAAGAAGTGTTATTTTAAAAGAAAATAGCAATCTTATTTAAATAAGAATAAATCTAAAACTCCATCTCCTTAAGCCTTTATAAAAAAGGCACTTAAAGTAGTTCCCTTGCCATCTTCTGGACAGAAGTATGTTATAGCTTTGGTGACGGTAAGTGGGAATACTTCAGCTATTCTATATAACCTTCAATAAACTCATCAAAGAGCAGTAGGGATTCACTGACAGAATTAAACAGTGGCAACTTTAGGAAATTAATAAATGATTACTGCCTTTACCTTTTTTTTTTTCATAAAAAATGATATGCCTATAGAGTTTATGAGTAAAAGTCACGTGATCTGAGTACCACTGGCAATTGTTATGACCAGGGTCTCAGTTCATCCACTTAAAAGTTTGCATCTTTCTGACATTGTTTCCTTTGTAAGAACTAATGTATAATCACACAGAAAACTTTGTTACTGAAAACAAGCATACCATAGGCAGGACATATTTCACTCTTTGACTGAGCTGATCAGAAAATTATTTAGGCCTCCCATAGGAACGGGGATGATGGTAGGTAGAGTCCTGCCTTATGCTTTCCCCAAATCAGCTTGTGCCTGACATGTTCCCTGTGCTGGCAAAGAAGAAATTGGAGATGTGCTGTGCAGTCAGTATCATGGGTACAGAGATAGCTGTAAGAAATGAGGCAGCTCCAGTATTTCCCCTTCCACTTGAGGCTGCTGTGTGCAGGAATCTCTCTTGAAGGGGTCTAGGGATGAAGGAGTTGTGGACCCTGCCTCTCCCAAGCTTTGCCCTGCTGTCCTGTTCTCTGTTGTGAATTTTGATTTCTCATGCAGATGCACTGGCTGGAGCAAGGAACTTCAAGGTATTTCATCTCTGCTTGACAAATTTCTCACACAACTGCTGAGAAGACAGCAACAGACGCAGTCTCCTCTTCTGGCATTACTACCGGCAGTTTTCCAATCACTTTCTGCACAACCTACAAATTATATGTACTTCAATCTCAGCTATATTTGGCATGTTTCAAATGAGATCCTCATCAAAATATTTGTGCTCTTTACCATCTATTCTGACATAATGTCAGTCTTGGTCATCAATACAAGTGTTGGAGGAAACACCATGAGCTGCACCATGATATACTCATGCGCAGAGAATTTTGCTGGTGATGAAAATCTACAGATGTTGGAGTTAATCAGAACTGGCACAGCTAGTGCTGGATCAATAACTTAAAAATGTTTGGTTTTCCATCCTGAACACGTCTATAAGCAATAAAAAAAGAGCATGAACATATCACCAACATGGCCCCGCTAAGCAGGGGCAGCCCTTACTTTGGACTAGTGAGGTCTGTCCTCATCAGAGCTCATAACCTTTCTTTGCTGTCTGTTTTAACAGTGACATGTAGTAATAGCATAACATCAGAGAGGCAACCTATAGGGTTACTAGAAGGTAACATGTTACTGGGAAATAACATGGAAAAACTCAAAAGGAATTTCAACAGGATTTTTCCCCCACTAAAGTTTAACTGAATGCTCTACAGAGCTCTTGTGCATTTGTGTGCTCACACAGCAGCAATTGTGCTGGCTCACCCAGGAATGCATTGATAGGCAAAGCTTGATCAAACATTAAAAATTTAAAAAAATATATAAAAAGAGAAACAAAAGAGAAAGAACAAGGTCTTTTAAAGGTATTGGCAGGTTTTTAATGTTTTCTAAGTAAAAGAACTACATATTGTAATTTTTTAGTATTATCTTGATGATGAATAAGATAACTTATTCATCGGTTCTCAGTTTGTACAATGTTGTTCTCCTAAACATGTGGCATTATATGCTCTGGCATTGGGAAAAAAATTCCCACATGAAAGTGCACTCACACTCATATGCACACACACCAGTCTACCACACAGCTTTCTCTTGAGATCAACCCTCAGCTAGAAAGCACTGAAGACGTCTTTGCAAGTGTCTTGGCTTAGACAAAAATATCCTGAAATCCTCTAGTTCTTTCATTCATAAAGGAACAGAACAAAGTATTTTCCTGATCAGCTCCTCAAGGAGAAACTTGAAACCTCTGCCATCAGTAGTGATGGCATTGACTTCTGTGGGCTGTAAGAGTTTGCTCAAATCCTCCAAAGACAGTGATTTCCAAGGCAGTGCACAATTGCCAGGCTGGTCAGCTCTGTTCTTCATAAAGTGAAACTATCTGGCAAAAGTACAAGTGATGCCCACATTATCTTCTTGCAAACTTCCTCCACACAGCATCATATGGTACCATCGTTATACCTTGTACCTACATCTTGGGTGGAGACAAGCTTGATGCAGGTGTGTACTGGGCAGGATAATATCATCACACATTTACCTTCACAAAAATGGGATTATGCATCCTTTAAGACTGTGTTATGAGAAGTGGGGAATAAAGCTGGTGAGTCATAGGATCTCTGCATCTGTACTGACTTTGGCCATGATGCAATGATCTGGATTTGTGATTAAAACAAAATGTGTTAACAACCCAAAGTGTGTTAGCAACCCAAGGGATGTTCTATACAAATTACACTGCGCACCAATAAGTGCTGGATGAAGAAGGAGGAAGGGAGGACATTTGAAATTATGATATTTATGTTCCCAAGCAGCCATTACACATTACAACCTCTGCTTTCCTGGAGATGCCTGAATACTGGCCTGCTGATAAGTAGTCAATGAATTTCTTTTTCTCCTTTTCTTTGCTTTTTCTATACCTATTAAACCATATTTTCTCACTCTTACACTCCTGATCCTCTCCCTCATCCTACTCTGGGGGAGTCAGTGAGAGGCTGTGTGGGACTGAGCTGCCTGCCAGGGTTAAACACCACCACTACCATACCTCAGAAACATCTGGAGTGCATTGAAAAGCTCCTGACTCTCAGGACCTGTTCAATTTCTTTTCCTCCTGGGTTGCTGTCTCCAGTTTCCAGAGATCAGTGTAGAGGAGGAAAGCCTTAGAAAAACATCTTCTCTCACATCTTCTTCCTTCAGGTTTCTCTGTGTAAAATTTTCCTTTGTCCAGTTTTCTTTCAGGATTCTTTGTGCCAGATTTATGAAGCTTTGCAGCTTTGTAGCCACATCCAGAATATATAGCTTGGAATCCCACACTGATTGTCTGTTTAAGAAATTAAATGCCACACTATGTGTAAATATCTTTTCATTTGAAAATAAAGTGCACAACTTACAGTAAGGACAGTAAATACTTGCAATGACTGATGGAAAATTAGGGAAGTGGTGCAATTCAGACATGGCTTGCTATGACTGTACATGTTAAGCCTTACAAATATGTTACATGAAATACCATCTATAAAGCATGCTCGCTTCTGTTTAAACTTAAACTCTACACTGTGAGAAAGAGTCTCACATGCGATAATCACTAACAGGGATAAAAGCTTGACTTTGACATTTTGAACATGCATCCTTCTAAATTCTGTTAGAGTCATTTGTAGTATCTAAGCAGCTATAAAACAGATTGGTGGCATCTCTTCTGACATATTTTATGTGTGCAAGTCCTCTGTGCTGTAAGAATAATGCTACTTCTTGTGCTGTTTTAATTCCTTCCTGGATCACAGCTGAAAACTTGCCCCCATAGAAAAGGACAGAAATGCCATTGAATTTAGTTACACCAGAATTTCTTCTTATATATCTGTAAAACCTTCTCTGATTGAGGGTTCAGTGGAAGTCTGAAGATAACTCTGTTGGTGATTAATCTGTCAATTTGAATGATATTTTAAAAATATATCTGAGTAGAAGAATTTTCTTCCACACAAGAACAGCAATATCTTCTGTGCTCTGCCAGGCTTGAGTCTTGGGATCACCTTGGATAACACCTTGGAAGGTGCAATTACTGACTCAAGCACTGGAGCTGGGACATGGCTGAATCTGCTCTCTGGCTTTGCAGTAGGATGAGGCCCAGCCATTCCCATCCAGAAGCCACTCCAGAAAGTTCTTCAGCCTAAATGAGCTGAGGATCAAGGCAGAAAATCAGTGTAGAAGTAAATAACATGGATCAGCAGAGGCACTGCTCTTGACCTCGACTAGGTCTGAGACTAATTTTCCCTGCTACAAATAAAAAATTCCTTTATCTATTTTAACATTTTTATAATTTTGTATAAAAAATATAGAAGAAGTAAAAAAATCATGTTTATAGTTTATTTGATACAGAAGATGCAGAAATGTTTTTTATTGTGAGGGCAATTTGTTGTGTCTGGGTTTCACTATCCTCATTGTTCCGCTCAGATTACTATTAAGAAAGAAGCACAAGAAAAAAATATTAAAAATCTAAAAGTGTTGCTTTTTTAAAAATTCAGTTTCAACAAATTTCAAGAGAATCTCTCAGGAAATGAAACATATCTTGCTGTAATGGGGGGCTCAGTCTGCAGTCCTTGTGTTCCATCATGAGGCTACTAAACACTCTGAGAATTTTTCTGCCCTTACATTGAATACAAGAGTCTTTGCAGTGCTTACCAGAGTGAAAATCTGGAGCTCTGGAGTTTCCTTGTACCCAGAAGTTTCAGAGCTTACTGTCCACTTCCTGCAGAAATCCCAGATTCATAGATGTTTTCAGTAATTACTTAGCTGATGTTGCAGGTTCTGCTAAGAAAATCAACAGCCATATTTTAGATTATAGAAGTAAGACTTTTCAAAACTGGTAAAAAAGGAGTGTCTCTTTTCTAAGGCAGCCTCCAGCCATCAGAAACATCTTCATTCACCAGGGAGTACTGATATTTGACATATTCCATTTTGATTAGAGCCTCTTCTGACTTGGAGCAGGTTTCCACTTTCAGCCAGCAGGTTCATTGCTTCAGGTTTAATGCCTGCCAAGTACTGCATTTTTGGGGTTCACAAAGTAATTACATTTTTGCATTACTTTGCACATAGTAAAATTTTTTTTTCAGGTATCTCACAGACTCAATCCCACAAAAAACCCTGAAATTTCATTGAGCTTTCCACTTTGCTTTAGAAATATATGGGGAACTGAAGTAGGAATAGAATATTTGCTATTTTCGGGCAGTTACTGTCCGATGTATTCATGCAATGGGTGTGTCAACAGATATATTCCTTAGGTCCTCTGTAATTTAATGAAAGAAAAATAAATATTTTAAGGGTCTAGTTGATTTCAACCACCTTAGATGCATGCTTAAGGATGAGGTCAGACATCCCTTAGTTCCTCTTTGTTGTCTCAAAAGTGGCCAAAGTTGAACAGTTATGGTATAGATGCCTAACCCATAAACAGCTACATGTGGGGAGATGAATCCTCATTGCACATTTTGTTAATCAAAATCACAGAAAAATCAGCGTGATGTGGGTATGTGGATGATATATATACATGATTTAGAAGGTGGTCTCAAAACATCATCTTTCTTAATTGCTTAGGTAATCATAGTAATGCTATGTTTTATTGTCATCTTTTCAAACATCAATGTAAATAATGGTGAAATAATATTTGAATTTCTAATAGCTATAGCAATTCAGTGGAGTAGAATTCTAAATTATAGAGGTACATTTACAAAAAATGACAAGAATATTCTGGAGCTTTGTCTCTGGTGTTGGTTATTCCTGGATGTCATCTTATCCAATGGCATAAATACTGCTTTTAAAACTGTCATGTAAAAAATCTTAGATATGCTTATCTAATACTTGTGTCAGTTGCTTGTTTATCATCATTGACTATTACAGCAAATGCTATTTAAAATCTACTATTTCTGGAAATCACTTAATCTTCTAAGCTTCAAAAGGTAAATAATGTTCAATAAGAGGCATCAGAAATCCCAACCCTGGTAGCAGCTTCTCTCAGACTCTGTTACTGGGTCTGTTTGCTTTTTTAACACCCATACCTGAATCAGGAGGAAATGGCCTGGATCTGTGAAAAGACTCAGAGTATGACATTGAACTGGTTTGATTCAGTCTGGCAGTTTGCACGTAGAACATGAGCACATCATGGGCTTCAGAAACCAAAGCAATCACAGCCTGCCATGTCATTTTACCCTCTGCATTTCAAGGGGTCTTCTGTCACTATTAACTTCCAGGACATGTGATAGTTCAGGAACACATAATTTTTCAGCACTTTTTTCAGTAATTCCTGAACCTGATCCTCCCCTTTACCAGTACTTTTTGCTGCCTCTAAGCAGCAGACACTGGTCTGCTGTGTGCAGGTTCGCTGTTTTGCATGTGGGAAAGGGAGGCCGCCACAAACCCTCTGCTGAAGGCCAGCTCACAGTCAGCTCTCTGCAGACAGATGGCCCCTCTATTCCTCCACCATGTTTTGAGGCAGAACAACGTGTCAACTTCCAATAGACTGGATTGGTGCGTGGCTACAGCTGGAGGAGCCTCTTGAAGCAGTGAGGTGCCAGGAGCTGTCTCCATGCAGGGCTGGAGGTCTGGAGGCTGTGCTGGCACCCAGCAGGTGAGAGCAGCATGCTCTCTGCTACCTGCACCTGAATACTTTGCCCTTCAGCCTGAGCTTAGCTGCCTTAACATGTTTTCCTTATGTCCTGTGTTTCAAGCAGTAATTTTTTACCTGTAAGAATAACCGGGAACATTACATCAAATACTCATGTATCTTTTTATCAAATTCTGTAGAATTTTCTCTCATCCTTCAGTGCACAATGACTCAATATCATATTTGCTGCATGTTCTCCAGACTCAGCTGTGAATTTATACCTTCCTTCAGCATATTTGGGAACCAGAGACTGGAAAGGATTGGGAACCAGAGACTGGAAAGGATTTCTTGCCACACCAAACTTCTGCTCCCCAGATGATTTGCTCCCCCTTAGGGTATTTCATATGGCCCTGACAGATGAGACCCCATCAATAGAGGATGCAGCTATGCAAAATTATTGTGAGGCTTCTGGAACCTTCATCTTCTCTGTTCTGTGTCATGTGCAGTGTGGTGTCACCACAGCCTCTTTCTCACCTATTTGTCCCTCATGACTCTCAGATCTCTGTGTGAATACGTACACAAAATTCTTTTCATTGGCATTTACCTATCCAGCCACACATGTATTTCTTGGTTAGAAGGGGACTATATTCCACTTTTTAGTGTGGAATGCATGTAGTGAGTCTGTTCTCAGCAGAAGATGTGGGATGGCGTGGGTGCATAGCCCACATGTGTGCACAGGGTGTCCATGTTCACATCAGGACCTGTTCTGGTCACTACTGAAGCAGTCTGGCCAAATATGCTAAAGGAAGGTATAGTATCCAGAAGTATTTAGTTTCAAATCTTAACTGACTTAAGAGTCTTACAGGCTTTTAGGATTTACCAATATTTGATTGGCTTCTCACATTTGCACTAAAGGTCACTTTTGTTTTGCAAAGATGGCCTCTTTGTCAACTTGATAAATCACAGTGGCGTAAGAGATGCTCACCAGAAATTTTCAGCATGAGGAACACAATGTGTTTCCCCTCAGCCTTTTTCCCAGACACAACTAAATTGTGCTCTGACATTCACTCCTCCCTCACCCTGCTCCTTTCCAAAGAAACAACCTGCTTTGGAGGTTTACCATTTTCTTTACTTGATGAGAACTGTCAAACAATCCTAAAATAGGCACTATTATCAACAGCCATTATATCCAAGGCAGCTTACTCCAGTAATGAATAAATATCCATTCTCCTTCCACGCACAGGTACACACCTGTCATTAGTGACAATCACAAACCATGCGACACATTTCCGTGGGCAGGACCTTAATTATTTCCCTCAGTTTCCCCTTGCACCTCCTTAGAATACTTGCCAGTTTAATTAGTTGCGGCTGAGTTGGAAGTGTGCTGATTTGGAAGGAAAGAGGCTGTTAAAGGGTCTTTTGAGAGATCAGGCACACTGCAGGCGTGGAGTTAGAATTAATGGCATCTGCGCTGAGGTGTGCGATAGCTGCCACAGCTGTGACAGATGTGGTGCAGCTGCAGATTACACAGGGTGCAGTCACCCTGTGTCACGTGTCCAGGGAGTGTGTCATCCTCAGCAGCTTTATCTGAGCAGAGGAAAACGCCTGGTGCTAAGCCTGTCCTAGTTGTTGCTTAAAACCAACTGGATTGAGAGCCACCCCTAAGGTAATACAGTTTTCTAGTAAGGTCTAATTACATTCCAAGGAAGGAAAAAACCCCACACCATACCTTTAATATTGAGAAGTTTCCTTGAACTTGTCTGAGCACAGTGACATCAGTGGTTTTCTGGCCTGGCAAAGAATATTTTCTCTGGAGCTCATTACAAAGAGGGGCCGGGTCTGCAGTAAAGATGTGGCTTTATGTAAAGACTTGAGAGAAGGGAGGTCAGAGGAACTCAAGAAAGGCACTCAGTATTAAGGGGCCATTGAAGAAGAAGCAGCAGAGACAGTTGCAAAAGAATTTATCACATAAAAATATGTGTGATGCTACACAGAGCGTGTGTATGTAATATTCATAAGATCATCTTTTAGACACACTCTTCCTCTAGATTTTGAAGCTGTCTGAAATCTGCCGAGTTCCAAACCACTTAAATATAATAAAGCCTGCACTGATTATATCATGATTGCTGACATTTGGTGTCTGTCAGTCTGAAATAACTTTTCCTCCTTGCTATAATTTGCTCTAAGAAGCAAAGCAGAGTCAGTGATTTTCCACAAAATGCTCTCCAAACAGTTCCTGCCTGAATGTCTTGGTGGTTTATTTCTGAGGTCAAACCTTATTGCCCAAAAGCTTTTCTTTTCTTCCCATTTTTCATGCATTTGTTTGTCTGATACTTCTGCATCTGATGCTCTTGACTGACAAACTGCAGTGCTACCTGTGTATAAAAGAATGCTATTAAAAATCTTAAAAAGATCCTATTAATATTTTATTAGCATTTCTTTTCTTCCTGAGACTGAATGACAGCTTACCCAAGATAGCTGATTTTAATTATTTTTTTCAACCTGTATTCCTCTTGTCACTGTCTCCTCCAGCATAAATCCAGTCAGATGTTTTTCTTTATTATTGCCATAAGGCCTCAACAGCCTATAATTACTCTAAAGAATTTCTTATCTTTTATTTCTGAAGCATAGATTTTTCCCTTCTTTTCATTTTCTTTTTTTTTAAATATATTTTGGTAAGATGTGTAATTAACCTTGCAGCTGTTGATAGTCTGCTGGAGGCTGTAACTATTACACTTCATGTAGCTTCTTTCTGCCTCCCCCTCTGCCCTTTTCTTGTGTGACTGCAGGTGAAGGGCTGGTTGCAGTAATGATATTGCTGTCTTCAAAGCAGTGAATAAAATGTATACAAAAAATTATTTTTGGAATTGCTTTGAAAAATTCATTTTTAATGTTAAAATGATTAAAATCCTGCTCTTAATAGCACACAGTGCACATTTCCAGACATTTCCATCCTGCAGTTTCCCTGCATTTGCCAAGGATGGACAATGCAGAGGAGATGGCTGCATGGTGGTGTCTGTGTGGCGGCCTCAGTTTCTCAAGAAGGGAAGGATCAGGAGCCCTACACCAAAATTTTGTCTGGTAGGTGACCATGCCTGTACTGACATTGATCTAATGTAATTGCACAGATTACATGGCTACTCTGCTTTCACTGGAAATGGCTCTGCCTTCTACTCAGGAGGTGGAATTACAAGAAATAAGAGAGAAACTGTTTCAGATCTTTGATGAAAAATACATAAGGCTATTCTCAAGATACATTGCCTTGTCATTAAATAAAAGGCTTCTTTCAGGCTACTGCATTTCTGAGAATTATGATTTGTAAGTAGAGTAAATTCAAAGGCAATTTTTCCATGATAATTGTCCTTATTTTTTTACAGAGGTACACTTCTCTTGGGCAGACTGATTGACATCACAATGCTTGCAACATGTCCAAGAGATTTCTTTTGGAAAATAAGTAAGCCACCCCCAAACAGAACATGTTAGAAACAATTTAGTTTAGGCTACAAATTTAGTGAAGACATTGTTTCAGCATTTTAAGACTTCAATTTAACGTTTTCCACGGACTACTGAAAGAAAGTTAGTCCTCCAGTGATGGAGAAAGCAGGTAGAAATTGTTATAGATAAATCTCTAGTGTCAGTACTCTCCTTGAAGTCTTCTACATGACCTCCACCATGACATGCAGAGACCACCTATTTTATGAGTCAAAGCTCACTCAGACCTTTCAAAACCTCAAGTGTGAATTCCTAAAAAGGGATTATGGATTTTGAATTCATGCATGTCATGATTTTAAGATGTGCCCCACAACACAAAGACAGAACTGAAAGTCCATTTTTAATTTCTCCTTGTGTAATACAAAGAATATGCAGCTCTTTGTGTGTTGATTGCTTCCTAAGGTTTAGAGCTTATGATAAAAAAAAGACACTATATAAAAGACATTTTTAAAAGCATTTATCACACTACTTGTATGCTAACCAAATTCTTTGTTTCACTGGTTGGGTTTCAATATCTTTTAAGGGTTCTTGGTAAGGAAAATCAGAACAGGGAGAAATTAGAGCAAAGGACAGAAGTCACATTAGCTACCTTTAGCTGTTTAGCTACAGTGGAAAGTGGTGACCTGAGTTCACCCTACTGCTGGTGAGGAGAAAAGGGCCCATTTAAGGAGCAGTTCATCCTGTCCTAAGATACGTACCCAAAAGTGATGAGCAAATTTGTTTTCCCCAAGGTTTCATGTGTGCATCTTGTATAAGAAGCACAGGTTAAAGAATTTTTAGCAGGTAATTTTACATGTGGGGTACCTTTCCCATGCAAACAAGAGAGAAGCAGTGTTGAAATTCAGTTGGACTGTCGGTGCCCAAGCACTTATGTCACTGATATATATATTCCTGACACAAAAATAGACATAGAAATCTCTCAGTGAACATCTGTGAAGTCCTTTGAAAAGTGTCCTAAACAGAAAAAAAAAAAAGTAAAAATAACCAAATGTTGCAAAAAAGTTCTTTTAAAATTGTTATAAAAAGCAGACAGAGCAAAATCCAAGAGCTCCGTTTTAAACGCAGCAGCTCTCTGAGCATAATTTGCTGTACTCAGCAGTTCATTTCAATGCACATAGTCTTTGGGACTGTAAAATAAAAGAGTAATATGAAAAATCCCATAATATGTTTCTTTTCTACATGTGTCAGGCAGCAAATTCTATAGTCTGGTTCTTCCTTACAGTATCCTAGGGAACACGAGTCAGTCTAACTGTATTCAGGTTCACGATAACCTGCAGTGGAGATAAACATTTCTTCTACCTCAGTACAAACATAAGTCTACACTACACTTCATTGCATGTTGCTGCTCTACTAACAAATTTATCTTTTTTCTCCCTCCTATCTGATTTCTCTCCATAGATCATGTAAAATTCCAGGAGGATGTGCTGTGGCAGTCAAACATTTGAAGTCTCTCCTTGGGGCTGGACCCATACTGGGTGTGAAATCATGATGTTCAATCATTGCATTTTCTGGTATCAGGCAACTCTCCAATCTGTAGCAATGGCATGTAGTGAACAGTGTCCTTGAAACTAAAGGACCTTGTTCAGCTAACAAGAATTTACCTCTTAATGAAAAATGTAACAAGATGAGGAATTCCAAATGGCAACTGGCATGTATTTATGTCTTTCCAGATTCCTTCCATATTAGCCTGGTTATTAGCCTAGTTACCTCTGTCTCTCCTCTCTCAAATTTTTATCTGTTGGGAAAAAAACCCACGTTTTCCAATTCAGGCAGTCTTCTTTCTTTGCCTGTGCTGAAAAAACTTTTCTACTAGTTTTAAGAACAGCTAATATCAATGAAAAAATTGTCAAAATGAATAGTTTTGGCATTGTTACACAAACAGGTACAGTCAATGAAATTATCAGGCAGCAGGTTGAAAAAAAAACTAAAGAAAGTACTTTTTCTAAGTGTATAATTAAATTGTGGAACTCATTGCCAGAGATTGTGATAAAAGCCCACAGAATAAATGTTTTAAAGAAGAGACCAGCCAAATTTATGGTGGACAGTTTCACAGGGGGCTACTGAATGCAAGAGCCAGATTTGAACTTTCCCGCAGCACTACTGACAACAGCCAACAGCAGCTTTCTTGGAGTGGGTGTGTTCTAGTTCTGGCTCAGCATTGTCAGTCCCACTTTCTTGAATCCTTGAATTGTTTAGTGTTTGATGAAATATGACTATCCTGAGATATTATTTTCCATCTATTTTTTCTAGACAGGCCTTTAGTGGGTCTAAACCTATGCAGAAAGAACATCATATGTACCAGCTTTGTTCCAATCCACCAGTTCCCTCTTTTTCTTTTCAGTAATTTTACAGTCCATTCATTGAATTCTTTGCATACAAGCTCTACCCTAAACCAATTCACAAGATTATTTGCTAGGTATATCAGTAAATATATAAAGAATACTTTGAGGTCTCATGTTTAGAAGAAAGATGCATCTCCTTTATTCACCAAGATTACAGAAAATATATTAATATTAATTGCAATGAAAAAAAAATCAAAGTTTGTACTCAAATACTGCTAAGTTTCGAAGAATCAGAGATGGAAAAGATCAGTTAAGTTTTTGGCTTCAAGGCAGGTCCAATGTAGGATCCTTGATGTTCATTTTCCATTGTTTCAACCATTTTTACTGGTAAACTGCTCTGCCTGCAGAAAATGAAATGTGAAAGAAAAAAATTAAGTGCTTGAATCTGTTGCTACACAGACATTACAAGATGAGTTTTTAGTGGTTTTAGAAATACTAGTTTTATCTCCTTTGGCAGGAGAATTCTTTGGAAAAGATGAAGAGTGGATGGAGACTAAGCTCAGTCTGCTGAGCCAAGAACTTCATTTTCCTGACTCCAACATTCAGAGCCATAAGGAGATAGAGTACACTGTCTGAAAAAACGTTGCTGTCCAATTTTGTCATCACCAGAACCCCAATGAAAACATAATGCATAATAATTGCTTACTGATTACAACACTGACTCACTACAATAAAGTATTCCTCTATGTGGCTTTTGTGAATATGTGTCATTACACAGTTTGATGATTCCTAAGTATTCCAGGTTTTTCTTTAGAAGAAAACACTAGATAAAGAGTATAGCTCCCAAGACAGTTCCTGTATCTTATATATTATCATTACTAATGTTGTTGTTAACCACTAAAGCCCAGAGTCCCATTTTTAGGGATTTCTAATCCATCTCAGGAAAGAGATCATATGGATCATATTCTCTCTCCTAAAGATATTGCAAACTGGTGTGAAATACAAAAATTTGAGACAGGCGGAGTCCATAAAAGAAAGGTAAGTTTACAAAATGGTGAAGAAGGACAGCAGCAAGAATGCAATCCTGTAGTTACATCCATTAATTTTGCATGCAACTTGATGGTTGATATAATACAGTTTTTTTGGCTTTTTCAGCTTTGTTTGTGGGGTTTTTATGTGTTTTAATAAATAAGTACATGATTTGTGTCTCTAGGGGTTGTTCAGCTTTGGTGCATTGGTGAGCCTGGGGTAGTTACAGCAGATGTAGTGAGTTCTTGGGGAATCCAAACTGAGCAAGGGACTTCTGCATTAGATCTATGATTAGATAGTTCCTTGAAAACATTTGTGCAGTTTTACTCATCCATCTGGATAGATTGAAAATAACTGCTTCTGCTTCTAAGTGTCTTGTTATAATTCTAAGTGTCTCAGAACTATCACTCTATTTTAAGCCTCCTTTATAAAATTAATTTGGTGTTCATTAAAGGCTTCTTCCTTACAGCCTCCTTAGTGAAATGTTATTGTCTGGCTGCTTTCAGAAAGTCAAGGATCATGATAGAGCTCTTACTGTACCTTCTGGAATTTCAGCCATTCTACCTAACAGTGAGGAATTAAATAGGGGATCAGCTGTCACAATGTTTTGTTTTGGGTTTTTTTTGTTTTTTTTCTTCTCTATTCTTGCTGATATAGGAAGATAGACTCTGATTTTGTACACTTAGATTGATATCCACCATGTCTTGCAAGAAAACAATTATTCTGATTTTATCTTGGCTTAAATAAATCCAGAATTTGGAAAGATAGATGTTATTTTTGTTAATGTTTGTTTTTTTACAAGTTGACATGCCCACTACTGTTTTATTATTGTTCAGTCACACGATTTTCAGATTTCAAGTTTATCATCCTATTTCTGCAAAATGACAGGATTTTTTCTTGTCTCTTTCTCTAGTGTCAGAGCAGTTCCATTAAAGTCTTCTCCATACCAGGGAAAAATTTCTTGCCATCAGAACTAAACACATGAGAAAAGAAAGGGAAATTTGACCAAATATTATTTCAGGAAATCACAGCAGAAGGATTTCATCTATTCTATGCTCTGCTTTACTGAGTCACAGTGATTTTCACTCTTTTTCAACTAAATATTTTGTTTTTAAGAATGAATCACCAAAAAACAAATGTAAGCTTAAACAAATGTAAGCTTTCTGATAATGTCTTTTTTTTTTCCTCAGTTACATCTCACATCTCTCAAGAAACCACTCCCAGACTGCTGGTAGACTACACATCAAAAATTACAAATTACTTTTCTGTAAGAAAGATAAGCTTCTATAGCTGTGTGTTGCTGTTTGAAAATTTCACTTTTTAAATCTTAAGCCATCCTCTAGGTCCTTTTTCCACATGCTTAGTATTTCAGTGGAACTCTCTCCTGGCTTCACAGACACTTCTATTTGTGCTAGTACTCATTTGAAAGTGATCAGGTTCCCACAAACTCCTTTATACAGAAGTGCTGGTGTGTGACACGGCAAGGGCAGATATTTCATACTCCCTACTCTGGATTGGAAATCAGGCAGGAGCAAAGCCAAAGGGGAATGATGTTAGGAGTGCTGTAACTTGCTCAGTTTGAGCACTTCAGCTGGACTCCTTAATGATGCATTCACAGTTCATCCCCAGGCTCCTTCTGTCTCTCTTACATTTTCTCAGTAGAGAAATGGTGACATCGCTCTTTTTTTTTTTTTTTTTTTTTTTTTTTTTTTTTTTACTGTGGCTCCTTTCCCCCCC
>JAYDZK010000169.1:96479772-96501488 GCA_034509185.1 Euphonia xanthogaster
CAGTCACTCCTCACACAGCTTCCCCTCAGGGCCCTTCACCATCTTTGTTGCCCTCCTTTGGACACTCTGCAATAGTTTCATGCCCTTCTTACCTTGTGGCACCCAGAGCTGCCCCCAGCACTCGAGGTGAGGCTGCCCCAGTGCAGAGCAGAGCAGAGGGACAATCCCCTCCCTTGCCCAGCTGGCCATGCTGTCCCTGATGCCCAGGGCTGGCCCTCCTGGCTGCCAGGGCACTGCTGGCTCACACCCAGTTTGCCACCAACCAGGACCTCCAGGTCCCTTTCCATGGCACTGCTTTCCAGAATCTCCTTCCCCAGGCTGTCAGTACATCCAAGGTTGCCCTGGAGCAAGTGCAGGATCCAGCACTGGCCCTTATTAAACTTCATGGTGGTGTTGATTGCCCAGCCCTATAATTTATTGGGGTGTCTCTGCAGAGTCCCTTTGCCTTGATAATTTGTGTCTTCAATGAAAACATTGCACAAACATGAATAAGTCAACCATTGCAGCCATGTTCAATTGTATTTGTCTTTTTTATAGTTGAGAAAACAGAACACAAACAAGCCATATATTATGCTCAGCATTGCAGCACCCATGAACATGGGCTTCAAACTGAAAGAGGATAGTCCTAAATATGAGGAAGAAATTCTTTACTGTGAGAGTGATAAGGCTGTAACTGCCCAGAGAAGCAGCAGATGCCCTGTTCCTGGAAGTGTTCAAGGCCAGGCTGGATGGGTCTTCGAACAACTTGGTCTTGTGGGAGGTATCTCTACGTACAGCAGGAGGTGCCTTCCAAACCAAATAATTTTATAAGTGTTTCCATTGTTTCTAGATGAAAAGTCCCGATATTGTTCCCACCCATGCTACAATGCCTTTTAGTTTGGATTTTCTGCAAGTTCATGTGGAGCAGGGAAGAGAGGAGTTAATGTAGCTACACCATTGGTTCTTTCTGCCTTTCTGTGTAGATGCTTCAAAGTCACAAGGTAGATTAGCATCATTACTGTCCTCCAACTTTGTTGTCTAATCTTAAGCCTGTAGATTTCTTAATTTTCTGGCTTATGACTCACCATGAAGTTCTGCCCTCAGGTACATGAAAACCATGATGCTGGCCAACAGCTCATTTAATGCTTAGGTTGTATCACAGTCTTTCCTGCCTGTGTTGCCTGGGAGGATTCACATGGGATTGCCAAGTAAACATCCAACTCAGGTAACCATAAATAAAGTTATGGTTTTGTTGCTGATGGCAAGAAAGAAACTCCTGGGAGGCAGGTGATGGACAACAATCCATCACCTAGAATCACACACAGTCCTGTGTGTGTCTAGGAGCTGATTCTCTTGGTAACTTTACAGATACATCTGAATGTGAGATCCTGACCCTGGCTACCATTTTCTTACACTGCTGATTGCTACCCAGCAGCATGGCCACCATCATCCAGCCAAATTCTTCCGGGGGATCTGCTCCACAAGATACATGACCATACAAGCTCATTGACACACATCTCAGCTGCCAGAAGACAAGCTGTGCAGAAGGGAAGCATGGCACTACTTCGTTTCAAAAGAAGCAGAAGGGAAGGGAATGGACTGGCACTTGGAGTTGGTAGTCCTTTTAGCTTTTTATGCATCTTGACTAGGACGTTATGGAAGGAGGCCACGGCCTTTCTTATGATGAGTCCATCTTTATGCTGTCCTTACTTTCCCAAAAGTTCTCTTGATCCACTGCTACCCCCAAATAAGATACTATCTCTTTATCCCAAAGATCAATTTTGCCATAATGCAGCCTTGAACAGAGAAGGTAGAAGCATATACACATTTTTTTTCCCCTTCTTTTCTGTCAAAAAGGTGCCTCTTCAGCACACTGGTGAGCAGGAGAAATTCCTTTAAATTAGGGTCAGGATGATCACATATGTATTTCTACATTAGAGTGGTTTCTCACTTAAATTATGTCATAGATATCTATTTTAAAATAGATATATTGCTGTTGATAAACAGGCCCTCTATATGCCCATCAGAGGTTGGGATCCTTGCATATTTTTGTCTCTCACAGACAAAGTCTGGAGGACACAGACTGTCTCAGTGCCTCATATCTAGGTAACAAAATTATGGGAGGGTAACAATTGCCAGAAGTTTCTGGCTATTCATATAAGGAATTTAACTGTTTGGCCTTACAGAAGCTTTTCATTTTCCTTGCTTGACTCAATTGTAACACCACAGATATTATAGATGAGAAAGACTCATTTAAAAGTTTCACAAAAGTAATGGATGCTTTAAAGAGATATCATTGTTTATTGCACACATGGGTGAGGGAAGAGAGATGTGAATTCATGTATTTATTTTTTTAATAGCTGTGAGAATTGGGAGAGCTAATTTACAGTTTATCTGCATGGTATTTTATAGTAGGGAAATATGAGAGGAAGACACAAGAGAAACATAATTCATATTTCTTCATTTTCTATGTAAGAGGAGTTGGAGAGTAAGGAACTTTATCATTATTTTAGCCTTTGTGAGGAAGATTTCAGAAGGGCATTTTTATTTCTTACAGATCACATTTGTCTACATTGTGTTTAGCAGCTGTTTTGATTGCCATGAGGGTTCAAGAAATGCTTCTGGCTATACTTTCTTAGCCAGGTACAAAAATTTTACTTTAGCACTGAAGAGGACTAAAGAAAGCCTTTCAGCATGTGTGGCATGAAGTGCCCTAATACAGAATGTGCCACCATGGAATGCATACATGGGACACTCCCACCACCACAAACTGTGGTAGGACACAAATGCAGAAATTATGAGAGCTGTGAAGGCTTATGTGAGACAAAAAAAGGGCTATGCTATAGCCATCAAACAAAGACTTGTGACATGAATACCCCACATGAAGAAAGGCAGTTCATTCCAGAAGGTAAAGTCAATGAGCAGGACACATATGAGATGCTCTGATTGCACTAGGGGCTAGGGGTTCCCTCCTGGTATGAGAGTGTAGGCATATCCTAAATACCTCCTAGGTTTTCATGTTATGGGTGTATGAAATTACTTTTATAAGTCTGTGTCTCAGGGATTCACTCACCAGCACAGAAAGGTCCTTGAGAGCTCCAGACACAGAAAGTGTAAATTAACACAAGAAACACAAAGCTGCTCTCTTTCACTACATTTCACACGCATAACCATAAATCAGAGAGTGAGGAAAGTCACTGGAGGCAGAACCCCTCATTTGGCTTTAAGTCCAGATTTCAGCTCTTTTCTGTAAATTTGTTATTGTATCTGTCTTAGTAATATGAGCTGAGAGGAGCTGTAGAAATCCATGAGGGGAAGCTTTTCCAAAAATGTTTTATTCCTTCAGCCTTTTAAACAGCTGGTTTCTTTCTGAGGAAAAGCTGACAACTACACCAGACTCTGTTGAATTATGTATTGTACATTTGGGGAGCAAGCTGCAATATGCAATGCATTGTGCAAAGCTTTCCATATGCATTTGTCTAAGGATAAGACACAAATCCAAGTCCAAGAGGTGATAAACCCAGTGGTTTGTGTTCCAATCAGTTATAGCTGTGCTCAAAAATAATACCTTGTAAGTGCACATTAGGGGCAATGGAGCAAAAAATTATACATGCAAATGTAACTCAAGACACTGAGCCTTGTTGTTGGAAAAAGATTCCTCTCTACTGGAAAAGAGCACTGAAGATGAGAGCTGTTTGCAGGGTTACTGTGCATTCTGTCCTCTGAATTATGATCCTTATTGACAAAGAGACCAGGTGTAAGAAAGTTGGAACTCAGGTAAAAGAGTATAACAGTGTTGTAGGGCAGCATTTAACCAGAAATTCTTTGGCTACAAAAAAATTCTTCCTAATTATGAGGATCACTATTACTCTGTAAATGGAGAAAAAGTGAAGGTTAGGCCTTAGCATTAGTAGTCATGTTATCCAATCCCAGCTGTTTTTCCAATAACACAATATTGTACAGGTGCCATGGTTTCACAACAGCCATCAGACAAGCCCCACGCAGCCACCCACTCACTCCCACCCATGGGATCAGGGAGAGAATTGGAAGGCAAAAGCTGGAAATTTCATGGATTGGGACCGTTTAATAGGGAAAGCAAAAGCCACTCAGAGAAGGAAAACAAAACAAAAAGGAATTAAATCACTGCTTCCCAAGGACAGGCAGCTGTTCAGGTATCTTCAGGAGAGCAGGGCCCTATCACATGTAACAGTGACTTGGGAATACAAAAAACCATCACCCTAAATTTCCCACACACACTTTCTTCCTTCATTCCCCCAATTTAAATACTGAGCATGATGTCAGGTGGTTTGTGATATCCCAATAGTCAATTTGGGTCACCTGTCCTATTTGCATATACTCCCAACTTCCCATGCACCCCCAAGCTCCCTGTCAGGATGGGAGTACAGAAAACAGGAAAGGCCTTGGCTCCTGTGTAAGCCCTGCTCAGAAATAACAACCTATCTATATTATCAACCCTGTATTCAGCACAAATAAAAACCACAGAGCCATACATATACAGTCCCAGCCACTGGGAAAAAAATTACTCTACTCGAGCCAAAATCAGCAAAACAGGTTTTGGTTCAATGTCAAAACCCCAAGAAATGGCTAAAAGAAGAAATGCTTATGCAACATCCCCACTCCACCTGAATGGAAGCCAAACACTTGGTAAATTGCAAAGCTAAGCACAATAGATTTGACAAAGTTGTTGGGAGAGTAGAACACCTCTGCAAGCTTCAGGATTCTTCATTTACAGAAACAGATTCACAGTGCAGCACTCCCATACCTTACCATGTAGACAGCATGATTCCCTGCCATGAAACATCTGGCCCTGAACTTCCTGACTCTAATTAACATTCTATTTCCACAAGGTATTTTCCCTCACCTAGAGCATTTCTGAAATAATTTGCTACTTCTTAATGGTAAATGTAGGTCCTTAATACTTACAAAGGTGCCTGGTAAATTTAGCCTCTGGATATTCCGTTGAAAGGTGTTGTTCAGGTTAAGCATCTGCTCTGTAAGTGGTTAATTAGCAATAATCAAGTTGTCTTCTGGATGCTAACAGTGATAATATGTTAACACATTTCCAGAAAAACAAAAACCACCAGACAACTACTTAATAGAAATTGTTCAATATTAGAAATTTATTATTACTAAAACCTTCAGATATTTGTAACACTGATGTCTCAGAATGGCTTTGGAGCAGACCACAAGCTCAGGATTTTGTTATTGACAGAAGCTGTTTGTGTTATTGACAGAAGCTGTTGAATTAAGAACACAGCTGACTCTCTTAAGAAAGACAAAAAGAGAGTGATGATTGACATTAAGATGGGAAAATGGTGCAAAACATGGGTGAAATGAGAGAAAAAGCATTGAAATGAGAGGAAGATGGACAGCAGAAGAGGAGATGAGATACTGAGGAAACCGAGACTATGAAAGGACAGGTCTAAGTGGATTCTGCTCTTGTGGACTCTGGATGAGATGCTGACACAAAAATATTAAAACTCTAGAATTGTGGAAGTATTTTGGTTGAAAAAATGTCTTCAAGGTAATCACCACTAACCCAAGATTGCCAAGTCCACCACTAAACCATGTCCCTAAGTGCCACATCTACATGTCTGTTACATACCTCAGGGGATGGCGACTCTATCACTACTTGGGCAGCCTGTTCCACACTTGACAACACTTTCTTTTAAGAATTTTTTCCTAATATCCTATGTAAAATGACACTAGATGATTTATTTTCTGTTTTTACACTTTCTTTGACATGACATTTGGAAGTATATACCTACTAATACAGAGGAGTTTTGGCACAAGGACAAGAAAGATTTGGAAGGCTGGCAGCCTGTGATGGCACATTTCAGTTCTGCAGATAAGAGATAAGAGTCACTAATAGGAAGGCGATTCCTGGCTGTAATCACCTCTACTGTTATGCAGGTGTTACCTGAACAGGGTTTCATTTGTGAGGATAAAAGTTACTAAGTCTGGCAAATGAACATGAATATCAAAATAACAGATACCTACTTCCAAATTTTTTCAATTTTTTCCCTTACAGATAGAAAATTTGGAAGAGCTCATTTTAGGAGGTGTGGGACAGCTCCTGCAGATTGGGCAGGATGTATGGGATTGCACCAGCAAAATCCCTCCTTGAAGCGCTGGCACAAGAACAAGTGAACCTGACAGGGTTAATGACATTTCAGCTGGGAGAAGACAATAGAGGTAAAATTCCACTAGATGGAATACCTGAAGCAGATATTAACAGGCTGTGTGTGGAAAGATAATTTTGGGTCAACACATCCTATTATCAGCTTTACTTGGAAAAAGAGCAGAAACAGTCAAGATACACATACCTGCTTATACTTGGGAACAAGCAGAAACAGTACTTTTATGAAGTATTCCTGTGTCAAAGAGAACATTTTTACCTAGGATTGTTCAGATTTAGGCCCAAATAACTAAAATAGAATTTTAGTTATTTGATAATATTGTAGCATTAGTAGCAATAGTTTTATAGGTATATTAACTAAGATTAAAAAAAATCTGATTGAATCACTGTTTCTTTAATTAATTATTTAAAATACTAATAGGCAAATATTCTGTTTTGCTGTGACTTACTGAGCTACATGAGTCTGTTTTGCAGTGGTGAAATTAGGTCCAGCCATCTCTCCAGTCAGAGCGGAGTGACAGACTAGAAGCCCCCTCCATCAGCAAGAATGTTTATTAAAGTACTCAGAATGTCAAGTAGACCTGGCAGGGTAAGAGCTTTGTTGACAGGAACTCATGACTACACTTCAGTGCAAAAATGCAGCAAAGGTGGACTACAAAGGAAGAATTTAGAAATATTGCACAGTTGTGTGGGAATAGTAGCAGAAGAGTAAAATCTCAGCTGAAAATAAAACTTGTAAGGGATACTGAGGGCATCAAGAGCTTCTATCACTGTATTTGTAACAAAATGAGGAACAAAAGAAGTGTGGGACTGTTGCTGAATGCGGCAGGGTGGACACAAAGTGGATAACTTTGGGATGAGAGGAATAGGCTTTGAGTTAGGATGAGAAAAAATGGCCTTAAGTTGTGCCAGGAGAAGATTAGATTGGATATTGGGAAAAAAATTATTCACTGAAGAAGTTATTGGAACAGGGAGCCCAGGGAAGTGGCTGAGTCCCCATCCCTGTGGATATTTACACTTGTAAATGTGACACTTGGGGACATGGTTTATTGGTGGAATTAGCGGTGCTGGGCTAAGAGTTGGTTTTAGTGATCTTAGATGTCTTTTCCAAACTAAACAATTCTATGATTCTACTTTTAAGGCTCTTCAGTTTCAAAATGCAAACACTGTTTTCAATATTTGTGTAAAACTGAAACAAAGTATCTTACTGAAAGGCAAGATCTTTTTCTTGAAAGCATTTATAGAAAACATTCCAGTATTTTCAAAACTTTCTTATGTTCTCTTTTTTCTTAAAAATGTTTACAAAAAGAGAAAACTTTGAAGATCGGTTTGCTAGATGCTGATGGGCAGCTGCTACTTACTCTGCAACTACTTTTTTTCTTTTTTTTTTTTCAGTTTATTACATTGGAAAATATTTTATCCTGCTTGAGGGCAAAGCCCCGATGTGTGAGAACTGTGTCAGGGTCTTGACACTCAGGGATAACTTCAGGGGTCACCATAGGACTGTCTGGGAAAATACAGAGAATTCCTTTCACCAGTTCCCACCTCCCCCTGAAAGCCTCCCACTTTCCACCTTTTGCTGCTGGCATTTTTGACCCAACATCATTCTGGAAATTGCTACCCAAGGTTTCTGTGGAAAGCAATATATCTCACTCCTTTGTGCACCTGGTCAATAGTCTCTTGTGTTGCTGCACTTAGGGCACAGATGGTTTACATAGCTGAAAGATCCACCTCACTCCTACTGCAATATGACCCACAACAGGGATTGGTTCCTTAGGCAGAAGACATTAATTTTTATTTGGCAGGATGACTAAAACACCCTAATGAATTTCAAAGGTCCATTAAAATCTACTTAGAGAATATAAATATATTCTGAATATTTGTTACAATGAAAAAACTTTTAGAACACTAATGCATATGTGTTCCATAACTTCTATAGAAGAAGCTTGTGTTACATCACAGCAGCTTTTCTCAAGTCTGGATTTCCTGGATATCATTAGAATTTTAGAGTCAATAAAAGATGTGAAATTTACTGCAACACATTAAGTCATATTTATTCTACTGTTCTTAGGAGTTGACCTGATGGAGAGGCACTTCCAATAACACTCAAATCTGAACCCAACTCCCAGCTTCATCTCTGAAAGTCATGCAAGTATATTAAATGCATAAATGTCTTCCTGACCCAATTACTCCTAATGGAATATACGTAGTAAAACTCAATGTCACCATCTTTTGAGTGATGCACTCAGAATGCTTGAAAATTAGCCTCTAGTGCATTCATTCATTTTCCAAATTTTTGCCTACTTGTGTAACTTTTGCCTTTGTGAATTAAGGCAATCAATTATCACTGGTAAGCACCATTCTTCTGCAACGTCTCAATGAGTAATAAGGAGATAGGACAATTGCACTACAAGCAAGGCTGTCACATCAACTTCAGGAAGTGGTCTGAAGCTGTGCACTTGATGCTTGCCAGGGCTGAAGACTGCTTAGAGGAAAACAAAATGCCTTGAAACAAACTGAAAGTGAGCTTTGAGGACTTGTTTTAGGTGTTTCTACCCTTTCCACTTTTGTGCCAGAACTTATGTCAGGTTTTGAGGAGTAGCAGCACTAGCCACAGTGATTTCCAAGCTGATAGCTGAACTTCCATTGCATAAGCAAAAGTCAGTCTGGACAAGGACACAGAATACAAACAGGACTTTTTAAATGTGAACTCAAATCCTCCTATGCCACCATTGTGACAGGGATGGTAACTTTTGGCAAGCTAATGGAGCAATTAGATAGAGATAGAAACTACTGCAGAGAAATTTTCACAAGTCCATCTAACAGACTCCTAAATTCTTTCTCTTCATGTAAGAAACTGCCAGCTGCTAGCTGAAAAAGGACATTTCTGATATCTCCAGCCATAAACACGTGCAGTGCTGTGGCTCAGCTCCTTGGCTGTTCACGTTTACCCTTGCCAATCTGCAGGTGCACAAATAGTGACACCTCTAACCTCAATGCAGCCCAGTGTTCCCAGTTTCAGACACAGCATTTCCTTGCAATGGTTTTGCAATCAGTTTTGTCTGAAATGTACATATTTTGTCTGACCTTTACAGGTTCACTTCAGGAATACCAGTGCTTCCCCTGAAGAAAAGCATTCTGGATGAGTAAACATTAATAATGTTATTATATAAATTATTTTTATTGTTTTAATATATTTTTTGTGTATCAGTTAAAAGCAATTTTCACTTCAAATCATTGATGCTGGGGTTTTCTTAGTCAAGCAGAGTTTCATTTTATTTACAGTCAACCAATGTGTAGTTTATTCCACTCAGGTTTTCTTAGATATTGAAGGGTGACTTGCAGAACAGAATTTCACTGCTCCAAGTCTATCTTCAGTTTTACTTTCTTTTTCTCTCTCTTTCTTTCCATCCCAATTCTGATGTTCAGCAATCAGATCTCATTAATAGCTTCAGAATATTCACTCTATTAAAGATACACAGATGTTGACACTGATGTTTCTGAAGTCAAGTTTCAAAATTATTCTTATGGGAAACGTTCTTGAAGCTGATGAGTATTACAGTTTTTGCAGAAACTTTCCATGACTTGACGTTCATCTTGGGTAATTATCATGTCCCAAATTATTCCTTTTTTTGCAGGTGTTTAATGTTTTTCAAATAATAAGCCGGAATCCATACAACATACGCTAATATTTTTCAGACAATTAACATAATTTGTGACTCTCATTGTGACCTACTTTTTTAACATATAGCCAACATTTGGTAACAGTTAAGAGTGCATTTATATATTCATATGATATCCCTTGTTACAGGATATTTTCCTAACCATAAAGGGTGTCCAAATCTAGACCTGAGAACCCATCATGTCTCATCCAGAAGCTGAGCTGCTGAACCAGGAATGGAAAACTCAGGGCTGTACAAAAAAAAGACAGACAAACTCCAGCCCAGCTACACAGATTAGTAGCAAAATTGCTTAGACAGAAGGAGACCAGAATCTCCAAATTCTAAACCTTGAAATATTTCCATTTCTTTGTTGCTGATTGCATAATGAGAATGCAGTGGCCAGGGGGAAAGAAACAGAAGTTTATAGATATTATAGTCAGTGGATTTATGACCAGCATCAATTCCATGTACAGTGATAATTTTGAAAGCTAACTTTATTCCTCATTTCATCAATGAAATCTGTACAAAAAGGACTAAGAAAGTAAAATGTAAGTTTTTTTCAGAATCAAACAACTACTAAGCATTTTTCAGATAAGGGTGCTCTCTGCATTAACTGCTAGTTAAAACAAATTTTCCTCTGCTTTAGGCGTAAGCCTGTGATCTCTTTTCTTTCCCTCTTTTAAGCATTTTAAAGCACCTATTAGCAGTGCTTGATTAATTGACTCTTAACTTTAGTACTATAGCAGAATAATACTCACAGTTTGTCCAAGAATAACACACTATAAAATACTGCTTCTTAAAACAGAAAAAAATGCACTCGAGAGTATGTTGCTTTTCAATTTCAGATACACCACTGTTTACTTTAAAAAAAAAAAACATTGATAATATAAATAACAAACTTTGCCAGGTGGCTACCTATTCATGAAGATTTCAGAGAGCAAAAGACAACCAAAGTAAAAGCTCAGGTGAAAACAGCCATTGAAGTTTAAGAATAAGAGGAACACAATCTTCAAAATCCTAATAGACCTGTAGGTAAGGTGTAAAAAAAACAAAACTAAGAAACTGAAAAACAGGTGATACCAGAAGTGGAGATGGTAGCTGGGTGGGATTTCATGCAGTGGCCCAAGCATCATATGCATGGTAGTGCACATGGTAGTGGTATTTTGTAGCAGTGGCAAGAAACCATTAAACATACTGTAGCTTTTGTTTCCTACTACAAAGTACCTAGGATTAACATGAATATGAGTATGTGTCATCCTAAATATTAATTAAACACTTGCTGCTCATTGGCTGTGCTGACACACATCTTAGGGTATGCAACCATCAGTGCCTGAGCAGCATAGCTAAGAGCACACCTCAGCCAGTGCTCCTCCAGATCTTCCTCTGCCTTTCCTTTGCTGCTGCTGAAGTGAAGGATGTGTTTTACTAGCACTTATACATCTATCAGCAGATGAATTTTACCTGGCAGTTAGTTCTGACAGTCTGATTAATTAAATTCTTCTGTTGCTCTAATTTTAAGCACATTTTAGTCAGTTTCTCGATCTCAAGCACATTACTGTACTTTCCAGGCCTTTGTTTTATTCTTTCTTCTTTGATGATTTGGTTCATTTTCAGTTTAAACTCAATGGGACAGGAGCCCTTTTTTTGTACATGTTTGCTCAGAGACACCTGAATTCTGACTGACACCTCTAGGTACAACCACAACAGAAACACACTCATGTTTGTTCTTCCTAAAAGAAGAAATTAATTTAAAAGCACATTTCCATTTTTACTTAGATAAAAGCTTGCAAACTCAGATTTAGTTTTTACTTTTTCCCTATCAATTTCAATACAGAGTGACTGAAAATTAAAGGAAAATATGACTGTAGATTTCCTGATACCAAAGTTATTTGAGTTAGCAAATAAAGCACTAGATCCACACCACCTAATTAGACTTGCACTGTAGCTTCAGGTGATAATAAAGCACCAGGACTAAAATAGATGGACATCTGTGCCTGGTCAGCAGATATTCCCAAGAGAAAAACCTGTTGCATAATTTATACAAGACACTCCCAGGAGAGAGTTCAAGAGCACTTGCCTTTACTGATTAAATAGGATGTACTTGCTTTTGGAAGATGGGTTCTCAAGGCTACATAACTACACTTGATTAGATTTGTTGGGACAACTTTCTGTCACTGAAGCTGATTGACAGGGAACAGCCTGTGTGCAAGTTGTAGTCAGCTCTCTTACCCTCCAAAACTGGGTAGCTTCCTTCAAAACAACAATGGCAATTTTTTATCCCACCTAGTATTTGCCATCATGCAAATACTTCAAGGGCTCTGTCTGATGAAGTGTTAGCTGTCAGAGGAAAATATTTCTAGGATCATTCCACCAATTAAAATCTTTAAGTCCCAGCCTTAGTTCATGTCCCAGACTTTTTAATTTACTAGCATAGGTGTATCCTACACCTTCAAAAACCTGGAGCAAGTTAGACAAACTTTTCCTATACAGAAAGCCTACCCCAGGCACATCCCTGAAATCAATACTCTCTTTTAGAATACTGAGGAAGGCAAGAAAAAGATGTGTAGGCTGCAAACTGAAAAATGAGGGGAGTGCTTTCTTTTTATAATTCTTGTGCTGGTATTTTGAACACTGAGAAATGGCTGCTTGGAAAAAATTTGGTTAGCTCAGATCATTGCAGAAATAAGAACAATAAATCAAATATAAATAATAAGTACATAATTAAAAAAAAATTAGGTTTAGCAGGTTTCAAAAAATGTGACTATCCAGTTATACTGGTTAACATTTAAATGGAATGTTGGGAGTGATATAAAACCTGATGTTTCAAGTTGTAAGTACATCTTAAATTTTAAAGATTAGCATGAGATCTTCCTGGCAAGTAGATGGGGACAGATTATCCCCCATGTGACTGCTGTGGAATTTCCTACATGTTTTCTCTGAAGCATCTGGCACTGGCTGCCATCTGAAATAGGCAAGACTGAACACTCCAAGGTTTTCTACACCTCACTCCTCCCCAAATGACATTTTCTGTGCTTCCAAATTGAGATGGAGTTGATTGCTTTTTGCTGATTATTTTCTCCGCACCATTCTGCACGTACACTGAGATTTATGATTTCTGGGGCTCCTTTTGGTTGTCATTTTCTGTGGTTTTATTAAAGTGTTAGCTCAGGGACCATTGCAATATGGGTTGCAATCAATAAATCTTCAGCTCTTTGTGCTTGCTTTACCAGAAAAGTGATATTTCTCTCTTTCAGTCCCCTGATTCCTAGAGCTTACTTTTCCTAGAGTTTTTTTTTGTGTGTGCTTATTTTTCCATTGTTCCCTCTTGCTTCCTCAACCAACTGATGTGAGTTTCTGCCAAAGTGCAGGGGAGCTAACAGGGAGCTAACAGCGATCTCCCTTGGAGCAGCACCACTTGCATAGCTTTTGCTGCTTTAAGGAAACACATGCTCAGGTATTTTGCACCAGAAACTAGATTGTTCCCAGAAAAATAGTCCACAATCTCTTATCAGTTTGCTGACAGATATGAGGATCTGCAGCCTCAGCAGATAAATATTCAAAAGATTTGTTGCGTTCCCAGATTACCACTGTAACTTCTTGATTATACTGCAAAGAAGCAATCAAATGATGCACTATGTGATGAAGAATTTTGCAATAGAATTTGCAATAGCTGCTCTGGGCTTCCTATACCTATACATTCTCAACTCACTTGCATTGAGTAGAATACATAGACCAGTAGAGAATTAAAGACAGAACTGTTGCAGGACCTGTCACTTTGGACCTATAATTCGAAGTAAACAGAAAGCAGAATAAAGGCCTGTGAGTTGAAAAAAAAAAAAGATAGAGGGTTGACAGCAATACTGGAAATTCCACCTCCTGCTACATTTACCCAGTCACCTCCAGGCTTTGTGTATTCAACCACCAACTCCAGCTGTTGGTAACAGTTTCTCTTCAATTGATGGCATCCAATTAAGCATTTTGGAACATATTTTGATTCCACGGAAATCAGAATATGGAAGTGAAATTCCAGCTTGTTTCTCCTTGTACTTCAATAGCAGTAATGTTGCAGTTTTGTTTGGCATTTCTACTTACTAGCTGTTCTAATACATCCACATACACGCTCATCCTTTTTAAGTAGGTGAAAGAGAAATAAAACCCAGAAGATAAACCCAATTGATCCCGTTTCTTTAGGTAAGATCTTAGGCTCATGATGAAGTGACAAAGCTTTGCAGTGGATTCAAGTTACACACAGGAGCATTAAATACCCTCTTTGGGGGGGTTTACTCTCAGCTTCTGCAGTCTCAGCTTCTCAAAATACATCATAACCCCAAGTGCCAAATGCAGTTGTCAGCATTTGCCAGTTTTCCAAATTTTCAACAAATGAACGGGGTGGCAGCCTGCTGACCTGTTATCTGATGGAGAAATCAGAAAAGCAGCAGCTGGTGTCAGAAGATGTATTGCTACTAGACTAAGAACCTGGGGAATGTCTTGAATAAAAGAGTTGCTTGAATGTTTGAGGTTTCTATGAATCAGAGTTGATAAAGTATCATAAAATCAATCATCTGGTTTGCAAAGCATTTGCAACCAATGACAGCATGTGCCTTGCACACTGTAAAATGCAGCTGAATAAATCATAGAATGGTTCCAGTTTGAAAGGACCTTAAAGATCATCTCATTTCAAACCCCTGCCACTAGCCAGAATACCTCCTGTTAGATCAGGTTGCTCAGTCCCATCCAGCCTGGTCTTAAACATTTCCAGGGATGGAGAGTCAACGCTTGTCTGGGCAACCTGTACAAGTGCCTCAGTACCCTCACAGTAAAGAATTTCTTCTTAATGTTGAATCCAAATCTACCCTCTTTCAGTTTAAAGGCATCCCCCCATGTCCTACAAGCCTGGCATCCAGAAGGGCTGAGACCAACAGGCATCACAAGGTACAAATATCAGTCTGAATGTCCACTGCCACCACCATCATTACAAAAAGAAAAAGGTTAATAATTTTAAAAAATTAAGTTACCAGCAGGCCTGTAAGACTTCCTCTCAAATGTGAGTTGCATTTTGTTGCTTTCTTATTACTGAAATGTCTAAAAATATGAAATGTGTAAATAATAAGCAAAAGATTATTAAAAAGGAACAGAATCAATCAATACTCCAGGTGGGATGAGCCTCTACCACCTTAGGTACTTAAAAGTTAAGCTGTCCAATTCTTAGGAAATTCCAAAGGTAAGGAACATATTATCTTCTGATAACACTGACTTCTTTCTGTCCATAATAAAAGGAATCTCTGTTTGACTAAATTACACAATTAACTCGAAGGCAGCTAAAATTAGATGAGGAAAATCCCACTTTACATGACCATGCTTCTGAAGTAAAATTAGCACCTGTTGGACTGTGGGGATTTTTTCAAAAACAAAAGGGAAGAAAATTGTTTCCCACACAAATGCTCAAGAAAAAAACTCTAAAAAAAAAACCTTCTGTAAGGCTTTTACCTCAGATTTCCAATGGATTACTGGCCTCATTTCTAAAGCTGGGGGCTACAAGAAGTCAGGGTAATAAAACAGTGACTTTGTCTTGGCAAAGAAGAACATGATAAAAAGAAAGTGACCCTTAGAAGCCTCAAACATAGATGGTGGTAGTGAGAACAGATTCAGGAGTTGAAAGAACAGAATATACCAGCTGAGATTTCAAGAGTCTTTAAGATCTCAGTGCTACCAGCATCTCACTGGAACACAGTTAGCTGACAAGTTAGATTTTTATTATTTTAACACTTTTTTTTTCTTTCTAAATGTTTCTGTTACAAATACATTGCTTTAAGGAGATTGTTGCTTCTCTGGCTGTAATTGCTATTGCTTCCAGCATGAGGAGTCATCCAGATGATGGATATGCCAGAGGTGCTGGGGTAATTGCTGTCAGGCTCCATACGATTTCAAACTCTAGATCTGGCCTGAAAATGGGAGAGCTGTGTACAGCTGAAGTGGTGGTCAGACCTCAGAACAGGTTACACTGAATGAGACCAAAATGACAATCAAGTGGTAAAACCCTCCAGTCTCAACTGGAATAACAGCAGTTCAAGTATGCAAAGAGATTAAAGACTAATTCTGAGATGTAGAGAGATGTTTTCCTACTTATTTTTAAGACTAGTCACTTTGCAAAATCTTCAGTGTAAAGGTAAGAACAAACACTGCCTGCGTCAGAATTTGGAGTCTTAAAGGTGCATCTGGACACAGCTCTTTTGAGGCCTTATCACACTGCCAAACTGTTTACTGATAGCAACTATTTAGAAGAACATTTCCAGTTGCATTTTCACTTTGACATTGGAATCTTTCCCTGTCACTTTATCTAGGTGACATTCTGAGATTTTTTTCCTCTCTGACACCATGGTAAAACCCTGAATTACATGGAGTAATTGTTTTTCTCCATCTGCTTTTTTCACTCTTCCTTTGATATAATTTCCAGGGATTATACTTTAATGATAGTTCCAAACCATTCCCTGTACTTTTGTTAATCTTGCAGAATGGCTCTTGCAGACGGCTCCTCTTATTTGTATGCCAGCACAATGTTAAGCCCTTGCAGCCTGATTTGAGTGATTGACAATTTTAGTTATTTTGAGCAGTCTGGGAAAACTGATTTGCCACCGTGGGTGTAACTGCTGTCTTTCCAACACTGCTAATTTACCAAAAGAATTGTGTTCTTGTACATTTACTGAGAGTAACAGAATTTGGAAGTTAAAATTATGTAATTCAGTTGCAAACTTATTCTGAATATTTCACTTAAACTGTTTTTTATCATTGCAAAAATAAACTCCATGTCCTGCCATTAATTAAGATATAATTTACGCAGATACCTATCATATTTTTATTTCTATGTAAATAAAAAAATCCACCTCTGACGTATAGCTAACGTTCATGGAAAAATCAGTACTATAGCAATAACTTCCTGCATGTGTCTTTTATGATTGCTTTTCCTTCTTCTTCTTCATTCCATATAACTACAAATGAAACTGCATTAAAGCCAAAGTATTTGTAGTTAGTCCAGGATTAATTTCAAATTCAGGATTTAACTGAATTTACATTGAAGAAAAACAAAAGAAATTCAGACATAGTTAATTACTTTCATCTGCTTTATTTCAACTTGTTGAAATAAAGCAGATGAAAGTAACTTTTTTGTTTTGAGGGGTTTTTGGGTTTGTTTTTTTTTTTTTTGGTTTTGGTTTTTTTTGTTTTGTTTTTTTCATTAGTTTTTTTTGTATGTTTGTTTTTTTTTTGTCTTTTTTTTTTTTTTTTTTTTTTTTTTTTTTTTTTTTAATGTGGATCTTTGCCCACTCAGTGCTCAACTGAAGTACTTAATAATTTTCATCTGAAAGTCTCATCTAGTGGTTTGGGGATTACAGTTAATTCCTCTTTTTTTCCTTTTCTCCCAAGAAGCCATCAAAAGAGAAAAAACCCAAACCCAAACAACTGAGAGAAGGAAAAAAGTTGTACTCTAAACACGTGTTGCACATGATAGTAACAGCTGCAGCCCTGTTGACAATATAATACCACTGCAATCCCCAGGATATAACTCAGATACTGAATTTCAGACTGCAGAGGAATGGTGCTTGAAGATCCTTGAAAAGAATTATGTTTGGAAGGGAAAAGAAAGATTACATAAAACAGAGGAAGTATGCTGGTGGTCCAGTGCAGAAACCCCAAATAAATATTGTTAAAAAAGAGAAAAGTTAGTACACCCACAATAAACACATTTAGCTGATATGTACATTTCCCCCAGTATAATCCTAAGTTTCAGGATTTGTTTGTTTTTAGTGCTATTAGGGGCTGAAGCACATGGTGAAGGCTGTTGCCTTTGTATTGATATGATGTTAACAAGAGATGAACACATGCTAATAGAGCAATGGCAGGAATAAAAATAACCAAAGTTTCTACTCTGCTTATAGTTCATCCCCCCAAGAAAAAAATAAATTAAAACTATTTGTTTACAGTCTGATATCTGCTTCTTCACTTTTGCTAAACCCATTAGTTTTATGGCATAAACAGTTCTTTGGGAAGATAAGGGACTCTATATAAACTCCTTGTCCCCAGCAACGCCGGCTGTGCTCAGGCTCCTCATTGCCCTTGCTTAGGAACAACCTACACAACAGCAGAGTCCTGTCTGGGACCCATGCCTGGGTCCCCACTGCTGAGCAGGGACCAGCTGGAGGCTCCTCATGGCACCTGCCTCCTGGGCCAAACCCCCAGGGCTGGCTCACAGTGCCAAGGGAGAAGCTCAGGTGCAGTCTATTTCCCAGACAGGACTTTCAGCAGCACCTCCTTGTCCTGTGTGTGTGCTCTGGTTTTCTGTGTGTGGTTTGATGGAAGCTCTGTCACCTGCTCATCACAGCCTGGTCTGAATTCCCTCTTAGTAATTTTCCATTTACCTACCAAAGGACAGACAGAGATCCTGGAAATCTTTGTTCAGCCTTCCTACAAGGGAGATGCAAGCACATCTGGTGGGATTTGTATCAGCCTAAATAAGAACTCTTGCAGAGGAATGAGGTCATAGCAGAAGGCTCTTGTTAGAGCTGTGGGGAGAAAAAAACAGTTGTAGAGCATCAACTCATTTAACCTACTTTGGTGTCTAGTTTAGGACTAAGTGAATCACATTATGGAAATAATATACCCTGAAGGTACTGTGAGAAGGTTTGTCCAGCCACTAACATCAACATGGTAGGTTTCATCATTGGCCAGATGTCTCTATGCAAGAAGCTAGGCTTCAGGAGGAACCCAGATTTTGTTTCTTCACCAAATGGAGGTGTAGCCATATCCAGAGATTTACCTCCCAGTTTAAACAAGAGAAGTAAAAACACAGACAGAGCTATGTTTAGCAATGTAATGTCTCTGTGCAGGGTTCACTGCTCTCCCATCAGTGTGGATATTCTTTACATAGTAAGTGACAACAGGATACAGAATGCTCCCAGGCAAGGAAGCAAGTGACTGATATTCACCAGCACTCGTGAAAATACTGAAACAAGATTGTATGTGACAGAAAATCAGGACCTCAGAGTTAAGCACTAAGTTCAGTACATTCAGATATCACTGACTGTCAGACTACTCCATATTTGAAGACACTTTTCGTATGTCATTACACAGGCCTCTGCCTCACTGCTCATTTAAGTTCCATGGAACAATCAAAAATGCGAAAGAGGATAAAAGAAAGGAGAGAATTCACGGAGGTTTCTACTTTTCCAGGCTAATTTGCTTCTAACACAAGAGTACCAGAGTAAGATGGGAACACCAAAAGATACCCACAATCAGTCCTGCAGTAGTGTTTGAATAAAGTCTGTCATATTTAACACAAAAATGGACTTTCAACACTCACATCACCCGTCCCTACATTTTAACTGAATGACAGGTGTGGACAAATGAACTGGACTATACAGAACATTTTTTGGATGAGGTTGACCTGTCCTTTCTTTAGAGATGGGCAACCCTATGGATAACCATACTGACCCTGAAAACAGTCACAAAATATTTGATCAGTGCTTGGAGATATATTACAGATTAAATACATGTTTGTTTTTAAAATTGTGGGTGTTTTTTGTTTTGCTTTGTTTTGTTTTGTTTTGTTTTGTTTTGTTTTGTTTTCCATTTTTCACTTGTCACTTTTCTCCTTTTCTTCCTGCTCCAGAGAATGGTGGTGAATGTTCTTCCTGAAACACACTTTCTGCCCTCTTGGCCCACTTAGAGCAATTCCAGTGGAAAATAAGATACCCAACACACACTCCTTCACATCTCAGCTAGGTCAAGCTACTCAGACAGTCATAATAAATTAAATTATTCTCTTAAATCCTCAGAACTGTCAGATATTTGAAGCCGTGTAGCCTCCTTTTGTGTATGCTGCTCATATAAGTGGATAATTTTTCTAAATCTAAATGGATAGCAAGTGTAAGCAAAAATAATAATTATACAAGAAATAATAATATAACAAATTAGCTCTTGTTATTTCATGGTACTTTGACCTCCAGTCAATATTTCCCACCAGTATTTATTTTGATTGGTATCTGAGCCTGAGCTTAGATTGAATAGATGGCAAAATCTTGCTAAGACATGGTAAATTCAAATGTAAATGGTTGGGAAAATGCTCAGGCAAACTTAAGCTTGTCCTTTAGGGAAGAAGCTTTAAAAGATTGAACTTGCTGAGACTAATAATGCTCATCCCTTCTTGAATTATATTTCCTTTCCCCCCCTCTTTTTCAATTTTTTTTCTTTTTTTGTTTTTCTCTTAAATTTCTCTCCCCCAGAACAGTTAAGCTGCAAATTTAATGATTTTAGTCAGCTTCTGGAAATCAGTATCAGAACATTATTTATATTTTGAAGCCAAGCCGTGTCTGGAGAATTTCCATCATGTCACTTTTATGAGTTTCTACAAACCGAATGCTGAAAAGTCCACTGTGGCACTTTTTTTTAAAGCCAAGTAGGAAGCAGAGGAGAGGAAAAAACTCAGAAAAACAGAGGGAAACTTTGCACTATAAATGCATGTTTCATTTTTTAGTATTAATAATTCCTCAGTGCATCTGTATTAACATGATATTGTTGCTGTAGATTTGATTTAGAATAGATTTATATATAAGCCATGCTCTGATACTGAATTTTATTTCACAGAAACCATGCTTAATCTGGCCTTAATGAAAAAGAAATGTTAGCAAGAAAATAGTAAAATGTACAAGATATTCTTCACGGCTTTGGAGGATGTTTCATGCCTCATACACAGTACAAAGGAGAAAAAAAATTTGTGCTCACTGTAAGAAAGCATGGAATCTGAACTAGAAGAAATGGTCTCAAAAATGTAATTTAAGAGGGAAAGTTGGCAGTACCATGTTGGTGGATGTAAAAGAGATACAGAGAAAACACTATTAAGTTGTTGTTTAACATAAAGTGATAATTCTAACATAAAGAATTTAATAATTGACCTAGCAGATCTGTGCCACAGCCACCCATCATCATTTACATTACTTGAGTGAAAATAATGGCTAACAAATCAGTCAGGCAGAGACAACAGTTTGAGAATGTCCAGGTGCTTTGCCATTCCTAAAGAACTTTCACCCTGTATTTTATTAAAGTGGTACGGCCTGTTAATGGAAAAAAAGATAAAAACCACATTTGCTTCTGAAGTAATCTTTCCAGTCTCATTAAAATAAATGGAATTGCACGAAGCAATGAAAAGCAAAGTTTGTCCTTATAAATTCCTCCAGGAATAACCTATCCAGCAGCAGAAATGAAGTCCCAGCAGATATTAAAGTTGTATGTCTTTTCCTGGTAGGGCCTGATTGGATGGATTCAAATTAAATCTTGCTACTTCTATTTTTTGCTGTTAAGCTGTTTGACTTTGAGGTAATTGATAAGCCTGTCTGACGACTGATATATTGAAAATGGCAGCGATATCTCAGAATGGGCTTTTTTGTTAAGGACTGATAAAAAGTAATCACTGTAAGTGGATGTGGTTAAAGGTTAGAACAACAGGAATCCCAGTGTATCTTAACAATAAGCATAGAATCACAGTCCACAGAATCCTGGCCCGGCACAGCAACATCCCCAAGAGTCCCACCATGTGCCCAAGAGCATTGTCCAAACGTTTCCTGAGCTTTCTCAGTCCCTGCTCCAGTGCCCAACCACCCTCTGGGTGAGGAAACCTTTTTCTAATATCCAACCTAAACCTCCCTGACACAACTTCAGGCCATTCCATTCCTGTCACTGGTCACCACTGAAAAGAGATCAGCTTCTGTCCCTCCTCTTCCCCTCAGGAGGAAACTAAAACTGCAGTGAGGTCTGCCCTCAGTCTCCTCCTCTCCAGGCTGAACAGACCAGGTGACCTCAGTCACTCCTCACACAGCTTCCCCTCAGGGCCCTTCACCATCTTTGTTGCCCTCCTTTGGACACTCTGC
>JAYDZK010000169.1:96501588-96517305 GCA_034509185.1 Euphonia xanthogaster
GTTTTTTTTTTTTAATTAGTTTTTTTTGTATGTTTGTTTTTTGTTTGTCTTGTTTTTTGTCAGAAGCAAGGGAGGTATGGCTAAGAATATAATGATATATTGAAATGTGGAAACAAATGTTACATTAAGTACCATAAGAGCTTGAAGAGCTCTCTGTGGCCTTGCTATGCTCAGTATCAGCTCTGTGCTCCTAAGCAAGTAGGAGATAACTTCCTTGCTTTGCAGTAGGAATGACTGGAAATTAAACAAGTCCAGTTGGAGATGGACTTAAATCTTTGTTGAAAATTCCCAATTATCAAAACCAAAACTCTTTTCATAATGGATTGAGTATCAAGGTTTTCAGTTTAATAGAAAAATATTATAGATTTTCTTTATTTATCATTTGCTATAATTCCTGTCATTTGGTAAAGACATTCTATTTCACAATTTCACATTGGTTTCTTATGTACTAACACTCAACTATAGGAAAAAAATACTCCTTTTTAGTTTTGGACTGAAATTAGATATGGAAAAGTAATTTCTCTTCCTGATTGCTATATATGTCAAAGTTACTCAAAACAACTTTAGATTACTTTAATTTCCTTTTGTACTGTGAAAATATTTCCCCAGCTTTTTTTTCTTTTAATCTTAATTTAGATTGAAAATTTATTTTAATTTCATGTATTTTTCATTTTCATCCAAGCCTCACTTTTAGTGTGTCACTAAAGGAATAAGAAATTCCCGATGATGTTAGCAGAGGGAGTTAGCATATAACTGCCTGAAAGAGAGAGAAATAAAATAACTTCTTTCGAAATTTCTAATAGAAAAAAAAATGTTGAATAGTGAAAAAACTAACCAAACTGACCACCTAACCTCCATATATAAATCATGCATTATTGAAGGACCAGGTGAATATTTTAAAGCAAAATTTAAGAAAAGTTTTAGTGTATTCTCAAGGTGTGGTAAAACTATAAAACTGCTGAGGAACATTAAAGGGAGAAATTGCCATGCTCTTACTATCAGTGCTCTGCTGAGTCCATTGATGTGAGTAACTGGGGAACTGGGCCCAAGATGTTCATCCCTTCCAGGCAGCTCCTCTGGCCAACATCTGCCAAGCACAGTGCTCCATCTTTTGAAGACATGCAAATGTGGCACTTGGGGACATGGTTCAGTGCTGGACTTGGCCGTGCTACATTAACAGTGGGGCTCAAGGATCTTAAGGGTCTTTTCCAACCTTTTCCAAACTATTCTATGGCTCTGTGATATCCCAGAGAGCACACATCTAAAGGCAAGCACCAAGTGAGGATAAGTGCATTTAAGCCTTGCCACTGGTGGCTGCACTGAGGCGGGAGGATGAGCTCCAGGAACATGGCAAAAGAGTTTAAGGAGCCAAAGCAGAATTACTCAGCGTAACAGGCACCCTAGGAAACACAGCTCAGTTAAAAAGTAACTCTACAGCACAAGACAGGAAGCAATTTCAGGAACCCTGCAAGCATCCCATGCTGGGAGTTTGCATTGCCATGTGTTCGCTGTTACCGTCAGCCAGCTCCTGAGATAACACTGACAGTTTGCTTTACTCTTGGATGCAATCACCCATCTGAGCAGGACACGGACTCATCTCCTCTAAGGAGTTGCTTTTACTCTTCCTAATCTCTGTGGTGTTGAAGAGGGTCTGTCCCAATGCCTGCTGGGCTGGCAGCCCACTGCTAAGTGAGCAGCATTTCCAGGGTAATGGCTATGGGCAGTTGCATCTCAGTGCAGGGTCAGTTAAAAGGCACACAGCAGAATGTTTTGAAATGGACATCTGGCATGCAGTAAATGCATTTAGGAAGCAATAAACAGCTCATTTTGAATGACTTCTGCACTTGGTTTCAACACAAGCAGTTGGTGGAAAAACAAGGTTTTAGAAAGGTCATTTATTTCCATACATAACCCATCTCTTCCAGTTAAATTGCTTAGCAATGTACAAAGCAAATCCCAGCCCATTTCTGGTCTGATAATTAATGGAGTCTTCTACTCTAGCTGGAGCTGCACAAAGAAAGTAAATGTTGTCTGTGTTATCATGACTTAATAATTCACCATTTGAGTTGTCAGGGTGTCTTTGAAAGAAGCTGATTAGCTGATTGTTGAAATCTAAGTGCAGTAGATGTGAAATATTGTATATTGTATCTTCAAGATGAACATGGAATTCACATGCTTTTAGTCAGTAATAGATTACTGGCAGCCCCTGGAAAAGAAGAACATATTTTTGATCGTAAGGCATGGCACTGCACTTTTCTTGCTGACGTTCTGTTCAAAGATTATAAATAAAATATAAATTCTAAAGAATTTCATTTTCTAACCCTTACTAGAGCAAAGGTATTCTCCTCCCCTTATTTATAATTGGATGCAATAACTGAACAGCGTGAGCATTGCTAATGTAGGTTTCCAGTGAAAAATAGAAGGATTGGATTTCTAAACTGGCCAGAAAAATTGACGGTGATACACGGCAATTATCCTGAGAGAGGTGGTTAGTTCCCAAAATAAGTAAATATATTGAACTTACTAAGCTGTGACTTCTAGAGAACATTGATTCCACTCCATAGTCAAAACTGATCATCTTTACTCCTGAAAATCAATATATTCCGTTTGATTTAGACATATCAAGCCTGTATTTATATAATTGAATGCAAGTAAATCACATTTCAAATTGTGCACCAAAATTGCACTGGTCCAGGACAGGTTATTCTGATGTTTTTGTGCTTGTAAGATTGTCATGAAGAGAGTTTAGTCCTATGTTTCAGATTATTATTTTATTAACTGAGAACATTATGATGTCAGCAGCTCTTCATGAATCTACTCCATGGTGAATAAAACCAGCAAAAACAGAAGTGAATTTTGGAAAAGTTTCATATTCTTTAGGGAGAAAATATAGTGTACAGTCCTGCCTGGGCCTGGCTCAGAAAGAATAATTTCATTTTGCCAAAAATATTAATATTTGAGACTTTGTTTCCATTTTGTAGAGCAAGGCTAAGAGCTTTCAACATTTTAATTAAAAAGTTAGGAGAGCAGTTCTGTGTCATCATGGCATCACCTTGATCCTTCCTCCTTTTGGTGTAAGGACAGTGGAGTGTTCCTGGGCAGCCTGGCCCAGCAGCCACCCAGTGCCTGTCATGCTCCAGCTGAGATTGTGCTCAGAAAAGCCACTGGTCCCTCTAACCTGAGCATCTGAGAGAACTGCCCTGTGCTAATTTTAGGGTGGTATTTGCTGTGAAGTGGTATCACATTGGATAAAGTACCTTTGTAGTGATGAACAGAAATAGAAGAATGACAAAACCTAATTCTGTCAGTGTCCTTCCCACATTCCCCCAATTGCAGGAGACTTCTGCTGAAAGCACCTGTGAGGAGGAGGTTAAAAGTGACCTTAAATGGTCATAAATAAAACTGTAACTTAATAAGCTATTGAATCCAGGAATTCCTTCTGTATTTCTTCAGAAACTGCTATTCAAAGTCGTCTGTCTCTGAATCCTGCCACAACCTCACGTAAGGTATGATGACACTTGTGCCTTGTGTAGACACAGCCAACCCTAATCTTGCTATTTCACTGCAAATAACATCAGAGAGCTCAGCAAGGACCAATCAGTCAGATATTCGCTTGGGCTGGCACTTCAGACTGTGGTTCAGCAGAGCCACAGCTACCATCCCTGGCCTGCTAAGCAAGGTAGGTCAGGGCAGGACTGTAAAACAGAGACACCACCTGTGCTTCACAAGTCCTAAGAGTCTTACATTGCTAGGAGATGGGAAAATACACTGCACACATGTTTCTCTGTGCTAGTCAGGGCTTCATGGTCCTTTTGACCCTTTTGGTTGGTGGTGGGACACAGCACTAGCTGGAGCTGCTTGCTGTCTGATCTTCTACAAAGGTCTTGAGTACTTCCCTGGCAGACATATCTCTAAGAGCATCCAGCTCTGGACAGAGATATGAACCTATCATCAGACTGTTTAATTTTCTGATGAAGCTCTTAAGGGCTTCAATTTGCCAACAATAATATTTATCCCAGCACAGATCAAACACTAGTGTGCATACAAACAGGTTATCTCCTTTCTCCTTGTTTATGCCTTAACTCTTCATCTTTTAATAATCATAGCCTGCCACACAGACTGATGGGACACAAAGCTGAGATGGAGCGTTCACACACCAAACCCCTTGCAGAGGATTAGTGCTGTTCAGGAGCTGGAGATTGCCAGTGAGGGGAAGATCACCTGTCTTGCTGAAAAAGTTAAACATTTCACTGAACACAGAGACTGGAGGGTGGTGCATGACATGCTGGTGACTTATTCACATCTAGCTGAAAGTTTATACACATTAAATCATCCTGCACTTCTCCCACTTAAAGGAGAATCAGGTTGGGCTGGATACCTTTCAGAGCAGAATGTGTATTTCTGACTGTAGCTTAAGATTGTTCATTCTTGCTCAACCAAAATTTGAAATATTGAGAGTGCACTAATTAAATAAGGACAGAGTTAAGGATCACATTTGGCCACTCCAGCACCTTATTTAGCTGCACAATGGTTTTGGTTGAACATAAAATAAATTATATTTTAAAAAAAGCTTACATAAAATTGAGCTATATCAGAACTTAATTGTAATAGAAACTATACAACAAAATATTTATAAAATAACAAGGTGTATTTTTATAGGACAATTTTGCTTCTTGCAGCCCATTGTTGTGAGAGCAGCACCTTGATTCCAGCACTTTGTTTCCAATACTTTCAAAAGACTGTTTGTAACTGGGGAATTTGGAGGGGGGAATGTGGAGACCGGCTGACTTTTGTCCTTCTTTGGGTAGGGGCTACATATATATAAACATACGTATATGCATGTATACAAACAGGCTGTATTCAATTTCCAGACAAAAATATCAGCTTAAGGTACTAATAGATGAGATTATCTGAAGAAGTTATCAGCACTATGATGATTCTGTGCCAGACACTTTATTGACTCCTCAAAGGTTTCAGAAAGCATTTTGGTTGTAGAAATGCCTGGTTCTCACTTGAGGAAATGGGTGCAGGTAAGCCAGGAGTGGCACAGATCTGCTTAGTACAGTAGGTGAAGAAAATTGAGAGGGAATCCTTGTACAGCAGGTTCTCACACTAATTACAAAATGGGAAAAATGGGTGTGAGAACAGTTGAGCTTTGAAAAAAAAAACCCTCAGTTTCTTTCACTCTGTTAATTCATCCACAGTTATGACTCCTCTATATCTTAGAAATAAATAATAATTTTATGCTTGAAAAATAAAAATCTTATTCCCTTGGCTCTCCAAGGCACTACTGTTGCCTAATCCTCTCTTAGCACCAAAACAGCTAATAATCTCTTCTTTTTCAAAAAAAAGCCAAGCTTTTAAAAATTACCTTGATCATTTGAGGGAGACCTTTCCTCCAGAAAGCTGGCATCATTCCTTACCTTCAAGAATGGAGTCAAGAAGGCACCTAGCTGTTATCAGAGCAACAACCAGCCTGAATTCACTATCTGCACATGACAAAGACATGCAGGAGTAAATATTTTCTTCAGACTGGGATGTGTTGGCCATTCCTCAGCCACCTTCCTCAGCAGAAAGCTGGGGAGAAAATCTTACAGGCCTGACATGAGGGATGGTATAAAATCATAGGTTTGAACTGACTTCAAAAAGAAAATTAAGGTACATGGTTGTGTTCATATGCCTTCTAAAGTTGTCAAGCCCCAATTTTTTATAAACACTCTAAGCAAAGAATGAACTCAGAACAAACTTTCAGCATTAAAGATGAGCCTGCAGGGACACACAATTCAACAAGAAGCAAAGCACAGAGAAAGAGGGCTTTGTTCTCAGTCCAATCCACACAAAGCTGTCTTCCCTCAAGAAACAAAGCTCTGCAAGGAACTGATTCCTGATTTCACTCTGACCCCCCGGGCAGATGTCACAGTGGTCAACATACTGAAAGTGGCTCAGTGTGCAAGAAACGAACTAAGGATGCATCAAGAATGTGAGAAAGGACAATAACAGTCATATTGTAATTCTAGTTAATGATTTGATGGTACTCACTGGTGTTCTAAAAGTTTAAATCCTACATCATGTCAATAGCCTAGGGTGATTGGCTCATTACCCTGGGGAGGGACACTCAGACATGCTTGGCATACACACACAAGGCTTGGGATGCTTCTGGCCCATGGCAGATATCCTTAATATGAGCTACCAGTGTCTCAAACCAGGCATTTGACTCTCACTTAATAATCAAATAATAAAAATGAGCCTCTTTACCATTGAATTTAATGAAAAAGAAAAAGAAAAAAAAAAGAGGTGCAGCATTAATCAGACAAGTCATTATAAAAGGAGACAAGCAATGCTAGCTCAGAGATTTTGGCTCCTTGGTGCAGAGACAGTGATTCTCACCATCAGAGTCTGGATGCCTGGGCTTCCCAAGAGTGCCAGATCCAGCAGATCCACTCAGCATAGAGGGCACTCACCTGGCTACAGAGGGCAGAAGCTGTGGTCACTCTCAATATATATACATGTTGGGAACTATGAGCAATGACCTAAACTTATCACTTTCAGCCTAGAGAATTGGGGCCCAATGATGGTGCAGTTTATCAGCAATCCCTCTCCCCACATCCTGAGCACAACCTTTGAACCCACCAGTCAGTCACAACTGGGTAGTGTGTGGCCACTCTCAGCAGCAGCTATCCTGTGAGCTTTGGTGTTTTAATGAATTAAGACACTGTTTTAAATATTGCTCCTGCTGTCAATGCAGTCTCAAAACACTTTTTTTTTTTTTTTTTAAATGAGGGATTCTCATTTCTCTTACTTGAAAGCACCTTTTTTTCCCCTTTAACTGCTGTCAGAGCTCACAGAGGGATTGCTCTGTTCCTTCTTTGGTCTTCAGGAAGGGCACAGAAACAGTGGGTCTTCAGTTCCTCTGCTGAGTTACTGGAGGACAGACAGGGAAAGGAGAAGTGAAGCATAGTAATTAAAATTAACTGCAGGCATATATGATTAATGTTATTTATATAATAGCATTTAACCAACAGCAGCACCCTCATGACAATAGGAGAGAATGTTGTGGCAAATGGAAGGAGCTGCTGTTGGTGGATAATAATGTGCTTCTGCAAAAGGCTCTTTTTATGATTCATGTTTTAGAAATGCAAAAAATAACAATAAGGGGAAAGAAATAGCTCCTGGGTGCAAATATCAGAATGCAGCTGAACCTAGACAGCACCTTTATGACTATTACAAGGACATTGACATCACTGTTGTATTTTCTGCATAACAGTCTTCAAATTGCTAATAGGAGTACAGGAAACTAGCTGCAAGCTAGTTTCTCTATCTGTATCCTACTGTAGTACCTAGACCTTATAAAAATCACCAAAATAGTGTTTCAAATGTTTAAGCCTGAAGATATTTTGGCAGAATTATCTTTCTGTACTACCTTCTCCAGTAAAAAATGCAAGCAAAAGAAAATTGCCCCAAACATTTTTTCCAAAGGCTAGAGAAACAGACAGCTTTTATTCTAAGTGCTTGCCCTACTGTTCCTCTGCAGCCTACAGGAAATCAGGTCTATGAGGGTCACATCCTTAAGTCATTTTTCTATGGCCATCTAATGATTTGTTCAAGTCAATTTTCCATGCTGTTCCTGAGGAACATTAGAAATGTTCTGTTACACAAGCTGTGGCTCCAGCCCTAGAGAGACATGTGTGATTTGCTGAATTTAACCCCCTCTAAGTCTTGCTGGCTCCAATGACATTATTCATTTGAGCAGAGTAGTTCACTAATGTTGTGATTAACCAGACAGGCAGCTAAATATCACCCAGCCATTCACTCACTTCCCATCAGTGAGATGGAGAAGAGAATCAGAAAAAAGGTTAAATTTTGGGTTGAGATAGAGACAGTTTAATAGCACAGAACATGAAGGGAAATGGTAATGATAAAAGAGTATGCAAAAAAAAAAAGTTGAAAAATGTAACTCTTCACCAGCTACCAACTAATGCCCCACTGGTTCTCGAGCAGAGTGCCATCATCCCCAGCCAAATCCCCAGTTTTGTTGTTCAACATGATGCCATGTGGTAGGGAATATCCCTCTGGTCAGTCAGGGGCAGCTGTCCTGGTTGTATCCTCTTCCTCATGCATCTCCACACTCTTCACTGGCAGGGCAGCATGAGAAGCTGAAAAGTCCTCTGTCTTAGTGCAAGTCCTGCTCAGCAACAACCAAAATACTGGTGTGTCATCAAACTTTTGCTCACCCGAAATCCAAAGCACAGCCCTGCTCCAGCATGCTTTTAAATTCTTATGATCTGATTTAACAGAAACCCACGTGAGGCAGGGTTCTTCATTATACTTTTGAACTTAGGATTGTACCCAGATGAAAAAGAAGCACAAATATAACCACACTAGACAATTACATGGTGTCTGGAACGGGAACAAGAGGGTTAAAATAAAATAATACCTTCACAGAAGCAAGCAGCATGGTTTCATTTCTTCTCCTGTCTACAATATTGGCCATTGTGCATGAAGGCAGAATTTCCAGCTGATTTTGCTGGCAGCAGCAGACATGTTTTGGGGGCGTATTTGGTTCACTTCACCATCTTTCAGGAGGAAACAGCAGATTTCAGAGGTTAGAATCAATGAAGTTGTTGGAAGCAACACAGGTCTGTAACATCCGAAACTCCTTCAGTGCTTGGTTCCACCTTCTCTTACAGCCTGCAAATACATGGAATAGCATTTATTCATTAAGAATTCACTCTAAGGGTCACAAGAATGACTTTTCAGTTTTCAGCCAGATGGGATGATAGCACTTTAGACAAGACTTGGTTCTACATAAAATTTTTATTAGAAGTTATGATCACAGTGATTTTAGAGAAGAAAATTTTTTCAATATAGATGTTTCAGAAGGGGGATTTGTAATAATATTATTTTAAAAGTATTATTTCTTTCAGTGTAAATGAAAATGGATTAATTATTTTCTCTGTAGATTTCATTATTTTTGGCTGTTCTATCATCCACAGGTGTGTATAGTTATTGAAGTCTTTCCTTGCAACAAGCTTATATGATGACATGAATAAATTAAAATTTATTCTGCAAGAGAAGTAACACCCTGCTAAGAGTTTTTTATTGTTTTGGTAATTTTGCTGTTGTGACTGATTCTAAAAAATAGATGCAGTATTATCTGCAAGCTCATCTAAATGCCAGAGAATATTGATTTTATTTAGAGGATTGCTTGCTTTCTGGTATTAAGCATGTTGATCTGTGGATTATTTGAATATTTTAATTGTATATGATAGGTTATATTTTCTGTATTTATTGTGGGGTCTATCGGTTTAATGTTGGTGGACCACTAATAGTATACCAATTTCTCGATGAAATTTACTCTAAAACCCTAATTTGGAATTCAGTTGCATCTTAAGAAAGCCATACAGTTACAGTTACACAACTGTCTAAAAGGATCTAGCTTTAATGGATCATGGGAAGAGTTAGATAAAGAGTCTGAATCAGTTCATCACCCAGTTTTTATTGACACTGGGGGGCTGTCCCACCAAAGATCATCATCAGCTTTGCATGGGCCCTCTCCTCAAGCCAATTAAGGACCCTTTGGATGGCATCTCTTCCCTCCAGCAAATCAGCTGCACCTCTCAGCCTGGTGTCATCTGCAACCTTGCTGAGCGTGCACTCGACCCCTGTCTGTGTAGCTGATGAGGATGTCAGGTAGGAATGGTCCCAGTATGGACTCTTGAGACATTCCCTTCATTGCTGTTTTTCACTTGGACAATGAGCCATTGACTGTCACTCATTATCCATCTAAAAATCCATCTATCAAACTCAAATCTCTCCAGTTTAGAGGTAAGAATGTTGTGGGGGAGGCTCTCAGGCCTTACAGAATGCCACCCCTCGTCTGCTGACACAGTCACTCTGCCACAGGCTAGGCCAACAGATCAGTCAGGACCCCTTCACTCTAGGGTGGGCCTATGACTTCTCATGTTTCTCTAGTGGAGATATCACAGTTACTTGTGGTAGACTGTTGTATTCTACTTTATTAAATTTGAAGAGCAAGTAGAAAGTTCATATGGTGGGAGTATGAGAAATGTTTGTAGGGGACTCATACAAAAGGACTATGCTGACCTCAGCAAGATAAATGAAAAGACAAGTTAAATGTTTATTCTGATTTGATTTACTTTTCCTCTGTGCTTTAAAGGATGCAAAAAAAAAAAATGGAGTGTTTAGAATTAGAGATCATTACATAAGCAAAATGTGTCAGCTCCATTCTGGTTCTGCGTAACTCCTGTATATTTGGTATTTTTGCAACTGTGAGATTATATTGCAACTTTCTGTACTTAATTCTGGATGGCATGTGAAGAATTCAGTTAATATGCTCTGCAGAGCATGACTTAACTAAGAGTAGCTGGCTTAAAACCTGAAATTCAAAACTTCATCATACCTGGAATAATTATGACAGGAGGGATAAAGACACACCTTTGCACCAAGACAGCCTTTTAACTTTCCAGTTCCTGCTCAAAAGCTAAGCACTCTTCAGGCATTTCAGTTTGAACACTCATAGAAATAACTTCATTTAAAAACACAGGATATATGTTACTGGAAGAAACTGCTGTCTTGTTTTATCTGGGATTAGTTTGTTTGTCTGTTTGTTTGTTTGGGCCATTTTGTTGCAAAATCAAACTGTGGCAGACACCAGGCAGGGAAAATTTTAATTGCAAACAGACAAAGTCATAAAATATAAAGAACTTAAGCCTTTCTATCAACATATGGGACCAATAGTAGACATCACAACTTAACTCATAGTACATAGGCAAGTGACCTTTCAGTTAATTAAAAAAGGCTAAGCTTCAAAACCAACAAATGTATTTTAAACTATAAACTGTGCAATTAGAATGGTAAGACATCACCACAGGGAATTGCTAAAGTCAGATTCAGGTAAAATTCATAAAAAAAATTATATTCTGATTCCAGTAACAAGGCTGCTCAAAATTAATTATAGTGTCCTTTCTTTTTAAATCAGGGACAGAAAGATTCAGGGATGGGGTCTAATATCTACCATATTTTACACTTGCCTTTCTGTATAATTATTTCTACTGATTACAGAAAAAAAAGTTGGTGGCATCTCACCCCTTACAGTAATTGTCCTGCTGTGTAAAGTACTGCTCAAGATAAATAAAGTCAGTAAAATACAAACATACTCTGTCTCTGAACTTTGAAAAAAGTTTCTGGTGAGAAACCAGAATAGCTAGCTTCCCTAACATGCACTCAAATATTGTGCTGGGAGCAGTTGCACTTATTTACCATATTTATTGAGAGCTCTAGTCATTGCTTCTTATTGTACTTGATTTACTTAGAGAGTTTAGTCTTCTTACAAATATTAAGAGTTTGTACATATATACTAATGTACAAACACTAATTTCATATTAAAAACCATAATCCAATGGATACATCTGAAAACAAAAGAAGAATGTATTGAGCTTTTCTGCGATGGAATTACTGTTTGTCACAGTATCTGGTATGGGGCTATGGTTTGGATTTGTACTGAAAGCAGTGCTGATAATACGGACAGCTTTAGTTACTGTGAGCAGCGCTTGCACAGCCTAGGTGCTTTCTGCTCCTTGCACTCCCTGAACAGCTGGCAGGCTGGAGGTGAGCAGGAGACTGAGTGGAGACCCAGCTGTGGCAGCTGTGCCCAGCTGACTGAAGCATTTGTCTTCACTAGCCACCATTATGGACAACACAGCCCTGCTGCCCTGGAGAAGGCTGGCTACCCCCCTGCTTGATGTGAAGTACTGCATTAATTCCTTATCTGCTTTGCTTGTGTGCTTGACTTTTGCTTTACCTACTGAACTGCCTCTGCCTCTACTCACCATTTTTCAGGTGAAAGTGAGTGAGCAGCTTGGTGATGCTTAGCTATCACCTGGGGTTAAACCACACTACACCAGAACATTAATTCCTGCTCTTCTGCACTTTGTGAGAGCACTGGCTCCAAACTGTGCAGCTGTTGCAGTAAGAAATGTGTGAAATTACTTCTCAAACCCTAGCTGCATTAATTGTTTTTTTAAAAAATGGTCTGAATCTTTAAATTTATATTATGAAATGATGGAGGATTATTAAAGATGTTTAAGTACAGACCAGGTGTGTGAATTGGAGAGTGTGTATGTATCTGTGTGTCTGTGCTCCATGATCTATCTTCAGGCACAATAGCCAAGGGTCATCCAGCCCTGAGGTGAGAAACCTACCCTGTTGGTATTTCTCAAGGAAAAGTGACAAACTTCCTAGGAAATGAAGGAACACTTCAGCACAGACTCACACAAAAATAATCAGAATGTGTTAAGAAATCAGAATACATTAAAGAATGCTGATTTGGACTAAGAGGTTTGGTTTTGATTTTTTTTTTAAATTTAATTTTGTGTTTTACTAAGAGAAGTTTAAAGAACAACAGAAGAAATGAATGCTTTCCTGAAGAGAAACATAACTATTACAGATCTGGAGAATTCCAGTAAAACATTCTTTTTCCTCTCCACTCCAAATGCAATTCCTTACCCAAGGAGATTTACTCCTTCTTGCAGTCACACACAGTCATTCCCAATATGATTTCTGTTTGGCCTCTGTAGTAATAATAACAACCATAATTACATTGTGCCTTCTGACCCCAGTTTAACATAACACATTTCAGTTCACATGCTAAGTAAAATGTTTAATCACGAGTGTGCTGAGGGAGGAGCAGGTGTTCTCAATATCTCACCTCCAAATGCTTGCCCTTTGGCTGGTTTCCTCTTACACACCCATTTATTATAAAGCTGATGGAACTTGCTGCTCCTGCCTCTCTGAACTTCTTAAGTAGCACCTCCGGCGTCAGCATTATTAAAAAATAAAATCAAATGTGAAAGAAATAGGGCAACTGGATGGTCATAAGGACTTGCTGCTATTTAGATTACACAGCTCCTTAGGTATGTCCTTATGTTTAATGATGAGCATTTGGTACCTGCAAGTATATAATCACCTAAGCTCATGTCATTACTTGGCTTAATAGCTAATGCTTAAATCATGGTTCTTGATGGATTGACAAGAGAATGCTTTTCCCTTCCAAATAATAAAAAGGAGAGGGATCCAGGTTTCCTTTTTTTTTTTTTTTTTTCTGAGGGCTTTTAAAGGCTGCTACGTTCCTGAACCTGCAAGGGCTAGTCAAGGGGTTTCATGTAATAATGTGAGAAATGTACTTGATGGAGATCTTGTGTCATTCTGTGCAGAAAGATAAAGCAAAGATCACTTTCATTTTAGCAGAGCAGAACTATTCAGTGCAAAATTAAGCTGGATTCTCATTCTGCATCTCTCAGGCTCAAAATAATTAAAATGAAGTCCTTGAAAACGTATTAAAACCCAATGGAGGCAGACGCTTGTAATGCACAACTGACATTTTGATGACAATTCTTAAGAAATTGCTGCTAATTGTATGTTTGCAATGCACTTGGAGCTTTCCCAGTGCTGACCTATATTTTAAGGTCCAAAATGACTGCTCTCCCTGCTACCTTTAACATACAACATGACACAAAAAGGAGACTATTGCTTGGTAATACCTGAATAAAACTCATAATTCCTGGTTGAGATAGAACAGCTGTCTTTTTGAAAGCTATCCAGTCTTTGTTTGAAGAACGTAAGCGATGATGAACATGTGAAATGCTTATAAAATTAACTGCTGTGAGAATGTATTTTTATTTAAAATTTCATCATTCAACTACTAAATTGTATGTTATCTGTTCAGATGAAGAACTTTTTCCACTCAAAAACAATCTCTCAACGTCTGTACTTGTACATTACAAACAAGTCACCTTTTAGCCCTCCCTTGGATGCACTAGAGAAATCAAACTTTTTTATCCTCCAGCTGAAAACATGTTTTTCCTGGATGCAACTGGGTTTTATAACTCTTGTCAGCCTTTTCTAATAATCTTTAACACAGACACCAGAACTGACAGTAATGCTCTCATTAATTCCAAGGAGAGCCACACTACCTCTGCTTTATAATTTTCCTTGTATCCACTTCAAAAGTTCCCATGGGGTCTTTCCATGCTTAATAGTGCTGGAAATGGGTGCTCAGTTGGTTGGCTGCAGTGACCCTGTATCATCTGCAGCACCACTGATTTCTAAAATAGAATCTTGCCCTATAAAGATGACCAATTTCCCTGTAGTTGAATATATTAAAATGTGAGTTGGTAAGTACTGTTTATAATGAATCTCAGATCACTCTGTAGAATTGGCCTCGTCTTAGCATTATTTACTGTTCCCCAGATTTTTCTTCAGCTGCTAATTGTCTATTTTGTTCAATTAAGCATCAATGTCCCATTAGTTACCCCTCAGACTATTTCATGACCCATCTGTTCGCACCAAAAGCAAGTTGTATTCATCTTAGTCGTTTTTCTTTCTTAAGTTCATCTATTACTTCTATTAATATTCCTTTGTGAAATCTGAAGTCTTTCTTCTTTCTCTCCAGGAAGCCGGGCTTGAGTGCAAAGACTGGCAAAGGCAGTGATTGTAATGGGTGCAAATCTGTTTTGTTTATTTTTAGCTTGCTTTTTTCCCCTCTGCAGCTGTTCTAACTGATTTGGGAATGACCTGCAGGCAGTCAGCAAGCACCCCCTATCCCTATCCATCATAACTTGTCCTTTCTTTTATTCTGTCTCATCAAGTCCACTAAAGCATTTTTCAAAGGATCAGTCTTTTTATTTCCAAGTATTTTCCACATCACAGTGCAGTAATAAGGCTGGCACAAGACCCACTGCAGGGAATGAAACTTGTCCTAAACCCAACTAAGCCATTTTCACAGCCCAAAGCCTAGCCAAAAATTTATTGTGAATCCTCTCTGCTATTCCATTATTTGCACAGTTTACTGTAGCCCCTGTATGAGGAAAAGTCTTTTCCCTCACAAGGGAAAACGGCATAGACTAAGAGAGATGCTGCTTTGTACAGCACAACAGGAGTACTTGGAGATGTTCCATTTCTGTCTGTAGTGTAACACTCTTTGTTCTAGCCAATAATGTAGCCTTTGACTAGACATTAGCCACAAAGGGATTTTTAAACATCACACTTGGGCTACTGAGAAGTATTTGACCATGTGTCGACATTCAGACTGCAGCATCTTGCTCATCTGCCAATGCTCGCACACTTGGCTGAGCTGATGAGCTGATGCTGCACCCGAGCTGAAGCCATCCTTGCCTCCCCTCCTCAGCTGTGCTCACAGAATGCCTCACCTTCCACCAAAAACAAAAAAAATCCTAAACAAAAAAATCCCCCCAAACTAAACCAAACCAAAGAAACAAAAAAAAAAAAAAAACCAACAACCCAAACCAGCCAACAAAGTAACAAAGATAACACAACACAACAACAACAAAAAAAATCAACAACTCCCACCCCTCACAAAAAAACACCCAAACCAAAACAAAATAATCCCAAACAGTTGGGGGATATTTTTTTTTTTGCTCCAGAAATTGAAAAATTTCTGCTTTTGAGCAAAGAATTTGATTCCAAATTACGACAGGTAAAAGTCGTCTTCTGCAGGGCTTCTGTCCTGGTTTGAGAGGAAGTGAGTTTTTGGGATGCTGTGGTCAAACCAATAAGTGCTCAGATTTGAATATTGGCACCTGGCATGCTCAGATGTGAATATTGGCCACTGAGGACATGGATACGCCTCTGAGAGCACAGAGGGGTTAAAAGCTGAGAACTCCCAGGGGGAAGCTCTCT
>JAYDZK010000169.1:96517405-96534019 GCA_034509185.1 Euphonia xanthogaster
TTGTCTTACTGTGATGTGTTGGAAATTTGGTGGGGGGAGGAGGAATGTTTGGAAGGTTTTCATCCTGAGTTCTGTGTATATATTGTAGGTTAATAATTTTTTTTTCCTTTTATTCTCAAGCTGGAGCCTGCTTTGCTCTGTTCCTGGTCACATCTCACAGTAGACACCAGGGAGAATGTATTTTCATGAGGGCACTGTCATTGCGCCAGTGTCAAACCATGACAGCTTCTTTAAATGTCTCTTTAAGAAGGGGCTGATGCTCACATCCTCATTCCCAGGAGGAAGTTCACGCTCCTGGTTGTAGCAGGGCAACTCCCTGACCTTCTGACAGGACTGCTCTTCTAAGCAACAAAACATTTGTAGCTTGTGAAAGGGGCCCAAAATTATCAAAAAAAGGCCAATTATAACATGGAATCTGAGCTGAAAGAAGTAATCCATATAGCTGATCCCTGCTGAAGGGGAAGCTCATACATGTTATTTGATGGGTTTTCTGTGTAAACTGCAGAAACGAGGATTTAAATAATTAATTTTGGTAACACTGGTCTATGGTCTGTAGCAACTGTAGGTGTCTTTCCTTAAAACAAGGTGTTGAACTACAGGAGGTACAAATGCCTGACTAAAGTCCTTACTTGAGGTATTCAAAGACTGAAAAAGTGACAAATTTTACCCCTCTGTGCTGAATATTTCTCTTCATTAGCATGTAAGTGACCCTCATTCAGTGAGCAGAATTTCTGTTACTGTTTTTCATTGGTATTCCTTTTTGAGCAATTCTGAGCTCTGGATGTTTTTCTGGGGCCTCAAGATGCTTATAAGGTAAGCACTGCAGCTCTGACATGGTGACAGTTGCCTAAATCCTGTGCTAACTCCAGCCTCAATTAAAGCAGGACAAGTGCAGGTCAAGGAGGGGTAGTGGATCTGCCTCAAACTGGGGAAAATTATGATTATGAAGGGAAAGTCCCTCCAGCTGGGATGCATTAGGGCAGAATGATGTAAGGATGAGACTGAAATGGATTTTTTCCCAAAGAAGGAATTGAGACACAGCAGGAAAAAAAAAAGTTTTCTTATTTTAAGTCTTTTAAAAGTCACAAAGGGGCATAGTAAGGATCTAGGTAAGAGTATCTCTCATGATCATATAGTCATCTGAGTCACAAAATGGTTTCTGACAAAAAAACCCTCCTTTTTTCTTAGTCTGAGGTGGTCCAGGGGTCAAAGTCTCTTCTGTCTCCATAGTCCTTAAATGGTTCTTACTGCTTGCTCTCTCTTCACTCTTTTTGTTTATCCCTAACAAAGCCATCTGGCCCAACATTCACAAGGCTGCTCAGTACCTCTCTGGGTAGGGCCTCATACTCCCTTATTCATGTCAAGTTTTTTGTCAGACACCATTTATAGGGCTTTTTGCTTATAAAAATTACTGAAGCTTGGAAACAATAACTGGGGTTTTTTAAATGTTTTTTCTATTGTAATAAAAATAGCAGACCACAACAATAAAACCACCCTACATTAAATAAATTAAAGAAAAACAGTTATGCTCTAATTAAAACATAGGGAAAGGGAACTTTAAACCTAGGGCTGAAAATGTCTGAGTCCAGATGATTTGACTGAGACTGAGTTAATTCTTTGTATTAGGGAGCCAGATTTTTTTTAAAATGTCTCCAACTCTGAACAAGAAGAGGATCTGAGTTTCTTGGAATTTGCATTCTCAAAATGGTGCTTGGTATTTTGACCTTAAGCCAAAGGTGGGTTTAGTTGACCTTGAAGTGCAATAAATTTCTTTGGCGCAGCAGTTTCCTACCAAACCTCTTCCCCTTCCCAAAACTTCCTTTACCCCGTCACCCCTGGCTGCATTTGTAGAGGTAAATAAAATATTATGGGACTGCTTTTGGGCAAATAGTATGGAAAGGGTCACATCTATACAGTTTAACTCTCTTAACCCTTCCTCAAACTGCCCATGGGAGAGCATTTTCTGGCTGGAGCTGGCTCTCAGATTGTCCCCATTATAGCACTACCTGGCTGAGACCAAAGCTGTGTGAAACTTTTCACAGTTGCATTCATTCTATACTCAGGCCCATGTGCTGAGCTGGTTTAGTTTGTTAGTTTCACTGTAACCTTTGTGGCCATATTGAATTATCTATTGGCTTCTTTTTGACTTTAAGTAAAGTTGGTTTTATATACTCAGCCTTGGATGTGAAGTTGCCTTGAGTGCAGTCCTGCAGTCATCTTAAAAAAAGATAACATTAAATAAACACTCAGAAAAAAAAACCAAACAAAAATATAAACCAACCAAAGAAACAAAACCCCAACCCAAATCCTTCACTCAATATATAATTCAAGTCTTCTTGGTTTTCGTTTTGGGTTTTTTTTACCTTTTTATCCTTTTGTTTTAATATTTTACGACAAGACAAAATGGCCTCAAGTTGTGTCAGAGGAGATTTAGATGAAATTTTAGGGAAAATTTATTCACTGAAAGGCTGTCAAACATCGGAACAGGCTTCCCAGAGGAGTGGTGGAATCACCATCCCTGTAAGTGTTCAAAAATGTGTAGATGGGATACTTGGGGACACAGTTTGGTGGTGGACTTGGCAGTGCTGTGCTAATTGTTGGCCCCAATGATCTTACAGGTATTTTTCAACCTTAAAGATTCTTTTATTATATGGAACTATGAATGTTTTAAAATTTAGATCCTGGAAATCAGCTGAAAAGTAACATCTAACCATTCTAAAAAATAATTAGTAATAAATACAGGTGATACATGAGGAATTAATAGTCTTGAAAATAGGGAAAAATTAATATCTGTTATATGAAGCATACTAACAGATAAAACCCACTAAAGATTCATTTTTCCTTGGTAAGCCTTTGGCCACTCCAAACTGATTCCCTGAAAGTTCTGTTGAAATTATCACACAGGGATATAGCAATGACAAAAACTGCTTTCTGTCTCACCAAAACTTACCTTAAGGAGAGATTGTTGTCAGACGCTGAAATTGGATTTTCTTCCTTATCTGCAGAACTGGCTTCAGCTTCATGAGTGATATGACACCTGCTGAACTGGGAGGTGGAAAGGCCAAGTGGACAGAAGTCAGCTTGTATCATGAAAGAGGAAGCTTGATATGACTAAAATTGCTATAACTTTGTTTTTACAAATATCAAGGGGTTTTTCCACTCAGTCTACAAGCAAAATCTTGTAGCACAGACTCCCATATGTAATTAATTATTCTATTTAAACAAATATTACTAAGAGATTATTTTTCCTTTACTTTTGGTATTTCCTTTGAAAAGGAAAATACTGGTACTTTGAAAAAGAAGAAAAGATGTGGCAACTGCCTTGCTGGGTATGGATAATGTGATTTGAAGTCCTAAAAGGCTTGGGGAAAGTTGATTTTCTATATTGTTTAATTGATATGTTAGGATATGAAAGCCACAGAAAAGGTACTGATACTGTTGCTTCCTACTGCAGTGCAAAGCAGTTGTGACCATCTGTGAGGAGTCATACAGCTTGCTCAGTATTTATTCTGGGGGTTTCTCTTTTTCCTGGAAGATATCTTGCCCATAATTTTAAAGACTTTTCATAGACAGGTGTGCCTGCTCTGGAGAAAAGTAATTTTCTTTTCCTACAGCTCTTTTTCTGTTCAGCAATAGAAAAGCATCCATCAAACCCAACCTGTGTGCTCCCAGTGCAATAAACCCAGGGTCAGGACAGGTGTTGGGTAGTCGTGGGTGATCTGGTCCCTTTCTGTGGTTTCTAACCACAAGCAGAGGTGATGGAGAGAGGGTGACAGACTTTCCTTTCCTAGCCTCATCATACATTAGGTATTTTGGATCAGAGAAAAAGTTCTCCTCAAACCTATGTCCCAACTGTCCAGGCACTGCTTTAAATATTATTAGGCTACTTGGCTTTGCAAACATGCTTTGGGAATCCTTTGTGGCCACCTTCAGAAAGAAAGTGTCAGAGCATGTCTGCTACACCAGATGTGGAATAACCCTTCTCAGTTTACAAAACCCAGACCTGAAGTGACATAGCTATAGTGTATTCCTGTTGTGCTGTGCCCTTGAAATAATGATGTAAAATTCATAGCAGATGAAATAAGCAAGTAATACTCATTAAATAAATGCTGCTTTGAAGAATAAGGCTGCAATACACTAGTGAGAGCTTTGACTATCGTACAAAAATGCAGAGTTAACTATACTGTTACTAAAAGCTGGACCTTATTTTCCATCCATTTTTATTCGTGAGGTCTCCTTGAAATGCCTTATAAAACTTAGGAACCCAGGCAGCTTTTCTCTAGGGAATATAAAACTATAGCAGCTGATACTGGTAAAATAGGTTATATGGAGCCTTAGAAATGACTGCTTGATTTGTCCAGTATTTATTGCTTGAGTAATGTACAGAAACAGTAAAACAGAAAAGCACAACTTCCATCTGTGCTGCATTATGCCATACATAGGAACTATTTTTCATTTCAAATGGTGGCATCCCCGTAGGCTTTCTTGCTTTGATATCCTATGCTACCACACATGATATGATAGAATATAAACAGACTGACTATAAATCTGAGTCTTTACAGTTTTGAAAACTGAAACATTCCTGCATTCGCTTCCCACCGAACAGGCCTCCTAACATGTAGCCTGGGTCAGGTGTTTGGATTTTTTTTTAAGTGGAGGCAAAGATTGTTACACAGAAACCTGAAACCAGCTAAGAAAACAGAAAAAATTACAAAGACCAAGCAAATAGAAAAGTGTTCCCATCTGGTATACAAGGTGCACTGCCCAAAATTTCACCAGAACATAAGGGAAGGGTTTGCTGTTTTAAAAGCACAGCCTTCAAGCATTAATTTCCCTTTATTCTCTAAATCTCTGCTCATAAGTTTGCACACCTTAAATGCCACCAAAGTGTGACCCTTTGTGACACTGGAGGAACACTTTCTGCCTTTATCATTTGAAACCAGAGAGAGACAGCATGTTAGAACAGATGGGCTGGTAGCCTTAAAAGAGGTCAAATTTGTTGTTTAGCAGGAGGGCTCAAATTTGGTGGGGGTTTTTGGTTTGGTATTGTTTTCCACTGCATGCTTTGTTTATTTAAAAATAAAAGTCAGAACTCCTATAACTTAACTTTCTGGGATGTATTAAATTTTGTGAATTAAACAAAATTAAATAATAAATAAATAAAAATAAATAAATTCTCGTTATTTCAATGTTTCATCCTATTTTTTCTGACTTGAACCTTATGTGACTTGATATAAATATGAAATTGGAAACAATTTCTGGTAATGGGATGCTTTGGAGCCCCAATAACCCTGATTGGAGTGAGGAGGGTGGAAGGATGCATGTCAGATATTTTGAACAAAAACTTTCTGAAGTTGACAACAGAATCTGTGTATGGAGCTTAAATTAAGTAACTACAACAAAGAAGAAGCCTTCATGTGACACCTTTTCAGCAGGAACAAATGCAACCTCAATAAATCTAACTAAAGAGATAAAGTGAGGGCAGGAGTTGGTGAAATCCAGATGCTTTGACCATTATCTTGTAATTTCCTTGAGATATTTTAAATTCCCTTACTGAAGGAAGCTGAGGAAGAGTGGGTGAGGAGGCTGTCACATTCAGGGGGACCAGGGCAGTGGGGACAAGGTGTGTTCCTGGACTTAGCTGTGGCAAGGGCCATGAGTCCATTTCCAGCCATCTCTACAACAGATCCAGTGCTGGAAGGAACCAGATCAACTGATCCCCCACCCCTGAGCTGTGTGTGTGTGTGTGCAACAGCCCAAAGACGCAGGCACAAACTTAAACCACACAACTTCATGTTGTACCTTTACCAAGAGTCCAGGTGCTTGGGAGAAGAAATCCTAAGGGGACTCACCAGCAAAGCTTAGAGAAGCTACTGCATATTCTTAAAGATGTGCAAGTCTTGGAAATGCTGAAACTTCAGGGAAAAACAAAAAAACCCAAACGTGATTGTATCTCCCGTCCATTCTGCAAAAAGTTTGGAAGAAAATGTGTTCCTTTTTAGGGGTTTATTCTACAAAACTACGTTTATTTCTTTCCTGAAGAACTGTGTTGTGTATAATTTTCATTACAAAGGAAGCACTGCTAGGTATGTTTATGAATCATAGTGAAAATTCTTCCTTGGATTGACAGGTATATCTGTGTTATAAATGGGGTTTGCTTGCACTCTAGAGTATTTATACACACACACACATATATATATATATATATATATATATATATATATAATGTGCATGTGTGTGTGTGTGTATATATGTATGTATATGTATACATATATGTATTGATACTATTTATAAAATGGGAAAAAGTTGAAAGTAGAAAGTTATAACATTTGTGACTAGTAAAAAAATAAAACAACTTTGAGATCAGAGAGGCTTCAAATTTTATAATTTAGTTATTTAAGAAATATATTTCCACAGGAAAAGCAGGAAAAAATACATGACCTGTCATTATAAAGTAGCCCAAGGGGATTATAGATACATGTACCATATACATTCTAGGTATAGTGGAATTACAGTTGCTTCGTGTTTTAAATTAAATTTAATTTTAGAATTGTAAATTAAATTTAATTTCAAATTTTTGTATAGATTAAAAAAAATGTTTTGAATGGCTGAAGCCCAACAGCTATGTCATTTTAGACTTCTAAAAACTTTGAGTGTGGTAGAAGCCTAGAAGATGAAGAGACTAATGTGCCTGCCAAACACCAATAGCCAGATAGCTGTGGAGCCAACCAAGGATTGTTGGTAGTGGCATGCTGTGAGAAAGGAGAGGACATGGCTGGAGAAGAGCCCGTGCAGAGGTGAGGCAGCACTTTCTTGTTCTGGCTTCTGGAGATAAGCACAAGTCAGTACCATGCAAGTGCAGGAATGAGGTCAAGAAGTGGACATGGGCTACTGTGGAGAGAGACAAGATGGAATAAGGTTGCAGGCTCTGGGATGTGCTTGCAGAGCGCCGTGGCCATGCAGAGGGGCTTGTCTCTGTGTGGCCTTGCGGGGAGGAGATGCCAGGGGGTGGATGCCCCACGGAGAGGAGCCTGACAGACACCTGGATGGTGCAATCACCATACATAAGGACATTCAGAGAGTGAGTTACTGGCATGGGAGTGTGTGATAAGTCACTTAGTGAAAAATACCATATAAGGAAATATTGTGTCCTGAAGAAGTGTATAAAAGCAGCTTTTTGTTTCGTTGAATAAAGGCCTCAGATTCCCTGCCGATCTGAGTCCGTGCCTTGTTCGTTACAGGCTCTTCACAAAAAGCCAGCCCAGAAGAGGGCTACCAAGAACACCAACGAACCCTGTAGTCCTCTGAGCCATTTCCAGAAAGGCCTAGAAGAATGGACTGCACATGGTAACTAAGTTATATAGAAAGCAAGTAACTTATCTCGAGGGTGGGGAAAACTTATCTTTAAAAAGGTAACCCCAAGAAGCCCAAGAGCTTGTGTACCCCATAAACTGCATCAGCTGGATTGATATTGGAACCAAGACTGGTGATCTTTCTTTCTGCTTTTCTTCCTTTCTCTCTCTCCCCCTCTTTAATTCATATCTCTCTCTCTTCTCTTTCATGCTACCCCTTTGATTGAAACTCACTGCTGTGTGCTTATACTAAGAGATAAAGGACTGAATTATACTAATTTCCATACCATGTGTATAATTTACTAATAAAACTTTTTTAAGCTTTTGCACATCCTCTGGCTTTTGCCATTCCTTTCAACCATGAGCATCTACAAATCTTAGGTGCTCACTTCCACTTAAGGGGGGGATGCCACAAGTGCTCATTAAAAAAAAAAAAAGGAAAAATCTTTTCTGTCTTTTTGTTAATTTTTTTTTAATTTTGGTCTTTTTTGTTAAATTCCCTTATTTACTCTCAGTCCTTGAGTCTGGGAGAAAGTAGTCTGTTCCTTCCTTCCCCTACTTTCCCCAAGACGCAGTTTCTCAATACTGCAGATACCATCCTTGAAACTGGCTGTACCACATCAGATTTTTATCTCATGTTCAAACAAACCATTCTCTTAAACCCAGTCCCAGTTCTGCAATCACTTACTAAAAAGCTGTAGCAAAGCTTCTGCCAAATGCAAGTGCTCTCACAACCAAATAACCTCCTTCTTTTTACCAGCAGTTTCTCATGATTTCCATCGATACAGAGGGAACAACAGAGCTTTCTGCACATCTCTGGATGGGACAGGCAAGTTCTGTAATTTCTTTGTAAAGCGGAAAAAAATTGTCTTCCTGAGTAGATGAGGCATGCCAAGTTTTTATAAGCAGTGGTGTCACAGGCAGATGTTCGACTTTGCTCGATTACTTGCAGATAATTTAGTGAGTGGAGGAGAGAAATTTACAAATTTGAATGAAGTTGTTTTGTTTGCCTTGTCTGCTGAAGGTGTGCATGGTTAGTTGGACTTAGTGCATGTGTCTACCCTGACTTCTGGGGTGCTCCAGAACTGGTCAGGATCCCTCCTGCCTCAGCTGGAGGTACAGCTGGAGCCCATCTGCAGGACCAGGCATGCCCAGCCTAGCCTGAGGGATGGTGTTAGTTGGGATCCTGCCAAGCTGAGGAGATGGACAAGCCTTGGTGAACATCCCAGCAATGCACATGAAGGACACGGGCCTCAGTGCTTGGCAATCTCTGCAACACCACTCAGAGGGGAGTCTCATATACCCAGCACTGCTCAGCTTCAGTTGCAGCTATCAAGGAAGGGAGGGAGAAAATGACTGAAAACTTAATGATCAAGAAAATCTCACTACTTCCTATGTCCATTCCACACTAACACCAGACTTCACAGCTTGGATGGATCAGACAGACATTTCCATTGTTTGAGGAAACACACTAAAGCATCCCAAAGCCAAGCACTAGCACGGCTTTACATGAGTACATTATGGTTAATCTTTTTCCCAGAAATCCTGGACATGATTTTTTCTTTGTTACTTGATACATGCTGTCACTGTTACAACTCTGCAATGATCCTGTAGCTTGAACTAATCAGCTTTCAGCCCCACATCCTTGTCAGAAACAGAATATTTCCCCTCAAGTTTCTCTTGTCCTGCAGTGTCCTGCAGATCATTAACTAAGATCACTATGGTATCATGAGCCTGGCAGTCCATGAGGATAGGCATCAATTGCTTAAACTTGTTCTGACTGTCTCATAATAAACTGTCTTGTGAACGGTCCCCACATGCACAGATCTATTAAAAATCAATATTCTTTAAAAAAACAGAAAGAATTTGTGATACATGAACAAGACTAACTGTAAGACATCATTTTCTCTAGAAATGTAAGCTTTCACATCAGAGCTAAACCACTAATATCTTGATTACCTAATATGTTTGACTCAAGATATTACTGAAAATAATATAAAAAATGTAAAATATAATGTGCCATGGCAGAAACAGATGTGTTTCTAATTTTGATTCTAAACTGATAATTCAAAATGCAAGTTATTCAGAACATGATAACTCTGATTAATAAGCAATTAGGAATCAATCAGTAATCAATGCAGTACTATCAGCACAAAAAGAGGAGACATAATAATAGTTTACATATTTTGCGTTCATGAAGTATACATATGCTGCATCCATTAAAGCTGACTTCAGTTACTTAACATTCAATTGTGCATTTTGTGGAGTGAGTCAATAGAGTGAATCACTAGCCCACTGCAGTACCATATGGGAAACTTTCCCTCTCCCGAGCAGATGGAGACTAAGAATGTCACAGACAAAATGTGTTTCGTCTCTGGAGAAAGGATGTTGGCTGCTTTGTAGAACAAAGTCTTTGTAGACTCTTCTACATGCCAAGGCTTCTGCTCACACTGGGAGACCCAAAGCTACACTTTGGGTCTCATGGATATTTCAGCATATCTCTGAAATGCTGACCTGCAGAACACAGAGAGAACCAGCCTAGCCAGGGGCCTGCAAGTAAAATATGGCAATTGATGTGCAATGCAAGATTTAACTGGAGGGAGAACGCAAAAAAAAAATCACCTTTGCCATCCTTTTCACACATAATCCTCTCTGAGGGAGGCAAGTGCTTTCCATTTCCCTGTGGAAGACTTAGATGAGGGGTAATTGAGATGGAATTACACTTTGGCAGGTGACTGAGGCCACAGAAACCCTATTTTCTATTCCCTTTGGCTCCATCTACCTAGAACTTAAATTTTTTCCTCTTCCTTTTCTTTTTGCTGCTGTACTTTTCCTCATTTTTCTATGCACATCCTTCTCCAGCTGAAGGATGATCACATCCCTTTGAATTGTCTGAAAATAGCAGAAGGAAAATACCAAGAGGCATTACAATTTTACTTTCTTTCTTAAAGAAATATACTCAGGACCACATATATCCACCCTAAAATTTTTAAATCAACAAGGGTATCAGGGATATGAATCTGATTCTGCCACCCTTCAGTGGGTAAAATGACCAGTTAGCCTATGCAAAATGTAAGTGATCTTCTGAAAGTATCTGTTTACTGCATGCTGATTATGTTGAAGCTCAAAGCAACCCCTAATTTAATTGCATCTGGGGCTGTGTGAGTCTGAGTTTATGTGCAAAATGTTTGAGCCCATGACATGACTAAATAGACTATAATTCCTTTACAGTTATTTCTTTACCAGCACTCCTAGGTTCAAGAGCCTGCATTCTCTGCTTCTGCAGTGTCTATAACAGAGAGTCCCAGTCTAACTAGTCTCTTGATTACAGCCACTCTTTGACTCTTGCCAGATGCAACCCCAGATGGGCTTTGGCTTTTCTAACCCAACCTCTGCACACTGCACAGAGGCAGGACCGTGCCCCCTACAACCCTTCTGAGTCAAATTTCTCCTAGAGAAACACCAGCTTCTGTTCAATTGTTTTTGATGTTTAAATTGAGAGGTCTTTGCTCATCCATGCAGGTCTCCTGCTGTCTTTTTTGGAACATCCATAAGGGTGGATACAACTTGAGCTTGTGGAAAATAATCCTTTAAAATCAATGAGCTCTTCATGACCCTTCTTCCTTCTATCCCGTTTTCAAGGTCTCTTCTGTCAGCCTCTCTGTGCCCTCTTACCAATCCAGTCCACAAACTCTTCAATAGGGTGTGGGTCATCACCATCTCCCCTGCCTGCTCCTTTATTCCTAGTTTAAAGCTCTCCTCCCCAGGCTGGCCAGCCTGTTGGCAAAGATCATTTACCTCTTGGTACTTGCTGCAACTGGTCATGTGGATGATATTTTTATCACAGACAGTATCCCAAGCTTGTAAAATATTATCCCTGTTGTCAACACTGGCTGTACAACTGTTTGTTGATCCATGGGGTCCCTCCATTTTTCATCAAGTCCTTCCCTGTCACTGGAAGAATCAAGGAGATGCCAGCTGGGTCCCTGGACTCTTGCCTTCTACCTCAAATGCAATGTCAGGCTTGCTACAGTTCGAGTTTCCCCTACAAGTACTGGTGCCCGCAGAGAAGAGCAGCAATGTGGGATAATCTGAGTATCAGATTATTGGCAACCTTGTGCCCTGGATCCAAATTCCTGACAAGCTGCAAACATCCCTAGACACCAGGTCAGACCTGGAGATGCTGGTGTCCATCCCTGGCAGCAGGGAATTTCCGTAGCTCATACTTCTGCTTCCTCGTGATGCTGCTGCAAGTCTTAGACTCAGCCTGCCCAGATGTTTCACTGGACACAGCTGTCAGCCCTTCGTGTGCAACCTGGGCACTGAACCCACACTGTAGCTACAGACCTGCAGATGGCACAGGAGCTATCCTCCAGTTTGAGAAGCCACAGGACTCCAGCCTTTACCATCGTGGAAATCTATAGTGAGCTCAGACTTGGTCTACTCCTTTATTGATGCAGTTAGGTCTTTGCACTTGTGAAGAAGATCCGGTCAGTGTTTTTCTCACCTCTGCTGCTACACTGCCTGGTGACCTCCTCCCACAGCTGCTCTATTTGACTGCAGAACCCCTTCCCCAACACACACCTCCTGCAGCCAAGGAGCACGGCTTCCCCATCCCAAGAAGGTGGATGGTCATCCCAGCAAGCCCAGGACTCAGGCATGCATCCTCCCTCAGGAGCTCAGTTTGCATTCAGCTCTGGCACACCTGGCAGAATTCCAGCAATCAGTGGGGACCATGCTCTTGAGCACTTCACCTTCATCACCATCAGCACGCCAATACAGTGTACAGCAGCACACCCATACACTGTAGAGCAGTACACCCATACACTGTGCAGCACACCCATACACTGTACAGCAGCACACCCATACCCTGTGTACAGCACACCCATACACTGTGCAGCACACCCATACACTGTACAGCAGCACACCCATACACTGTGCAGCACACCCATACACTGTACAGCAGCACACCCACACACTGTGCAGCACACCCATACACTGTCCAGCACACCCATACACTGTGTATAGCAGCACACCCACACACTGTGCAGCACACCCACACACTGTGCAGCACACACATACACTGTGTACACACCCATATACTGCACAGCACACCCATACACTGCACAGCACACCCATACCCTGTGTACAGCAGCACACCCATACACTGTTCAGCACACCCATACCCTGTGTGCAGCACACCCATACCCTGTGTACAGCAGCACATCCATACACTGCACAGCACACCCATACCCTGTGTACAGCACACCCATACCCTGTGTACAGCAGCACACCCATACACTGCACAGCACACCCATACACTGTGCAGCACACCCATACACTGCACAGCACACCCATACACTGTATAGCAGCACACCCACACACTGTGCAGCACACCCATACCCTGTGTACAGCAGCACACCCATACACTGCACAGCACACCCATACACTGTGTACAGCAGCACACCCATACACTGTGCAGCAGCACACCCACACACTGTGCAGCACACCCACACACTGCACAGCACACCCACACACTGTGCAGCACACCCATACACTGTATACAGCAGCACACCCATACACTGCACAGCACACCCATACACTGTATACAGCAGCACACCCACACACTGTGCAGCAGCACACCCATACACTGTGCAGCAGCACACCCATACACTGTGCAGCACACCCATACACTGTGTACAGCAGCACACCCATACACTGTGCAGCAGCACACCCATACACTGTACATCACACCCATACCCTGTGTACAGCACACTCACTGTGTACAGCAGAGCTTCCCCCACCCTTCCATGCCTATTTCTGCACAGACAGTTATAGAGGACTCTCCTTAGCACCTCCTGGGAGGGTGCTTGGCTCTTCAAAACCAGGAATCAGCAGCAAACTGAGGAGCATCTTTTGATCAAGAACATCTGACAGATCTGACAGATCTTGTTAGAAGTGACAAGATCTTGCTAGCCAACTCAGCTCACTGTTGCCACCCTTTCTCAGTGGTAGTAGACATCCCAAAATTTCTCAAAAAATTCTTAGGAAGCATCTCTGAAAGATCTGGGAGCAACAACCAGAAACTGCTGCACAAACTGCTGCATCTACTGATTACTTAATGTTAGAAATCAGGCTATCTTTTTATTACTCTGATTCACAACAGACTATGTTTCTGAAAAAGGACCTTCTATAGAATGTGTTCAAAATGTATAGACATCAGAGCTGACAGCTGTGCCTGTATTGAGCTTCCCAAAGTTTAATGAGGCTCCACATATTCTTTTATTTTGAAATATGCTATTGCAACTCCAAGGTTAGAAGTTGTTACCTTATGGTCTGAGACTGGGGTCAAAGAAGTGCAGCTGTCACAAGTTCCTTTACCTTCACCAAGAGGCCCATTCACAGCAATTCTCAGTTGTGCTGTGTCTGGAGAGCATGGTTCCTCCATCCTGCTTGTGAATGACAGCTTTAGTGATGAGACAGGACCAGACTGAGCCTTCAGATTTCACTTAAATCACTGTCACCCATATATATTTGTAACAGGAGAAAATGACAACTATGGCTAATCAAAAAATGTTTTCAGAAGGTGCCTCTAAGCATAAAATACTATCAGTAACACCACACAGAGGGAAGTAAGAATTTTACTCAAAATCTGCTAATGTAGGATCCAGATTTTAAGTGACAACTATAGCTCCTCAGGGAGGAAGGGTTGTACAGACCATGCATTTGTGTGTACCCTGTGAGCAAAACAGGTCAACTGAAGTCAAGTAAACTGTAAATTTTTATAGCTACAATTTTAATTTGTAATTTCAGTGAAGGACTGAATGCACACAAGTATAACACATTGAGGTGCCTAACAGTGTTGGCACTTTTTAAATATCCACACATATTTTATAGTGAAACTATTAGAAAAATATAGAATACAAGTTTATGAAAGTGACATATTTGAGAGTCTCTTAAATGTAAAATTTTAAATCCATAATTTCCATAGAGCAATAAAATAAGTATTTTGTTCATTTATCCAGCCAAAATTTTACACTCAAATAATAAGGGAAATATTCACCAGCGTAGAGAAAATATCTGACTGAGGAGTACATTAAAGCTGGAAATAGGAATACAATTGTAAAGTCTCTGAAATGACAATCCATAATCTCATTAGCCATCAAAATACTTGGAAGAACAAAAAAAGAGACATGCCAGAAATCCAAAATGTAATTCATTAAATGACAGTCTCAACATCCTCCTTCCTAGTTGTTTTTTTATTATTTTTATTTTTTATTATGTAATTGTGAGATTCTGTTTCAGCAGCTTGGAGGAAAACTCATTCATAGCATGGAAAATGACATAAAATTCTTCCCTAAGATGACATAGGTTATTCCTTCTACTCTCTCTTCCCAGAAATTCAGAACCTAATTCAAGTTAATATTAAAGCACAAATGTGGTAGACATCAAGGTAATTTGGGATTTATAGGTTTTGAATATTGCTTTTTTTTGCTTGGACATTCTTTTTCTTTACTGCTGATTTATTTGGTTCCAGTTTACTGTTTTACACTTTTTTTTAAACATTTTAATTGAATTTGTTATTATTCTTTAAGTTTCTTGTTTATGTGTGATTGATACAATTAGATGCAAAAATGGTGGGCTCCAGCAATCTGTAATGGAGCTCTTGTATTCATGAGCTGGTTTGTTCAAAGTAGCACCTGAACTCTGGGAATCAGCAAGAACAAAGGAAGTCCATGTGAGATTAAAGTCATGGAAGATTTTGGAGGAAGAAATTGACTCTTAGGACTTGCATCCTTACATTTGCCATGAGATCACAAGCCTGCTTCAGAAAGAATACACAATTATTTTAATTCCCCTAAAATTTCATCTCCCTGAAACTTTTTTCACATATGTGTTAGTTCAAAAATCACTTGGGAATGTAGGAAATGCTTGATTGGTCCATTCAGCACAAATTTCTAGACACAGTTAGATTTGTAGGAGAAGGGAATCTGGCACCATGTCCCTGCTCATTCATAGCCCAGCAGTGCTGTCTGGGAGCAGAGGTGGGGCAGAGATCAGGAGCTAGCCCAGGGCTGGACATGTCACAAGCAGACAATGTTATTTATTTAGAGTGCATCTCCATCATAACACCTCCAGGGAAAGTTTGTTAGCTTTGGCAGACTTCTCACATCCCTGCACTTTGATCTCCTGGTATATATAAGTTAATGACGAGATCACAAATGATTCACATAGGCAGGAGTTTTCCTAATACTTGGCAAAAGTGTCAGGACTTCCAGAAGAGTTATTCTTTTAATACAGAAAATTCTCCTTAAGTAAAAAATGTGAATGACTGGGTGAAAACTGTCATTTAAAATTCATACATCTATTCACTAACTTTTGTTTTCATCTCATTTTTAAATTGTCTGGGACCAGCCAGGTCCTGTCTGTCCATCCTGGCTGTCACCCCAATTCCTGGCTCCCTTGCCCCTGTGGACCAGAGCCTGCAGTTCCCAGGCTCCGATTGAGCACCCTGTGGAGCTGGTGGCATGGTGTGGCCTCTCCTTCCTGCTTACACTGGCCACCAGAAGTGTAGTCATCTGAGGCCATATATGCAGAAGTGACTTGTCTGAGTCTAAGCTTATCAAATAAGAAAAAGGACTGCAAGAGAAAAATTCACCCCTTTCTGGAACAGGTGACAGCAGGAGAGACGCTGTGGAGGTATCTCCAACTCTCCACTGAAAGTAGGGCTGCCAGCTCAGATTTAAAACTATTTTTCCTATAAGTTAACTGAGATGAATCCCACCTCCAGTGCTCAAATAGGAGTCACAGCTATTTGTTTCCCACCAGCTGTAGTGGAGGCAAGATCTGGTAGGCCTGGATCACTCATCTCACTCTTAAATTTGAACACTATATTAGTAGTAATGCCTAAATTAGGCATTTAGAATAGGTGGTTTAAATATGGTCCCTGATCATAATTTCATGCGCTCTTAGTGTGCCTGGAAACACTTGGGCTCCTTTCCAGACTGAAACATCCAAACACTATTCCATTATTAAGATATCATGAATGATGTATAGCTCTGCATCAGAAAGTAATGCATAGCAATTTAATCTATGCTTACTTTTTCCCTGAGTTTCATTTGAATGTCCCCAGCAAAGCTGCTGATGTTAACCACAAGAGTGACCAAAATATGATTGAATCATTGAGAATGAAAGAAAGAAAGAAAGAAAGAAAGAAAGAAAGAAAGAAAGAAAGAAAGAAAGAAAGAAAGAAAGAAAGAAA
>JAYDZK010000169.1:96537481-96591554 GCA_034509185.1 Euphonia xanthogaster
CTAGTTTAAGTCAAGCTTAGTAGGTTGAAAAAAGCAGGAAAGATCTTCTCTAATATACTATGGGATATTTGGAGAAGTCCTCAGCTCTCTAGGAATATTTGTTATTTTTGTGAGATCTAATTTACTCTAAAAGCATGATTTACAGAAAAGCTGAAGCATTTTATTTGCTTGTAGGAATAAAATGAGCACATGCTATATTTGATATGGAGCTTCTGATCATGCTTTTAGAGTAAATTAGATCTCACAAAAATAACAAATATTCCTAGAGAGCTGAGGACTTGTCCAAATATCCCATAGTATATTAGAGAAGATCTTTCATGCTTTTTTCAACCTACTAAGCTTGACTTAAACTAGAAATGAGTCAGATTTTGCATCAGTCTCAAAATCACTTGCACCGGTAATTCTAAAGCTTTTTTTTTTTTTTTTTTTCTGAAAAATCTGGCTGTGATTTCTCAACCTGACAAAAGTGTGATTCTATTCTGAAATTGATTGTGTAGGGCCCAAATACCAAGTGTAAAGCTACTCGACTGAGATAACAACAGTGGTCTTAGTCAAAGGACACAGTCCCAAGGCCAAAGGCTACCCAGAAAGTCAGGTGATTGCCTGGAGTCTGCAGTTTCCTCCTTGGCTGTTTCTGATAAATTCCTGGCCATTCCTTTCAGACACTTTGCTTCCCTATTAAAATACTTCCCTCTTCCTCAAGACTTTCAAAAAGCTGCTTCTGAAGCCCATCAGCCTTGTACTGCTGGTCGTGATTTGTCACAGCAGTGAGTCCTCTGAGGTGTGAGCTCACCAGTGCGAGCTGTGTGAGCTTCAAGAACGGGCAAATTTTCATATCTCAGTGATGCACAGTTGCTAAGAACAATGGCATACCAAATGGGGGAAAGCTGGGTAGATGTATGGGACAAATGCAGGCTGTCTAAAACATGGTTTGGTGCTTCACAACACCTAGAGGTCTTAGAGGACCATAAGAATATTATAACAGAAAGACAATGAACTGTGCAGTGCAGGTGATGTTGTGATAAAGGTGCTGCACTGGCACTGGATATCCCAACTTCTCTTCCCATTTTGCCATTGGCCTGTTCCTTTAATCCACCTGTCATCTACCAACTTTCATCAGTTGTGCCACATTCAGTTGTAAATTCACTGTGACCTGAGCATTCACTGTGGAAATTCAGTACTTCATATGCTTCTGAAGTATCTCAGCCCTTCCTTAACACAGCCAGAAAGAATCTAGACTCTGCTTCAGCTTTCAGAGAAGAAACTGTGGGGATTTTAGCAAAAAAGTCGTCCCACTCTCAATCTCCAAATGAAGTCTCAACAAAAAGCCCACAAGAGTGGGCTTATAAGAGTTGTGGGCAAGCAATTGTTCCAAATGTTTCTGTTGCTTTCTTTCTCTTACAAGTTTGCCTTTTCACCCTTTCTCCAGAGCTTTTCTTTCTCCCCTTCTGATCTTGTCCTCCCTCTCCTTTCTCTCCTAGACTGTTGCTCATCTGTATTTTTCTTCTTCCTTCCTTTTTTGAGAAGGGCTTTTGTCAGCATGCTTCCTCCAGGCTGATTGGACACTTCTGTCTCTGTTTGACAGATGAAATTCCCAAAGCTCCTAGTTAATTTTAGGGTGTTTGGGGGAGGAAGGAGCCTGGCACTGAACCAAACACACATTTAAATGTGCCAGAAAATTACACAGCGGTCAGAAAATTGCAAAATCTGCAATTTTTGTGCAGCCCACAATTTTCTAGAGGTCTTGATTATCATCCAGAGTTCAGTGTTTTACAGGAAGTGCAAGAGGTTAAATTTCCAGTGATTTTTAAGTGACCCCAAAACTATTACGCTGGAAAAATTCATACCAGTATTAACTATTTCAGTGAATTTCTATCCATTTCAAGAGCAGTCAGCATGGAAAAAAAGCTTTTCTTCTGAAACAGATTATAGTTTAGGATCTATATCCACAACAAATTATATAACATTTTGCTTTAGAGGAGATCCAAACTGAGGGTTCTGTTGTAGGAGTGTAGTGTTGTGCATATATGCATAACACAATGGAGATGTGAAAGAATAATCTCTTACAAAACAAGAGCAGAAGAAATTATTAATTTTATAGGTAATGCCGACATGATGATAATCTGTAGCTGATGACTCCTGAAAACAGAGAAAAAAAAGGACGTTGCCTTGTGATTAATCTTGTCATTTACTCAAATATGACCTATTTAGCTATTTATATTGCAAATATAGCAATAGCACCCCAACCTGCCACACACCAGCAAAAACCCACTGAAGATGACTGTGCAGGTGATGAATGCACAGAGTTCTGTAACACATTTACCAGAAAAAAAAAAAAAAGCCCCACCTCTATTTCATTCAATTTCAACATTAAATGGAATGCAAAAATACAAACTTATATCATGAATTCTCAGCATTCAGCTCATGAATGAATTGTTGGGACAACTGGGGTGTCAGGACAATCCAGTTTCCTCCTGTGTGCTGTGTAGGCAGAATTGCTACAAGTATGTCCCTGCTGCTTTAGGGATATCCAGTGGAATTCTCACTCGGGATATTGCAGAGACACAGCACAGCACCCAGTGGACAGAATGTGTTGCTTGCATTCAGTGTAAGAGGAAAGGAGATTTTACTGAGGGCTGACAAGACCCCATGACCCCTAAGATCTGCAGCTGTATCCAAGAATACTTTTAAGATTTTTCTTTGAGCTTTCACTTCTCTCAACTTTTTAATTCCTGGCAACAGACAACTGTAAATGTTGAAACTTGCAGAGATTGTCTTAACTTGAAGAGCCTGTTTTAGCTCAGAATAAAATTTATACCGCTGTGATTACACTCTGCTGCGCATCCCACAGCCCTGACCCCTCCATGAACAGCCTGGCCAGTGTGGCTTTGTGCAGGGGTGGGAGCTGGGAACATGCAGCCACCTCTCAGAGGTCTCAGTAAGAAAGGAGCTGGCATCTTCCTGCTGGTTTCTCAGTCTGGGCAACCCTCAGGCTCTCCCAAACTGAGACGCAACCATCATGTACAGAATGTTTTGATTCAGTATTTATACAGTCTTAAAAATTAACTATAATATCTTTTTAGTTCTGTAAGTTGCAACATGTTCCCATTACAGGGAAGTTCTGCCAGATTTGACCCTTTGTCTAGGAAAATCTCTAGAACTAACTGACTTTATGCTTTCCTGCAAAGTGTATGATATAGAGCAACAAGAGTGGGCAAAGAAGTTGCACCCCACCTGATTTGCAACCCACCAAGATTTGCAATCTGACAGATAGATACCTGAGCTTCACAGGTAGGAAATGGAGAGAGGATAAAGCTACAGGAGAAAGTGACCACCTTACCTTGCTGAGGTCCCTGCAGGCTTTTATCTCCTGAGCATACGAGGCCTAACGTATATGAATTTGTTTTTGTACTCTGGATTCAAGCTGCATTGATGACTTCAGTACTGATACATAACAGGGACTGCTTGAGGTCTTCCATTGAGCCCAGGTCCCCTTAGGTGAGGGATGTCCTGTGTTGGACCAGTAGACTGTTAAGTACAGTTAACGTTCAGTGAAAGATTTCCTTGTATGATGAGAACAATTGGGCACAGTACGTGTGTGAGGGCAGCACTTCATAGGCACAGTCTGGTCTTCAGCATGTGAAGTTTACCTAAGAGTCATATTTGACCTACCTATATTGAGAAAATCCTGCAAAAGCTACAGCTTGTTCCTTGGTGTCTTTTAAGAGGAATTAATACAAGATTTACCAAACTATTGTTACTTACAATACTGGTATCACCTGTATAACGGAACATCATCTCTCTTATCTATTGACACGCTTCCTAAGCTGATAGTTAAGAACAGCATCAGAGATATGTGTTCCTAAGCTTAGTATTTCCTATGCTAGCTCTCATAACTTGTAATCATGCATCAGCTTACAATTGTGCTCCTTGACCCTGGAGAAATTATGATGACTGTGACTTTTTTTATAAAAATACTAATAAAATTAAGCAATAATCTATAAGCATGAGAAGGTTACCATTTTAAATATCATCTCCTGCTGTGAATTGAATAACAAGGTAAAGGTTTTAGCATTTATAAATGTCAAGGCAACACACACGTTCATTTTAACAGCATGACATGCATATCACTTATAAACTTATTGCACTTAAAGATTACCACCATACTGTACAGATGGTTTCAGGATACAACTTAAAATTTTAAGTGGTTCTGAATTTTAGGGCTTTGTTGCAATAGCTGATAATTCTACTAAATGTCTTATCACTAAAACCAGGAATTACACTTGCATGCTATTAAATTTTTCAATGAGAAAAAAAAAACCTAAACAATTTGACTACAGCTCTTGATGCTGTTTCAAATGTTCTGATTAAAAAGCACTACAACTTGAACTGGACAGAAATGCCATTTATCTCAAACAGTATTTTCTGTCTGCTTGCTGTCAAGAGACACAAGAAATGCTAGAATTAAATGGTAAAGATTCAGACTGACATCAAGACATTGTGCTTTCAAAACAGTGATGAAATGAATTTATTTAGAAAGAAATAAGGTTGAAAAAATGAGAGGTGTCATGTCAGCACCTTCAATTGGGAAGTAAGATGTGGTCTATTTGCCAATTTATTGCTCTAATCAGGGACCCCGACATTTCCCTTCTCTCTCCCTTCCTCCCATGCTCCGACCTGCTTAGCTGAAGAGAATGATGAAAATGCACCACGGTGGTTTCTTCCAGGATGCCACTGCAATTTGATGATCTAATTGGCCCCAGAGGGCCTCTCCACCATTTCCATCAGAGATAAGAAAGATTTTCTTCCTTCTGCTAGAGACAGATAGGAGGCATTAATTATGCGAACAGCATCCAAGAGAGCAACAGTCATTCTCAACTAAATCAACATGCAAAACAGTCATGGAAATTGTCACATTATAACAGCAAATGGCTGTGGCAGGAGGGAAAAAAAACAAGAAACAACCTCCAACTTTTTATAAAAAAGAACCATGAAGAATTTAGTTTGATGTGCAGGTTCTAAAAAATACAAAAGCTTGTTCTTGGTCTTTTCTGTTTCATTAGAGATGTGACTTAACATAAAGTATTTCCACCGTTTCTTAAAAAATATATATTGTAATAAAACCCAGACAAAAATTATCAAAACTTTTATTTTTACTTCTTAAACTATTAAAAAACAAAAATATATTTCAACCAACCATAATGGAATGTGGTTACTTTATAGGAGCAGTCTCTTCCCTGCCCTAAAAAACTGAAAAAATAACAGAGGAGAAAAACTCCTACTCCAGTCATCTCTTTCTCAGAAGACATGAATCTTTCTTAAAGGGTGAATTAAAAGTCCTGGGAGACAAAGAGGAAAAGAGAAGGTGTAGGACAATGAAGCCTGTTCCATTTTCTAGAACAGAATGATTCTCCTTTCAGGGAAAAAAAGAAAAAATATATATATAATTTAGAAATGGGGAAGGGACAAATTATTGCAGGAAGAATATTAATGAGAGAAAACAGGGCAAACAGACAGCCCTAGTTGTACAGAGTACATATATATTGCAGACAGCTGCATAATTTACTCAGGAGAGAAATGTCACACAAAGCTGTTTCAAGCAAGCTCCAGCCCCCTGACTCTGCACTATCACCCCCACAGAGATACCCCACTATCCTCTCTAAGAAGAAAAATCAGCCACTGGAGAAAGCCCTGTGCTGTGCTATACCTGCCTTCTCTGAAGGCAGGACTGTAGGTGCAGGCAGGCACTCTGCACGCCTGCTGCAGCACAGATCCCCAGTGGCAGAGCTGTGACCTCAGCCAGCGTCAGGCAGCAGCATGTAGAACACATGCTGTGGAGTACAGACCCATGTGCTGGCCAGAAAACTACAAATATATGCACATAATAGCTGGCAAACCCTCGTCATTTGGAAAGGGTGAGTGAAAGCAGCATAGAAAACTCATGCTTTGAGGTGGAGTTTGTTTCTCTCCCATGCAGCTGCAGAATGCCAGAGCACTTCAGCTTCAGCCAGGAATAAGTGTTTCAGGCCATGGGCAAACAGTCTCTGCTCTTCTGAGCCAAAGCACATGGTTAAGTCCCTGAGAAAATTTGAGAAGCTCCAAAGGGCTGATCTCTCTTTCTTAGTGTGTGCAGTCCTTGGGATGCAGATAAGTGGATTCCCCCTTCTCCCATTTATGGACCTGTAAAAAACTTTTTGGCCCAGCATCTGGAAATCATCTCTGTGAGCCAAAAAAAGGTTCAAGCCAACATTATACATAACATTACTAGACAACAAGCCTTAGTCTGCTGAGCTGAGCTCTTCCATGCGTAGTCATACAGTCCTCCAGGAGCACTCCTCCTAAATTCCCAGCAAGAAAATCCCATTATCCCACACTGCACAAACAAGACACATTATTTCCACTCTTGTGAATGTTTAGAGGAAAAAAGAGTTCACCAATATGATACGCCTCATGGGTCTTCCCTGAAAAAGGAGCAACTTTCCCAGTAAGTCAGGTATTTAGAGGATCAAGCCAAAACTGCTGAAAATGCTAGCATAGTGCCCTACTGTCTCTGTTCTGCTGCTTTTACAGTGCTTCTAATTAGAAGTATCTCACTATTTGCACGAGTGTCTGTTGTCAATCAGACCTCACAAATTGGCATAGGTAACTGTAGGTTAAATCACATCATTTCACAAGTCACAGGATTTTATGATATCAAACACTTTCATGATGCCAGCCAATCTGTCATCATGAGAAAGAGATTCTTTTTAAAACTAAGAGAAGATGGTAAATGTAGCTAAAATGGTAATACAACCAGTGGAGTCACAGCATAATAAAGTCAACATTTTACAGTATATGTGGATTGTACAATATATACAGTGTGACGCCTGCTCAAGAAAATGTCTTACTGCAGCTAATGACCATTAATATAACCTTCTGACTTGGCAAATCTGTGTCAGCTTGAAAGGCAAGGGGTTTGGGGTGTTTTGCAAGCAATTATCTTTGCATGACATCAGGTGCTGCCCAGTCCTGAGTCAATGGACTCTAATGCCCATTGACCATTCACTGCAGACACTGGGACATGGTGCACAACCAAGTGTCTGGTGTGTGGCAAGACTGACATCCTGGTCTAGTTAACCATTTAACTAGAAGCACCTGAGCACAGTAACACTGGTTCTGTAGGAAAACTGATCATTGGTTAAGAAATATGCCAGATCAAAGACCTGATGCATCTTTAAGAATGTGATGAAGTTTTTTCTACTTAACAAGCATCAGTGGGTGAAAAGTTGTGCTCCTTCCGCTCTAGACATTTCCTTTCAGGGACAGAGGCAACTGTTTTACAGCTGGAGATGATTTTTTTTTTTTTTTAATCCTGAAGTAAATTTTGCTTTAATTGGCAGCTAATGGAAAAGAGTGTTCTTTATTTCTAAAGAGAGGCAGGAAAATGTAGGGCTGGTTTCAGTCTGCTGTAATTGCAACACAACAATCATTTGTCAGACCTGCAGGGGAGCAAGGATGAAATGGTAGCTTGCAATACCAGTGTGTGTGCCACAGATGCTATCCAGGGATTCAGGTTAATTACATACCAGGCATGCTTAGGGACCACCCATGTAAAACAGCTGGCAGGATGGAGGCTTAAATTGTTCCCTGCTGGTTCTACCATTGCACACTGCCCTCTTCAATTCACTGTGAATCTCTTCATCTGGGCTAATTTATTTCAGTGAGGATGAGTAACTTAGACTCACTTATCTCCACTCTCCCAGCCTTGCTGGCTTTGGAACTGCTCCACTCCGTTCCCTACCTATTGCTTTAATTGTCCTAACCTAAAGAGTTTATTGATGTGTATAGGTAAAGCTTTCCAAGTGCCATAAACATCACTGCAAAAGCCAAAGGAAGCAGATATTAAGTTAAAAGAAAAATTAAAGGATCTTCTCTAGTGTGTGAACTTATCTATCCAGGATGTGATTAATTGTTTCATTCCATGTTCTTAAGTTGTTATACAAAATATTCTTTACTTATCTTTTCTATGACACTGAATCATCTGAGGTGCCACTGAGGTCATCCCATTATATTTGTCTTAATTCTGCATTTCTAGACTCTTCTGGCTTTTACCTGAATCATGACAGTACTTAAGGATAGGTAGGACTTTGTGCTCTGAAAACAAATGACATATTATGAGCACTAGTATGCCTATAGGTGCTAGAGAGTAATGTGATGTGTTTGTAGCAATCCTTCTCACCCAGATCATGAATTAGGTTTAGTTGCTTATGCCACTCCATAATTATAAATTAAAATGGTGATAAAATGTCATTGGCTTTAGAGATATCAGCTGAAAATTACCATTATGTTTGGGATAGTTTTATTATTAAATGGTTTTAAATGCTATACAGTAAATATGATATTTCAAGAGGGTGGTTATTATAGAGTGGGTATTGTCAGACAGGTTTTCCTAAAGGATTTAGTAAACTGATTGCAATGTGCAGTGCTAATGGATGCATTGCATTGATCACTCTCTCCTTTTGCTTAGTCTATGGAAAAAAGATTTTATTTTTCTAGATGCTGCATGACAAACTGCCTGCAAACAATGTGGACAATCAAACAGCATTCTCTAACAATGAAAACACTTCCACTTTCACCCTTTCATTCTCCCACTGCAATGTCCTTTTAGCAGAAGTTTGCTCCTTGAGTTCAGTTTACTTTTCTACCTCAGTTTTTCAGCAGGGAGTCTTGAGACCTAACTCTGGCCTCAATAACCAGCAGTCATATTACTAAAGACCCTACTCCAGCAATTATATGCAATTTGAGTAACTGCTGGCACTTGAAACTCAATCCACAGCCCACAAAAGCCACAGGAGAGACTGTCACTGATTATCACAGGCTATGGAATAGGATGCTAAGCACTGCTGTGTGCACTAGCTCCTTATACACGAGTGTATATGTGTGTACATCAGCAGTAGATTTGATGGTGGGTGGAAAGGGTCCTATGAAAGGAATCTGTCCTGAAGTTTTGGTGTACTTTAACTCATATCAAAAACGTAATATCCTTAAGTGTATTAAAAGGCAATGTGGGTAAAGAATTGTCATTTAATAGTAAAATAGTGATATAAATTTAGAAACAGGACACAGCTGAGGAATATGAGAGACATCCAGCAAGCAGAGCTGTGGGAAATTAATTCCACGTTCAATGACTAAGATGAGAGATTGAATCATACAAAAACTTCTGAAATCTCAGCTCTGCCTACAGGACATAGTTTGGGAGTATGAGCTCACTGCTGAGAATTAAAGGAGTATAAGACATATTTACTTGCATTTAAAAAAGATGTTGACCATTGTCCATTAGGAGTTACCATGATAGCTCTGTTTTTGCCTGTCTTTTTTTGACCTAACCAGGCAGGGGCCATGCAGGATCACAACACTGCCTAGAGCTCCTGCTCATTATGAAGGAGGGCAACCATGGGAGGAGTGACTTTGACAGGACTAGTTAAAGCCAAGGGTGCACAGTAGCTCACTACACTGTAGCACAAGTCACTTACCACATTCAAATATGCTACTGGGAGGAAGGGGAGAGTTTATACTCATCTAATATACCTGTTATAACTCCCTCTCCCCTCATTCTTGGCATCTGACCGCAACCTACCTTGTGCTTTTCCTGAAATCAAGACACAATATAACTAATCTATTCCATTTATTAGCGTGTCTGTCTATAAATATGTACAGTATTTATAGTCCATCAGTGAATTATAATAATAGCAATAGAAAGAGTTTTAATGGGGTAGAGGCACAACCACCCTGCATTACAATTGCAGTCCTACCTACCCTAGCATCCAGACTCTCATGGTGGCAGTGTATTTTAAGGTACTGGAATCCAGTAGTGAAGGATTTCAGCTAACTTGGTCTGAAATCTAGGCTGTATAAGATTTTGTCTCTCTTCTGAGAACATTGTGATAGCCAAGTTCTGATCCCAACTTCTGTGGCTGGCAACAGGCTGGCAACATAGCCCTTATGCTGTGAAAGTTATTTCTTATTGCCCCTTCTGAATTTCTTACCTTTAAATATCACTGATTGTTCCCATTTTTCCTTGTCATTCAAATGGTACAGCCAGTTTCTGACAATTTCCTTAAATGTATTTTAGCTATATTCGAAGATATGGCTTTGTCTTGAATCTCTAATAACCCATCTCATGCTTTTCATAGCAAAATAACCTATGGAGTAGGGACTCCTGGGAGCACAAAATGAGCATTACTCTAAATGCATCGGAATACACCAGCTTTAAGAGAGAAGCTCATTCTTTGCAACCCAGAGTACATTTTAAATTGGTTGCTCTGTGGTGGCTTAGATCCAGTAGTCAAAGCATTTTGTTACTAGGTGGCCTCTAGCCAGGAGGGTAGAAAATCTTCCTGAGAGATGAAATGAAAATCCTGAGTTTCTTCAGTCTAAGGGAGAGGAGCTGAACCAAGGTCTTCTCCTTCTTCAACATATGCCTTACTGGAATGCAACTACTAAACGTGGGAGGGAACAGGCATTTTAAAACATATGTGGTGCTGAGTCCTTTCGTCATGCACAGCTCAGCTCCCTAATGTCTAACAACAGATCTGAAAAAAAATACATGAAAGAACATCATCGACTTTATTTATTTGTTTATTACTTTCTGTATTTTAAAAGTCCATTTATATTTTGTATGGCTTTTCATGCTTTTAGATTCTGACAGCAGTGCTCTGCAAACGCCTGTCAGATCAGGCTGAATTTAGGTGTAGCTCTGGGCATACCCAAACCAGGAGTTTCAGATGTCTGAAGACCATTCATGTCAAATGAAAATCATCTGTGAAGCATTGGTGCCCCCAGCAATGAGCAGGGATCAGGAGGTGCCCAGGTCCTTTTTTCATAGTGGCGTAATTCCGGTTTGTCATGGACTCATCACTTCAGCACCTACCACAACCTCCAGTGTCATCTTGCAGCACCTAAATCTCCACTGCTTTACAAGCTGCTGTCAGGAATTTAGTACCTTAAGGCTGACTTCAACACCTTTCTTTTATGTTTTATGTTTTTTCCAGTTTTATAGCCATTACACAACTGCAGTAAATGGCAACAAATCAAGTGAATGACTTAAAGCACTGCAGAAAAAATCCCTTGTCTGCCTGTGCTGCACTCTCAAAAAGAGTTAAGTGCTTATTAGAGTAATGAGTAATATTTTGACCTGCAGAACAGCATGGTTTCTTCTTTTTCTTGTTGACTGTTTAATATATAAAAAATACATTTTTTCTCCTGTAAGCTCTTTTTTTATGAGGCAATGCTTATAAACAGCACCTGATTTCAGACTCCAGCCATTCCAGGTGCAGCTCACACTTGTCTCAGTGCTGTCAACAGATCCTAAGGGAGGCCCCTTTTCTGAGACACAAAAATAATGAACGCCTCCCCCCCAGTTCTGTCTGTTCAGGGTGTGTCATTATTTGGTTATGCAAAGCCTAGTAACTTCAGTTTTTGATGTCAATGAGCTTCAAATCAGGCTTTAAGATAAGAAGTACCCACAGTCTTGTGATGAAAAAGTCAACCAGGCATGTTTTCATTTTCCCCCAGGTTTGTCCCTTGGGTCAGCCAGTAAACCAACAAGCTATTTTGTAGCTTATATTTTTTCAAGCTCCTAGCTATAGCACATATCCACCACAATAGATCCAAGAATTCCAAACAAAATCCCTGAAAAGTATCTGAGAACAATCAGATAATTGCAACTTGCTGGTTTAAGAAATGTAAGTAATCTTCAGACAATTTCAATCTATTTTATTGTTAGAAAATTGAGCTTATCACTGTGTTAGTACAGTCCTCATTCCTCCTGGAAAACTTCTCAATGTTTTACATGTATATTTACAGGCAGAACAACATAAATTAACTTTTAAAAAACTATATAATGTAAAAAAGATTTATACTCTGTCTTCAACTCCTGCTTTCCCGCCAGTAGTACAAATTATTCAAATTAATCCTAAATAGAAAACACTAGACACAAGATAATTTTTGCAGCCAAGATAACAAAAGCAAATAGGTGGTACAAATTAGATACAGACTGGAAAATTTTTCACCTCAGCCTGTCATAGAACAGAAAACTTTCTTTAAAAGTCTGATTTCATTCTTCCCTCTAAACCTTGAGTCTTCATTTCATATTTGTTTACAGGTAATTGGTTTTCACATTTACAAGAGGTGCACAACGACTACCATTGATATTGTGTGAAGCTGTTGGACTGTTTCTAGCCTAAGTGCATGCCTGTAAAATAAAGCTGGGGCCCAAAAAAAGGGTAGTTGAGCTGTTGTTAATAACTATCCAGATGACTTACTGCACTAGAAAGTTGGGGGCTTCTGTCTGAGGAAAAATCTTACTGCCTCACTTCTGAAGACCAAAATGTGTGGGTGTTGGAAGGTACCTGAAATGACAAGGCTGAGTAGCCAGAGGCATCCTTCTTCATTCTCTTTTTCACCTGTAAGCCTTTTTCTGATACAGAAAAGAGCTCCATTCCTCCTCCCCTCCAGGCAAAAATCAAAGCATTCCACTTTATTTTAATGGATGGTTTATCTGTCTGAAGTTTTCTTGCCAGGACTTTCAAGATGTTTACTACTTGAGAGGGAGAAGTGTACAAGGGAGGGAAACAAATTAAGACAAGAGGTGGGGGTGTAAAAAAAACAGTTTCTAGTGACATTTAAAAGGAACAGCTTAGTGTAAATGTTCCTTTTATCTGCACTGTTTTTCCTTGACCCAATCATAGGTCTTCTTTGACCTGACTTTTCAAAGTCAGGTCCAAAATTTTAGCTGTGCAATTCTTATGACCTTTAGCTGAATCAGTCTCCTAAGACACTCTGAAGACTTAAACAATGCTATTTGTTTTAACCATGGAATTATTGATATTTTCAGTCCTTTAAAAAATGTTGATGATTCAGAACTAGCATTTGGCTATCAGATATGACTTTGTGCTTTGCCTTAAGGGTAGGTGTCCTTTTTTATGAAACTCAATAACATATGTTCTCCCAGTTGTGCCTATTAGTTTCATTTGTTTGTCAAAAAAAAATCAAAAAAAACTGTTGAAGAAATGCCATGACTTTCTCTTGCTCTTTTATGATGTTTGTTCACCTGATCAAAAATTGACTATTAGTGTAAAACTTCTCTTTGTTTTGAGGACTTCTCTACACATCACTGGCTAAATCAATCCTCCAGGAAGGCAGATGTGCATTTCAACATCATCCCATAATTTTCCTATTCCTGATGGCCTCTGTCTGTCCATGGGAAATGAAATATACAGTCCAACCCCTATGCCCAGAGGCTGCAGCAGTGGTGCACTGAAGGCAGCTGCCCCCTGGCCTTGCATTGCTGGGCTGATAAAAAGGACAGAAGCCCGGACCCAGAATCTGGTTTATAACACAACAACACAAACGATTGCCAAGCTCTAACATCAGCTTATTTTGCTGACTGTACAGAAATGATTGGTAAACTGTCACCTCCAACCAGTTTCTGTGTTGCAGCACATTGTGTGACATGCCTGCATTTCCATCAAAGCTAGGTTTTTAAATGGAAAAATTACATAATAAGGAGTTTGTATTTCAGGTGGGTGCTTCCACATCTCTCTCTGACAGGTGAGATGTGGTCACTTGTAATGCTTCAGCTTTAATGTATATTTTGTTTCTTTGTTGTGTAGAATAGGGTCACTATGTAAAGGACTGATTTGTTGCCATCACTCACCCTTGTCAAGACAAGCAACTTCTTAAACTGAGCACAGGTGTAAAACAGTAGATATTGTGAGATAATTAAGTTGAAGCTCCTCTATCCGTTCAGGATAGTGCTTTAGTTCAGTACTGAGCTTGAATAATGTTAGCCATGAAACTGAGCTCTATTTAAGTGTATTGGGCCATATTAAATAATTTAGAAATCCACATATTTCTACCTCAAATATAATGGATATCATAGGATAAAATTACTATTTATTGACTGCTCTTATAATTATGTCTCTCTATTGATTTTTTACAGTCCATATTATTAGCAATGTGTTGAAACTCATAAAAGGATTCATATGTCTGGCGATGACAGAGTTACATTCATTCCCTGCTGATGACCGGGCTGTCTATAAACACATCTACCTGCCTGGGTGCAGAACTCTGTGAGTTCATGCTGCCTCTGCTCTAAGTCAACAAGAGGTAAATCTATACCAAAGCTGTTTTGACACCTCCTCATGAAATTTTCCTGGAGTTAATATATCCTGCCTCTTTGAATAGACATATCCTGACAAGAGCAGACACAGCCTGTATGTGTGTGTGTGTGTGTGCTAATCTTGGCAGTAACACTGAACACCCCTATACTGATGAACTCCAGACACTTGTTCCCTTATACACAGAATCTATTGCAAATGTTGTGCTTCTTTAAGAACATCAATGGTGCGTTGAGCAGTTTTTTCTCAACAGTTGCCACTTAATTGATAACCTTCTTAAGAAGAAGGAATAAAAACGGAATCAAAGATTAAAAAAATATGAAGCCAAATAAAAACATCAAAATTTCCCTGTCTGGGTTGCCTCTGGCTGGACTTAAAATTCCATTACTGACATTATCTGTTAATCAGTTAATCTTCGATCTCCTGAGGGAGGCTGAAACTCCAAATTCTTTTCTAGATACATTAAAGGAAAACTAAATTAGGCAATATAAAAGATACTCCAATAATCATATTAACTAAAAAGGAACAGATCACTTTTTAAAAGAAAGTGTAAGAGATGTCTAAAAGATTAAAACTGGAATCCAGATTAGAATTATCTATGGTAAGTAAGAATTCTTTAGTCAACAAATAGTTGAAAGGAAATGGAACAAGATGTTCCATTTACAAGTCATGACTTTAAAAAACAATTCTCCTACAGTTCTTGCAGGACAACAAGATACACATCCCCAAGAAATGTCATATAAAATTTGGCTCTCTGACTCAGTGTGGAAGATGGGATGCTTCTGGGATGCTTGTCCAACAGTTAACAGAAGAAGAGAACAGAGAATAGAGATATCCATCTTTGGATATCTCCTCACTGTGGAATCTGTCAGTGGAGAGATATTTCTCTGTTTGTCACCTGATGGATGGAGGCTTCAATCAGGATCCACTCTGCAGGTGAGCCACAGCTCAGGAGAAAAGGAGTTGGCTTTGGTCCATGCAAACTCTTTAAAACATTTTGTTTAGCTGATTCAGACCAGGTGCCAGAAACTATGTTCCCATTATGATGATGTCACATGGATGACACCAAAGCACTGACACCAAAGCCAGGATGTGAGTCATTGCTTTCTTGCTGGAGTCACACCTGTGGTAGAAAACAACATGAACATTGTCATGTGGCAGATACTGCAGACATAGGAGACAGATTTATTTTCTATAAAAAGTTGAGAGACTTGGAAAATCTTCATGAAAAGTGAAGTGAAATGAGCTAGAGCTGAGTCATTAACATCAGCTGCCCTCAAGGCATTCTGGAACCCATAGGTAGAGATGGTGAAAGAATATGGTCTTATACTTTTGGGACTTGTCTTTCCTTCCTGAGGACTGCAGATCTCATGGTGGCTTTTCCCTCAGCATTTTTTATGAAGCAGAAGTAGATTTGTCAGCCACTGTGCCAGTGCTTTCTTTTCCTTTATGTAAGCTTCCTTCAACATCCAGTCTATCTTGGGGCAGCTGCCAAGGAGGATTTCTTGTTCTGCAAACTGTTTAGCAGAAAAAGCCTCTGATACTGAGAGACAATCTTCCAAGCTCTTTGTATATGTCAAAGATTCAAAGCACAGGATCAATGAAAAGAATTTTTACTGAAATTGAAAAACATTATAACTATAAATTTTACTTTTAAAATACATTTTTCCTAAACAAGAGTTTGAACATTTATATAGCAATACTTTTGGTATTTGATGCTATAAAATGATATAAACTAAAATTCTATAATGATTTATTAATATCTCATTATGCCATTTTTATCATAATACTTTTGAAAAATTCTGATTTTTCTTAATTATCCTAGTAATGATATTTTTTTTCCTGTTCCACGTCAAAAGCAAGGGAAAATTAAACTAAAAAACCCACTAGCCCTATTGTGAGAACTTCAAAAGTCAAATACCCCAATGTTGTTTCTTAACTTACCCATGTAAGTTAAGCATGAGTTAAATATGGATAACAAGTGAATATGTAGCCAAACTCAGTATAGGTTGATGGCAGAAGTATCTGCAAGCTTTGCTGCTGATAAAAGAAAGATAAATGTAGGATTTAGATCTGTATAAATCCAGAAAGAAAACAGGCAGCTCCCAGCACTGATAAGAAATGAAACACCAGTGCCAACAGCAGTAACAAGGCTACAGGCACCACCAAGACAGCCGGAGATAGGCTGGCAGGCAGAAGTAAGAAAGAAATAATACAGACCTGACTACGGTGACAGGACCGGAGTTTGAAGTCTTCCAGCTTTGTGCAAATGGGCCAGGAGCTGTCTGCTCCCTCCCGGGGGAGTACCTGACCCACCAGGGGCTGTGGGCCCGTGCAGGAGCGCTCAGCCAGACTCCCTCTCCTGGATCTGTCTCCCCTCTGCTGCTCCGCCTCGGCTCAGGGGCTCCCGGGTGTGTCCCATGGGAAAACCAACACCAGCATGCACGGGCGCCCAGTGTGGTGTGCCTCTTTTCCAGAGAATGGGCAACAAATTACATGGGAAGATATTCAGGTGGTGTGAGATCAGATCAGATCTGACCTTGTCAGGCCAGGTTCCCACCTTCCTGGAAGCTCATGATGGAAGCAAGAAGGCAAAGGAAGCACCCATCAGAATAAGGCAAGTTACATCTCGTGGAAAAGTCACTTGCAAGAGCTGCAAATTACTTTTGTGGACAGATAAATTGGTACAGCCTCTGCAGGTGACAAGTTTCCAAAGAGGATGATCATCCAGTCCAGCAAAATGGCATTGCTCTAAGTTGCAAGACTGATACTGTACAGGATATTCCTGGAAGTCCACCGCTATAGTAGCAGGTCTGTTTGCTAATGACAAGTATCACTCGCCAGCCCAGTTTCCCAGGTCAGGACTCACTCTCCTACCTAAGAAGTGACCTCCAGCTGCCCTTTGAAAAGCCAGTGTTCCCAGGTGTTGCATAGGAACACAGCTATTTGAAAATCAGTCTAGATCTCAATGGAATGTGAGAAGCTCTGTCAATAGAGTTTAAGATGCTCTATTTATGGTGGGAATCTTTGACATGCTAAATCTGGCTTTGTCCCTGTAAGTTATGAAAAATAAAAATAAAACCATAACTAAAAATAAAACCATAACTTTGTTTTCTAAGTTCTCTTTTTCTTTATGTCAGGCAGTTCTTCAAGACAGAAAAGTAATGCCACAGCAAATGAGAAGGACGTTAACAAAGCAGGCTCTGCCTCAGTTATCGGGTCAATACCAATAGCATAGGCTGGAGAAGAGACAAAGTGCATATCATTGTTACATGGACTGCTAGTGACACCAGTCCCTTCTAACAGCAGTAACCTTCAGATCTTTTCCTGCTAAAAAAAAAGTGGCAGACGAAGGAGTGATTTGGCTGTCATATAATGTGAGTTAAACTGATAGAAAATTTAATTTTCTTCTCCTTCCTGATTAAATGTAACTTGCAATAGAAGCAGGTGCAAGAGCATACAGACTGCCCTGTAAGCATCTCAGTGTTAGATGCTGAAAAGCTCTAATTTGTAGTTCATTTATGACATGCAGGTTGAACCCCTTTGCTCCAGACTTTTCTGGAATACCAGGCTGTTTTGCAAAGGAATGAGGAAAGCACTTATTTATTCCATCCTGTCTTACAAAGGTATTCACAGAGAAAAAAATTATTGCTTGCCATCATGGATCATATAATGGAGCTCAGCTTTTATAACATAAAATGCAATAATTCCAAGTATTTATTCTCTATATTTCAGAAATATATGTTTGAGGAAATAAAGAAACCTTTTTCCCCACTAAAATAACAAGTAGGTAGAGTACCTAAAGAAAAATAAAGTATCCTAGTTTGATATTGCTCCCACTCTTCCCAAAAGGGGCTCTGTATATGGATCAGTGTGTTTTCAAACAAGGAAATATTAATAAATTACCTTTCCTAACTATTTATTACTATTCACAGGTGAGTGTGTCTCTAAGATGGCAGCCCAGGCAGCCCTGGCTACAGAAATCCCCACAACTCCTTGGCTACTGCTCAAATACATTCCATTTGCCAGGCTTTTAGAGTAGGAGTGTTCATATGCCTTGTTAAAAATGTTTTTGTTCTGTTTTGAGATTGTCACTAGCCTGGAGATGTTTGGTTTGAGCATCATTCCTGGTGTAAGCTGTAATGTCATGAAGCCTGTAGTAAATTTCTGGCCCTGATTCCTATCAGCAGCTGGGTCAAATTAATGTAATTAATTGAAAAATTTTGTAACCTGTCCTCACTATTTCTTTAGTAGTGAACTCCACTCCTGTAGCACTGGGGATGTGCTGGAAGACCAATGCATCACCCAAGGAAGAATTTGTGGAGCAGGTCTTTCATTAGCAGGCTGTGCTAACCTTGGCCACCCCTCATGCCAGCATGCAAAGGGCATAGGTTAGCCACATTTTGAGTCTCGTGGCACTGCAAATGCTCCACACCTTCCATTAACAGGAATTTTTATTAAGTGCAAAGACACCAAACACTAACGTTTCTCAAATTTTGAGCACACTTAAGAAATTGTAGTCTTTCTAGGAGATTCCTGAAATCTGCTGTGGAGGGGTATGACATGACCAAGCTTAAATAATAACGCATATTTGAAGTATACATTATGTCCTTTTTTCTAAAGGTTATTAATAAAACAGGCAATTTTGTTCATTATGCATATTAAGTATTAAGTCATAGCATAAATTATTTCTTGCTCTTCTGACTCTTTAATTGCCTGTTTTTCTTTTTCTCTTTTTTTTTTTTTTTTTATTTTTGGCCCTTCGCCCTGTGCCACCGAGGTGATGTATCAATTGAAATCCATAACCTGGCACCGTGTGGGAGTGCATGGGCTGAGCGTTCCCAGGCACCACTGGCCATGTGTCCCAGCCCCTGGCCATGTTTCCCAGCTACTGGCCATGTGTCCTGGCCCCTGGCCATGTGTCCCAGCCCCTGGCCATGTGTCCCAGCTCCCCAGGAGGGGCGAGGGGAGCGGGACACAGCACCGCCAACTCCCCAGCTGTCACCGTGCGCTCTGATTGTCACAACAGCTCACAGCAGATTAACACAAGTGCCTTTGACTGGCACTTCCAGAAAACTGGTTGACATCAGCATAGTCAGCTAGGTAGACCCAAACCTGCTCCCTCCCCAGTGGTGTCCTTTGTGATTAATGAACAGTGTCAGCAATTAGAAGCAAAGCAGACAATGAGCCTAGTGCATCCTTTACAATCCGATTTCATCTTTTGCTGAGAGCTAATGAAGAATAAGCAAGAAATGGAGATAAACCAGGTTGATAAGAAGCAGAGCTTGTATAACTCCTTGGCTTCATTTGCACAAGTCCTGGAAATGTGTCTGTGGGTAACCACCAAACTAAGATTTATTTGTTTGCTCAACTTGATTAATAATTCTGCACTTTTGACTTGCTCTCATGTTTTCTTTACATTTATTCAGATATTTGGACCAGATAACTAGCAAAAGACAGCTTAAAAGGCATTAAGTAGGCAAACATACAAACACACCCTGCCATATCTGCCCTGGGTTTTCACGTGAATGACACATGTCAACCTGATCAAGGCACAGGGGTGCAATGATCTGCTCTTTGTGAAACTGTTCACAGCCATGTTTCTGTGAAAGGTTGTTCAAGTAAATTAGTTTCAGTTAATATCACTGTGGAAAAATCGGTAAAGTGCTAACCAGACAGGTGGATCCAGTCAGCCATTTGTGTATTTTCATAAATCACTGGAAAGGGTCAGGGATCACATTTCCCCCTCCAGCAGTAAAAGCCACAGAACTCCTCTTGGTAGCTTTGAGAGACCTGTTCTTATGTCTCACAGAGGGCAGGGTGTGGTCCTGCCTTAAATTAATTTTTTGGGGGAGCAGTTCATGTGGGGGGCAGCAAGTAGTATTTAGGAAAAAAGTCATTAATACTTCAGTGGTGTTTTTTGAGAGCCTGTGCCCAAAGGCTTGTCTGCTTTTCCAGAAAGTACCTTTCTCTGAAAAACTTGACTGTTTTAAGACTACAGATCTACAGTGGTTTTGTTCCTGCTGTGTAGATGACAGGGTTTGTCTGTGTAAGAGAGTGAAATGGAGCACAGATTCTGAAACCACAGATTAGGGTTGGACACAATAAAAGGCAGATGGTGTAAGCATCATACAGAACCACCTTGAACCATTTTTATGTATTTTAAAGTGAGCTGATAAAGAAAACAAGAGTCCTTTCTAGCCCTGGTGGATGAGCATCCTGCCTCTCCACTCTGAGCATACTCACAGACCTGAATCAGCCTTCATTTCTGTCATTTCCACCCACAGAAAAAGTGCTGGTCTTGGTGTCAGCAGAGTTTGTATCTAATAATTGAAGTCTCTGGGGATTTAAAAATCAATTCTTGGCTCCAAGTCCAGCAATATTCTGTATCAGCAGAACTGTGTAACTACCCTCTGATTATAGTGGTTATAGTACAAGTTAGTTAACTGCTATAAAAATGAGGGGGTGGAAAGGAAGACAAGCATTTCAGCTTTTAAGTCATCCTGCACTTTGTTTCTCTCAGTGTTGTGCCCTGCTGGGAATGGAAATATAAAAAGAAAAAAAGGCAAAAGAAGAAAAGAAAAACAAAAACAAAACAAAACAAAAAAAAAAAAAAAAAAAAAAAAAAACAAAAAACCAAACCAAACCAAACCAAAACAACAAAAAATCCCCACGGATGTTAGTGTGCCTGGGCTGGATGAAGAAGAAAGATGCAAATCTGTGCAGCTCAACAGGGTCCAGATCCAGAACTTCATAAAGTTTGTTGCTGTTTACCCGGGAACTTTTATTTCTTTTCTGTTTGGTTTTTTTTTTTCTTTATTTCAGTGAAAATAATTCCAACTAGACTAAAACAAAAAGTTGTCTGCCTATAAATGACTTTTTCCAGAGGGAGATTTTCTTGATGTTTCAAGTTCTACCTGTCAAGTGCTGTCTAAAAACTGTGGTTTTCTAGAAATTTCTGCACATCCTTCTTCTAAGTTGTGAAGAAAATATCTCTCTGGCTGTCACCAGCATAGGACAGTCACTCCTACAGGAATGCAGCTCCAAGTGACTGCAAGCAGTCTTTTATGCCAGAGCATGGCAGAGGCATTGGCTGGGGAAGATGAGTAGGCTGCATTGAGGACAGCAGCAACAAGAACACTTTGCGAGTTAGCCCTCCTGGATGAAGACTAAAAATATTATTCACGTCCTTCATATCAAATTATATGAAAGTAACATGTCAGTGTCAGTTCTTCACAGTGACAGACCTTCAGAGGGATATGGGATGCTGCCCTAGATCACTGACAACTGGAATTGTAGCTGGTAGCAGCCCCACAAGCTGCCCCAATGGGGGCTGTGTGCTGATTCCATCTGACTGGATGTCTCATATCTGTATCTGCAAACATGCAAATGGATGTTTCTCATTCTCTGTACACGGCCCTAAGAAAGATTTGTCAAGGTGGGAGAGCAACATTAATGTGTGAAGAATGATGAGCATCTTGTAAAGTCAGAACTGAAGTGTTTAATGAAATAAAGCTATTGATTATTAGAAATAAACCCAAGATTTTAATTCACTTTGAATTCAAGAGACTGTAATGTATTATGTGGAAGTCCGGAAGAACTCCATCTTTTTCACAACACATTTTGTACTTTAGTTGCAAGACAAGGTATTGCAGGTATTTAGTATTTAAATGGAGTTATTATTCTCCAGCTCATTGGAGAAAGTAATTTGGGAATCAAAATAATGGCAAAACATTCTATATGCAATTACAATATACTCAGAACATACATTAAATTGTTCATTTACACATTTGAAGAAGTATTTTTCTTTTAAAACTCTTTTCAAGCCTTAAGGGAAGTCACCGAGGAGTGCAGGAGGACAGCCTTCACTGTGACTGTTATTCACCCATAACATATTCAAAGTATATTCCAATCTTCTTTGCTATAACCTATCTAAAGTTAATGCAAAGTTCATGACTAGAGCTGAACCCTCACCAGTCCAGGATAAACTGTCAGAGTACTGTGGAGGGATTTGACCAAGCAGTTCTAGTTAATATCATACTAAATCCCTATGCTCAGCTTTAAAAATTGAGCCCTGAAGGACTAACCTGTTTGCCTACATTCTTTATTATTGTTACATCAACAGGATTTGTAGAAATAGGTAACATCAGTTCATCACTGCCACCACCTGGTTAAACTCTCAAACTCTATATTTGCAAATACACGTATCACAAAGGTAGCAAAGGGGTAAAACAAAGAGGAAGCAAATCATGGGGGTAATCGCCCTAAGCCAATGCTTTAATGTGAAATGGAAATGTGAAGAACCACACAAGAGCTTCCAGCCTGCCTAGACTGAAAAGATAAGACCAAACCTCCAGAGATGCAGATGGCTTTGGTTGGCTTTTTCTATCCCCCAAATGATTGATTGATTGATTGTGAGGGTTTTACAAAGAGTGGCAGACTGGTAGTGGCTAGTTTAGGTAAACCTGGCTAGACAATAATAGACAATAATAAGAGAATAATATTATCCTTCAGATCCTGGTTGATCACTAAACCATTCAGTATAGTATCTGAATGAGACTGATCTTCACTACCTTGGTGATGAAATCCATTTTCCTTCCTAAAGAAGATGCTTAGAACTAAACTGATAGCTGACAATCTGTCCTTTATTTCAACTCTTCCCTCTCTTCCTGATACCCAGATAAATGGCTTGGGGCCATTTCTTTCCCATAAACAATTTTTACTTGTTCTAAATTTTTAATCTTTAATTTTACAATGTCACCTTTCTAATTCTGCACCAATTCAGTCCTTGCCCCATCTAGAGATCTGCCTGTTGTTCCTGCCACTGCCAGGAAGTCCTGAGTGCCAGTGGGATTGAGAGGTGCCCATCACAGCCCAGGAGCTGGCACATGGCAGAGTGTACACACAAAGGAGTGTATCCCAACACTTCAGCACTTACTACTTCCATAAATATTGCCATGTTCTTCAGGCGTGTGGTGTTTTTATGCAATTTTTATCAGGGAATTCTTAGGGCAAATGGGAAGAATCTACATCAATGCTGACTGAGAACTGGGTATTAGCTTTTGGGCTGTGCTCCCTAAAGAAGGATTCTTTGCTTCAGGCCATTTTTGCTGTTCAAGGACTAACAGATTTCATGCAATTTTAATAATTGTTCTTAAAAATATACCACATTTTTAGGTCACTGGTTTCTTCCTGGTGGAAAACTGCAATGCAAGATTTCCTTCAAGCTACTGGTTAGAATGAAAAGTCAATAGAAATGTAAAGAATTAGGAGCAATAATCTGAACAGTGGGAAGATGGCTAAAGTCACTGTTTTGTTGATGATTTTATTCCAAACCGCCCGCCACCCCTTCCCTTAGCTTGGCACCTTTTATATAACTTATATTATCACAACTGTCTTTGTGCCAGGAGGAGTGAAGTACTCTCCTGTTCCAAGCTTCTGCTACTTTAGATAAGCCAGCAATAATTATTTCTGAGTGAAACAAAATTAACTCTCACAATAGAGCCTGAGTCCATAGCTGTGTTCCAATTTGGAAGTCATTTGTCTTGGGATAAAAAGGCCCCAATTCCCCATAGTACCAAACTGGATTCTCAGAGACTCAGTTATACTCGCAAACCAAAAACCTTAAACCCACTGTTATAAATCTGTCATCACTGTTTCATTGTAACTCCACTGTGAGAATTATGCATTGGAAATAAAGCAAGAAATGAAGACTTTTTCCCCATTTATTCCCAAACCAGAGTCACAGTTGCCTGGTACCTTTACAACCATAGAGGCTACGTCTGTGAGTCAGGATTTTTTGTGGGCCTGCTTTGATATGTGCAGCCCAAAGCTTAAATAAGACACAAGAGAGGATCAGACAAAGAAAATAAAGAAAGAGGTAAAAAAGAATGGCTACTAAATGGCTCCTTATAGTCCCTGTTTTCTACAATTTTGTAGCAGATAATAGAGGGTCTTGTTTTAGCAATCTCTATTTCCAACAACACATTTTCCTTGCCTGTATATAGAGACAGTTTAATGTTTCTATTCTGATGGAAAAAGTGCAACACAGCAGAAATAAGGAATACAAAGTGTGTTCTCTAGCTTTAGGTCAACACAGGGGAGTGACAGAAGTCATTTAAAAGTAACATTTGCTGAATCCCTATGAAATTATAAAAAGCAGACATAATGACAGAAAAGGGAAATAACAGACAGTTCTAAAGAAAAATATATAATTGTAGTTTCTGTGCTTTAAAGTGTTTTGTGACAGTTATATATGCCAGCACATAGTATGATATATTTGTCTCAACCTGAGAAAGAGCAGTACCTGTGAAGAACATGTCAGGGTACACCCATCTCCATATTCTTAATCTGTTAACAAGTGCAGCTCTTCTGGCTGATAAGAAGCAGCATTTCTGCTGACTCCTCCCACTGGTGAATTCAGTAAAGCCATGGTGACAAGCATCCTTTCCTGTATTACTACAAAGAGGCTCAGCCAGCCAATAATCCTGAACCACACATGCCAACCTGTACATCTGGACATCTGTTGAAGGTGTGCTTGAAAACACAGCATAGACATACCTATCGAATTCTTCACACTCATGCATGAGTCACATTGCCCTGCTTCTGTGAAATCTAGCATTCTACTCTTCCCAGTTGTCTGCAATTAGAAGTGAAGTAGGCAGACAGATGTTGAGCAAGCACTGAGACGTCACCATTCATCATCAGCCAGCAGATACTGAACTTGGCTGACTACTCTCTCTTAGTCAGAGAGTTTGGCACACTGTCTCTCAGCACTGGGTTTTTCACTCAGGATCTTACACTGTACTAGGAGTTCACTCCATAAATCATGTAAAACAGGGGGATGGGAAAGGCTTCGCTTTTTGCCATCAAGCAAAGTTATAAGAATTTCAGACCTTTTACAAGTAGTGTTGCTGCTCTGGTTAAGTGTCACCTTTCATCTCTAGATAGCATCGCTGCCTATTCAAAAGAGAAAAGGACATTTGGCCAGCTGTTAAAAGGAATTCCTTTCCTCTATCCTGCATGTGCCTAGTCTTGCATACAAAGCATAAAAAGCAAAACCAAAGGTCTTATAGGTGGGACCATAAGGAGCTTCACATGCCATCTCTGAGTAAAACATCAAACAAAGACTTTCAGGAGCTCAGAAACATGTCATCATATGTGGTATTTCTCTTGTCAGCAGCAAAGCTGTCTCTAATGCACAGCACACTTAGCAAATCAAGAATGCTTCAGGCCAAATTTGGGTAAAAGCTAAAGCTTTGCCTCCCACAGGTTTTATCTGCAGCTGCTGAAGCAAACATTTCTACCTCCCCTCCCTCACTGAAGGAGATTGTGTTTCAGAGCATTGTTTTCTGTAGACACTTATTAACCCTGTTGAATTTAGAGCAGGGGATTGCACTCAATATCTATTGATTAGTAGTGCTGCGGTAATCCTTAGGCCGTGGTCATTTTAGTCTGTTGACTAGGACTTGGTACACAGCAGTGCCCTTTTCAGCAGACATTGATATGCATGTAAGGATGTGGGAGAGACAGGAGGGAAGGTTAGCGTGAAGTCAAGTGTTTATACATTACAGGAAATTCCTGGTGAGGTGATGGCAGCTTTTATCATTGCTTGACAGAGTCCAGGGTTTAAATCATACAAGCATGCATCAAATCAAAAACCTTCCCAAAATTATGTTGGAAAACAGAATCCATTATTCAGTGATTGCAAACAATAATAAGATTTCCCTGGGTAGAAAAAGAATCAAAAAATTCTTCCAAGCTGATCTCCTCCAGTTAACAGTAATATGATAGAGTTTCCTGGATCATTTTTTTTTCTCTTTGCTCATTCTTTCTCTTCAGAACTGAATGTGTTTTGACATACCAACTACCACCTTCACCTTTGGAGGAGGCAGTTCCAGTAGGGAGCTGCCTTCTCCAAAACATGTCTCTTGCACTGCAGCCAAGCTAAAAAGACACCTATTTATTCAGAGTAGAGATTAACATTATTTTTTTACATCTGTTCATTTTGTTGTTCTGCTAGCTTTCATTCAGCTTTGACTTCAGTCTCTGATTTACGAGCAGAGTTGGTGTACCTTGGGAAGAACCTAGAGTATCCTTTTTGCAGCTGCCCACCATCTTTCACCTCCTACTCAAGACATCTGCATTGCAGACACCAAATTAGAACTTCCACAAAATAAAAAAGAAACTTCAATACCTTTTTTATTTGATATTCCAATCTGAAAACAATGGCAGTTCAGAACTGCTGATTCAGGAGCTGGTTTTGTGGTATGTGAGCATTGACTTCCAGGAGAGGTATAGGATAGAGAGCTGAGGACAGAATGAACTTTAGCTAACTCCAAGTAAGTTTTGCATTAATGAGACCCCTCTGAAAATCAAAGATATCAGAGTGTATAAAAATACATATTTTAGTTCTTGCATTTTTAATAAAAATGCACTTAAAGAACTTGCTCCTAGAATAATTTGTATTCTAGTAATATGCAGTTGTGTCTGTGTATTTTTTCCTGAATTTCATAAGATCAGTCCAATGGATGGATGTGATTAAATGGCAGAGAAAATTAATAAGGTCTTTGATTATGCAATTGATTTTCTGGTGATAGGATGTGACTGGAACAATCCATCTGCCAGGGCATCATAATTTTTTTTCATATTGGATTAGAGTACTGCTATAATTCTGGAACAAGAGTCATTTGACCTTCATGTTTCTGTCATCCACTCCTCTCTCTATCTTTTTCCTATGTCTGAAGACAGCTTACTACAAACACTACCTGGAAAGGAAACAGTCTAGTGAGAAAAAGCATCTGAACATCATCTAACTACGGAGTTCCTTCCCATGGACTACATAGTAACCAGGTTTTCCACCTGCTCAGTTACTAGTCCAAGGTACCAGTTACTGACATGCCCCTAGCTAGACTTTGTACCAATGATCACAGTCCTCTGGACCTGGCTGCTCGTCAGTTTTCAGCCCACCTTGCTGTCCACCCACCAAAACCATACCTCATCAGCTTTTCTGTGAGGATGCTATGGAGACAGTGTCAGAATCTTGCTAAATTGAAGGTAAATGGCACCCGCTGCTCTCCCACCCTCCACCAAGTGTCCTCATGGCACAAGGTTATCAGGTTCATTCAGCTTGTAAAGCAGGCTGGGGTGAGAGAATGCTTCCACCTTCACATGAGTTATAGCAAGAGAATATGTTTAACAGACAGAGTAAATTACAAACACAGGCATGCAAATGCCTGCAAACAGCCTATATGTGCCTATATACTCAACGTGCACTTTTGCTGGAGCTAAATTTAATTATATTCATTGTACTCTGGGACACATAGTCTGGTATGTTTAGTGTATGATCCAAGAATAATGTTTGTGTTCTGTGAGGTAGTTTATGCCTTACTGGAGCCCTCATTGACAGCTTGTGGGCTTAGGGTCTCCATATAATACACAGGGGAAAAAGAAGCACTCCGAATATAACAAAAAAAAAAAATAAAAGAAACAAGGACATAAGAACAGAATAAATGTGCTAATAAGTAACACACTGGCTGATCGTGTATAATATTAATTCAAGAGCAGTAAGACATGGTGTTTAAGGACAGCACATGAGCCTGCCCATGTTTTGTTCTCTGCTCCTGTCATATTTCCTCAGCATCTCAACATGCTGTATTAGGGAAATTAGAGCTTGCAACCTCTCTTAGTTCATCCATGTCAGAACCTGCTGTCCATAAATCTGTCCAAATCCTCCTTGGCCCTGCTGTTACTGTCTGCCTTACAAGCTCCTGTAGCAACAAATTCCAAAACTTTTCTACCCACTTTGTAAAGATGCACTGTCTCTTTTCTAAAATTACTCCTTTTTAGTTTTATTGAGTGTTCCCTGACTCATGCAGTGAGAACTGAAGAAGCAGATTGTCCATTGCTTTTGTGATTCTGTAAACTTTTTTCATATCCCTATACAGATTTCTTTCAGCTTTCTTTCAGTTCCTGTTCCCAAGACAGCTGCTTCATTCTCTTGACAATTTTAGCTACCTCTCCCTATGTCTTTTTTGAGCTCCACCATATTCCTTTTGAGATGTAGTGGCCAGAGATGCAAATAAATGATTTTTTGTGGTTTCAAAACGGTGTCTTCTGGTTTGTTCTGAATACTTAACCTGACAATGTCCACCATTATGAAGACATTTTGGCTGCTGTTGCCCATTGAGCTGCTAATTTCAGAGAAATATCTAAGAGTGAGTCCAAGGTTATTTTTGCAGAGCTGAAATTGCCAGGTCTGAGTTCTGGGAAGAAAGACAGGCTAATGAGCCAGGCATGATTTATAGGAAAGGTCATCTTTAGAACCAAAACTGAGCAAATCAAGACAAGACAATCTGTGCTATCCCGACACTCAACTATCCCACTTCATTCCTCATCTCTACCTGCAACCCTGTAACTCTCCCATGTTCTCCTGCTTGTTTTGCTTAGTCAAAATGGTGGCCTAAGCCATGCACCAGTCCTCCTTCTGACACCCCATTTAGCCACTTCCTTACTTCTCTTATCCATTTGCCATACATCCCACTTCCCACTAGCAAGCCCTGAAAGCAGGACACTACTGATGAATCCTGCATACCAAGCCTAGACTCCCACAAAATGTCTCCTCACCACTCTTTCCTCTTGCCAAGACTCCAGCCTTTTAGTTCTTCATTTGTACCTTGGGCTGTACATTTCCTGTATTTTCCCTAGATCTTGGGGCCTTCCCAGAGTATCCAACTCAGTGCTTGATGAACACTGCAGTGGATGTCAAAGACATGCAGCAAAACATCAAAGAGCCATTTGTTATTGTCTTTTAGATCAGGAAGTTATTACAAACCAGCTATTCCATGACAATTCTCTGTCCTATCCCAGACTTTGCCTTCTATGGAAGATCACTGAGAATTGCTTTTGCTTTTTCCATGAGAAAAGTGAGTTGCCTCCAGTGTGTTCTGGATTTGCAAACCATTGATCCATGTGTCGGTTTGCACCTGTCTCTGTAAGGAAAGTAGACAATATATTCAGGAATGGGGTGGAGTCATATGCACACCTGAGGTGACTGACCTTTTTGTCTGCTTAGCTCCTATAAAGACTGTAGCTGAGTCACAGAGATAAAGTAACTCTTACCTTATGCTTATAACACACCCTGGGCTTAGGGGAGCCATCCTGAAAGACCAGAGGATTGTGCTTTCCCTGGGGACCACTCAACATGCACAATAGGGAACATTTTCCAGGCTGAAAAGAACTAGAAAGAGAACAGGTAGTAATCAGAATGCCAACAGCACTGCTAGGGTTAGGGACATGATGTGGCAAAGGAAGGTTCTGCAACACTTCCAGTCTAATTAGGTAGTGAGAGAGAGTTGCTGAATCAAACAGGGCAAAGTGCTGCAACTAACAGAATTTAGCATGTTTGGACTTGCAACCAGATGTCTGAGACTTTGTGGTGAGTTGTTCTGAAGCTAACTGCTTTTTGTAATACGTTTTCCATCATTTTAGTGAAAGCAGCTGATGCAGTGAAATAGATTCAGACCTTTATTTCTCAGAGGTGTCAAGTAGATCTGCCTATTACAAAGACATTCTGTTTGATCCTCTTGCTAAGTAGCATCACCCTCTTTTGGGGTTGTTTGCCTGCTTTGCCCTCCTTTGTCACAAGCTTTTGTGAGAAGAGAGATACCCTTGATCTCCTAGCAGTACCTATACTTGCTTCTGAAGTAAGGTCACAGAGGCTCTGACCTGGGTGTGACTTCTGCATGGCAACTCAGCTGCTCAGATGGCCACTTCCTCCACAAACATGGTATCTGCAAGATATAATACCTGATATCATTGTGGACTTACTTACAAATAAGAGAATTCTTCCTTACTCAAGACTGGCATTTACTTCTTTATTGTGAGACAATAAATGCAATGGATCATGCCCGATCTGTAATTCTCTCCCCGAGAAAATCAGAACAGTTTGGGGCAGTTTTGTCAGTTCCATTTGTTGTGCTTTCTAACTCTTTTCCATGCATTCACCTCTCAGTAATCTTTGGTAATAATCAGCAGGTAAGGAAGCAATGGAACTCACAGGAAAATATTGAAGTATATAGAAGAACTGAGAAATTAAAAGTTCCATATATACATTTTTTTAAGCAATAAGTAATTTTCCCCTTTCAGAATATGTCATGCTTTAGCTATTCAAGGTGAAGAGCAAAAAACTAAGTGAGAGGGATTTTTCCGCACTTCATACCTGCAGGATTCCTCTGCAATTTATCACTGATTATTTCAAGGGACCATAGGTCTGATTTAGAATATAATTCCTGTGCGCAGATAAACTGAAAGTTAGAAGCCAGATCTCAACATGCAGTCAACTCCTACACTTGCAGCAGCAATGTTTATTTTAATACTTATAAATCTAGAGACAACATAGTTGCAGCTTACTTATTATCTCAGCACCATAGGAAAAGTTCACCTCTGAAGAGTAGAAGGATGGAAACCAAGGCTTCAACTGTGCCAAAATGTCCCAAATTCAATTTTCAGAAATTTTTTATCATCTTTATCTCCATCCATTGACACATCCGGAGTGTGCAAGCATTTTATTGATTCCTCACTCAGATATATGAAGTACAGTTCTTTGTATTTTTCCCTAGGTAATGAATTAATGCCAATGCTCTCAGTTTATACACCTCTAAGACTGCACCTGTTTCATGCTACACAGTAAGTACCACTGTGTGGAAAATCACCACCTGACAACCAAACAGCACGTGGGCTTTAGAGCAACTCTTATAGAAAAATCTTGCAAAAGTGAATTATTTTCCTTTAAGTGAAAGAAATTAATTTTGTTTCACAGTAATAACACATTCAGGAGTTGCAAAGAAATCTATGCATGAACAAATTTTAAACTACTCCCTAAGTGGAAGTAGAAGAAGGCCAGCTGAACTAAAAAAAACACAATAATCATTTCTACTCACAAAAAATATATATCATGCAGCTGTATTTTAAAAGAAAGCCAAACTCTCACTGCTCAGGGCTTTTCCTGCTGTCTTTATTTCTCCATATCTGAGGTTTTCTGGGCTTGGATTTGCTTTTTCAGATTTTTTTTCAGCTGTTTTGTTTGGTTTCTATTTTCTTTGTACAGAATTGGGATAATGCAGAGGAGACTTCATGTCTTTATACTGGGGTAAATGTAGGAACAGGGACCTGGAATAAAGTTGGTCCTTCCCAGTGATTTATATCAAAGAGCAGCTTGCCTTTTTTTTGAGTGTGAGTCTCAGCTAAGTGTAGTGCTGGGAAGAAGGAAAGCTAGAGCTGGGACAGAAGATGGATGGTCAGTAGGCTTGGGCCTCCTCCTGCTACTGAAGACTCAGGCAAGAAATTCCTGGTTTAGGAAGATCTCTTCTCCCTTTTTCAGCCTTACCCAAAACCTCATATAGACCATGTCAGACCACAGCATAGTAACTGGCAGATTTTTAGGCACCTGGTAGAAGTAAATAATGCTTTAGACTCTCCTGCTTTGGGATGGAGTGTACAGCAAGGTTGTCTTCTCCTGGAGCCAAGGTAGAGTTGCAACAGGCAGTTTATGATCCAGGAGAAATTTCCCATTGGTGATAGCTATATCTCTAAGAGACAGCATATTTTTCTTCATACATAGGTACCTCAAATGTTAATTTCTATGCTTTTGTTTTTCTATGCTTTACATGTCCTTAATTATTATGCCAACTTTGTGTTCATGAAAGTAAGAATTGTGCACACAGCTACTACTATTCATTAAGGGAACAGATGGCTTAGAGTATATATTAGCACTACTGGTGTAAATCCAGCCAACTGAATATAGATTGAAAGCTATTTACATCCAATACATTTTTAATGATTCCTGTATCAGTTTGATAATGATATCAGTTAATGAGCTGACTGAATACAGATCTAGTTCCTACCTCATAAATTTTTTACCCTCCTGTACACTAATTGGCAAAGTTAACAGGTTGTCCTAAGAACCCTATCTGAATCTTGATTTTGTTGAGGTCAAAGCACTAGAAAAATCATGATGTATCAGGAGACTGAACAAAACACAACAAGGCAGTAGGTGTGAGAAGTCTTCTTTAATTTTTGCAAAGCTTTGGGTACCGTCTGTCACAGTATCCTTCTGGAGAAAATCCAGCTAGACATGTGCACAATGTGTTGGGTGGTCACTGCCTGCAAGGATGGACTAAAAGCATTTATGTATTTGGACAGCATCAGTCTGACAGCCAGCCACTACTGGTGTTCCCCAGAGATCAATTTTAGGGCCAGTTCTTTACAATGTTTTATCAATGACCCGGATAAAGGAGTTGTGTGCACACTATGCAAATTTGCTAACAATAAATTAAGAAGAGCTGTTGATTCCCTCAAGGAGAGGGAGGCCTTACAGAGAGATCTTTATAGATAGCACAGGGCAACCACCAACTATGTGAAATTTGACATCCGGATTCTTCATGACAATGCAACCCTGGTTCTTGCACAGACAACCACACACAAGAAATCTGAAAACTTCATCCTTTTAAATACAAAGGTAAAAAAAAAATTTGGAAAGAAACTGAGGGAAGAAAGGAAGTACTTTTAATTATTCCTTAAGTCTATTTAATTATTCCACAGTATAATTTTCAATTCCCTAAAAAAAGAAAGAGAGAAAAATATCTCTCAAATCACTTAGGTGAGGTGATGTTGGCAAGCACTAGGTAAGCAAAGCCTGGTCTTGGCTTATGGAAGTTCCTTTGACAAGACCCTTAACTGAAAGCAAAAGGCAACAAAAACAGCAGTAGGGAGGTCTACTTCTGGACCCTTAAACAATTGGTATTCTAGGGAATCCTGTTTCAGTTTACGTTTAAATATATTACAAATACTAATACTTTCATTAGTGCCCAAGCTTTTCCTCATTGACACTTCCACCACACTATTCAGAAGCTGTTGATAAGGCTTATTGCTAGTAAATAACCATATAGAAAGAACCACATTTTTGCTTCTCAATTCAGCTGTGGGAAAGAAAATTTTTAAATATATATATTAATGCTTCTATTCACTTGCAAAGATGATATAAAAATGAACTGATCCTTCAGGTGCACTCGTCTTTATAAGGGAATATTTTTGCTTCATGGTGAAGATCTTGCCACACTTTATAATATCACATTATATAATGTGATATATAATATCACATATACCTGGTGATACTTGTAATATTGCCTATTACATAATCACAAATTGAAATCTATACAGATCAACACTAGTAAGACTTCTGAATCCTGGCATATCTATTCCCCCTGTAATAATTAACTATTTGACTCATTTAATTTCATGAATATTTAGCTTTCTTGAATCTCTATATTTGCCTCCTTATTTTCATTATAATTTCACATTTATCTTCCTATTGTTACACTCATCTCTCATCCTGCTTCACATTTTTTTTTGTCTAATCCATAAAATTTCAGAAGACTTGTATCTCTGTAAAACAAGCATATTTGCATATATATATAAAAATTATTAAATATTTGGAATAAACAAATATAGGATTTTTCCTCTTTTCCCTGAATACTCAATTGAGGGAATATTGTTCCTCAATTTAATAATTTTCTAATCAATCACCTAAACTCCTACATTTTTACACATAATTTCTTCAGTTTTGTTGTTCCTTTAGATGTGTTTTGTATGTCTACTGAAAATCTACTCTCTTGGCTTTTATACAATTTTAGCTTCTGGTCAAAGATTTTCAGAAATACAAAATAATCACCTTGCCATAATTTCTGATCAATACTCTGAAAAATAAAAGAATGTGAATCTTTTTGGTATTTTTACATCAGCACAATATAGAATATTGAATTAAATACAGACCTTTTCTGACTTCATTATGTGTTTTTAACCACGCCAGCCACACATTCTGTAATAATTTATTCTTTTTTCATCTTCACCAGACAGCATGCCTTCTTATTGATAAAATTGATCAGTACCTATACCAATTTGTTCTGAATTTTAGTACTGGTACTTTAATAAAATAAAAAAGTGCTAACCAGGGTGATATTGAACAACAATTAAGCAAAATGCTTTGTTTTTATATAACTGCCCTTTACAAATTTTAATTTTGGAATGCAAAGCCTATCCCTTTAATTATATGTCTATTATCGGGGGATACAAAAGTGTATATTAAATTAATGAAATGGATTGCCTTGGTTACACAGTGGTTATTAACAGGAAGAGCTCCCAGTTTTCATATTATGTACATCAGTAACTTTAATTGCATTAGACCGAGCTAGGAGAGCTATTTTAGGAGCTCCAAAGCTCTCTTATTTTCATCAGCACAACAATTTCTGCTGGCTTTTTGCCTGTTGTAGCTCAGTTTCTGAGGGTTCCCTCACAAATGCTAACTTATTATTTCTGTCAGTCATGCTTTAGCAAACACGGCCTCATTAAAACTACCCTAAAGTGACTTCAGTTTTGAAAACTCTCCCTTGATGTATCCACGAGACAACTGGTGCTGGAGGGCTGTTTCTCACATTTGAGTTAAGAGATAAGAGTGTCACAGAGTATGAATGTACAAAAGACCAGATTTGGGGCCAACAGCAGTAAAAATGATGGACTGTGATTAGCTCAGGCTTTGTAGGACAGGATACAAAACTGCCTATGATATTAAAAGTATGAAACAAATTAGCTTTTAAATTATGGTTTGCAAGCACTGGTACACGAGTGTAAAATCAATTAGCTGTCAGCTGTTGGTTAATAGTGATGCAGTGACCTGCCTTGCTCCTGCTGGGAGTTGTGAGCCGAGGCTTCCAACAGGGAAGGCACAGTGGTTTTTTTGCTAATAGTGGTATAACCTGCTGAAGTCACTTTATCAGAAGCTCGTGGAAATAAAAGGCAATGTTTCTGAAATAAGTGAGTATTAGTGAGATCCCACACTGTAATGCACAAGTTTCTGATCTTGTGCTAAGGTAAGGGGGTGTGATTGAAAGGATTTCCCAGAGCTTGATTTTAAGGATGAGGCAGATTTATCCATCATGTAACTTCAGGGAAGACACTTGTCTTTAGCTTAATCTGTCTGCATGCATGGACAGTGTCACTCCAGTGACCCCATGGATCTGCTGCATTACAACAATGCATGCCTGTACATTTAAGACCATTTCCCTTAGAGGTGAGTTAAGTAATGCTTTCCACAGGTCGAGATGTGGGGGAAGAGCCACATGATGAAGGAGATCTGTGGGGACTGAACTGGAGTTGTTACATTCTCTTATTCCAAAGGACCTGAGATTGTTCTAGGAAACATGCAAGGATTTAAAATACATGGAGAGAAAGGAGCCTTGACCCAAATCTTATAGCAAACCAGGGGTGTTTTCATACAATTCTGAGCAGGTGGAGATCCCTCTAAGTGCCAAGACAAGTCTGTAGCCTCCATAAAACTTGCACTTTTATCCAATGCAAATGTGTAAGCCTCAAACCCAGGCACTGATTATGCATTTTACCTTTTGCCACTGACTTAAACACACATCAGAACGGAAGGAGTAAAATGGGATATAGCTTTAGAAATGGATGTTACTCTGGATAAACCCCTGAACTGCACCCCAAATCACATAGGATATAAGAACTGAATTGCATTTCTACAGATTGTTTTTATTGGGCTAGGCGGTTACACAGCCTTATTGTCATAGCATCTCGGTAAGCCAGAAGATTTAGTTCTGCCTCATAACCTTGGGTGTACGAGTGGGGAACTTGAACTCAGTTCCACAAAACACTGAAGAAATCTACTGTGAGATATGAGAAAGATCTAAGTGCTGAAGTTGGAAACTGCAGAAAAGTTAACTCATCAGTACCTTTCAGCTCTATCTCTTTTTTATTTCTTTTATTCTTTAACTGAATGACAAAAGTCCTGTTACAGACCACATAAATGGCCTTCTGGGAATACTGAAAGAATAATATATATATGTGTGTATATACATACATACATACATACATGCATATATATATATATACACACATATATATGTATATACACACACACACATACATGGATGTGTATGTGAGAAAGTTATCTACATGCATTTATGGACAATTATGTTAAATATAGAAGTACACTTGGTGATTTCTTCAGTGATATAAAAGGAAAAAAACCAAAACAAACAGAAAACCATATCAGTACCTGCCACTGTAACCCTCCCTTTTCTTCACATGTATCTGTAGATCCTTTGTTACACATGTAGCTCAGGGAGATGTGTGCAGGCAGCAGGTACTGACCCATTTGGGGGGATGTCAGGATGGTGTCATTTAAGCAGTGATAGCAGAGAAGGCAGGTCTGGCATTGCTGAGCCTGCATGGATGATGGATGGTGCTTGGCATTGCAAAGGAGGAAGGACTAAACCAAGGGAGAAGGATGAGAGAACAAAGAGGTTGTTCTAAGGCACTGGCCCGAGGGGAAGGAATGGTGAGAGACCTCTGCTTAGGGATCGGGGAAAGAAGATAAATGAGCACAGGTACACAGAAAAAAAAAATGGGAAAAGACTAAATGGGGGAAAAGGAGAAAGGTGAGTAGGCTGAGTGGTACCAGAAAAGTTGAACTCTTTGGGTCACAAAACTTAGTGCAATCTGCCTAGAATATGAGAATCTCAGGAAGTACCCGTGTGATAGGTTGAAACTGATTGGATTCTGGATGCCTACCACAGCTGCTTTGTCACTCCTCAGCTGGACAGTTGACATTGGCTCTGTTGGACATGGGGGAAGTTTCTGGAAGCTTCGTACAGAAGTCATCCCTGTAGCACCCCCCACCACTAAATCACACAAACCCAACACATACCAGACATCTGTGAATCAAATCTTCAAGAATTAGCTATAAAATCTGTGTTCATCACACATGATTTACAAGCTTCACTCACATCAACTAAAAATAATTCCCCGCACCAAAATCACAAGAACATTATCATAATGAAGCAAAAGTGGACAATTTACCTCACCACAATTTCAATGACAGAAATTCTCTACTTCCACTTCTCAGATTATTTTACTTTTCACTCTCTATATATGTTTAGTCCATGTTTTGCCTGTTACATCTCTCTATTACCATTGTTATCTCAAATTCCTCATGCCCCATATTGGGCAACAAAATGACATTGGCTAGATATCAGGTGCCCCTAAAGCTGGTCTATCTCTCCCTTTTTCTGCAGGACAGGGGGAAGAAAATAGGATGAAAAAAACCACAAACCCTTGTGGATCAAGAAAAAAGCAGTTTAATAAAGCAGAAGCAAAGGACATGCATGGAAACCAAGAAAAAGCAAAGATTTATTCTCCTCTTCCCATCAGCAGGAGATGTCCATTTGCTTCCCAGGAAACAGGGCTTCAATACATGTGGTGGCTGTTCCTGAAGACAAACAGAAACACAGTAAAACAAATGCCCCTTCCTCTTCTCCTCTTTTCTCTTAGTTTTTATGGCTGAGCAGGCATTACATGGCATGAAATATCCCCGTAGTCAATGTGAGTTAGCTGTCCTGGCTATGTCCCCTCCCAAGGTCTTGCCCACCTGACCCTGCCAGTGAGGGTGGAGTGTTGGAGAGGAAGCACTGATGGTTCCAGCCCTGCTCATCAGACACCAAAACACTGGTGTGAGATCAACACCCTTCCAGCTGCCAATGCAAAACACAGCACTGCTGTGGGGAACATTACCTCCATCTTGCTAGACTCAGGACAACAATCTAGGATTCAAGAAAATTTGGGATAAAAAACTGATTCCCAATATAACCTTTGCATTGAGAGCCTTTGTTAGCAATGCTAGTCACCACTGACAAACCAAGGACAACCAAGAACAACATGACTGTGGTTTTGGATCCTCAAACTTCAGTTTTTCTTTCTTGTTTTCCTGTCCGTCTCACTAGTTATTTCAAGTGACATTTAAAATAAATTAGGAGATGACTGCTGAACAATGCTTACAAGTATTTGAGGTGTTGCCATTGTCAGAAATGACAGCATGCAGACACATCAAAAAGGGAGTTCTTCAACGTAAAAAATTATGTGTGTTTTTAAGGTGCCAATTTTGGCAGCATTAAAGCAACACTAGCATCTTTTGTTGCAACCTTTGGCAGAGGTCATATGAGGCCTCTGAGTTTTACCACCACTTTTGATAATGCTTGTAGCTGAATTTTTAGACAATCCACATGCAATCATTTCTGTTCAGTGGTAGAACTTATTTACTGATAGACAGTGACACTTACATTAGAGCCAGTGACTGAACTGTCCCTGGCTTCAGTAGAACCAGGGCTGCTCCCAAGCCTGGTCCATCCTTTGATGCTGAATACAGGTACCACACAGCCAGCCAGATTTCTTCTAGAAACTTTGGCAACCTCATGAATGCTGCCTGTTATGAAAAGTCCTGGGCCCAGAGTGATACCTGAACTGAAAGCAAATATCATTGCACCATCTAGTAGGGCCAAAGCTGTGCCAAGGTGCAGGTTAACAATTAAATGGCATGGAGGATCCCAAGCCCCTGCCTGGACCTTCAACAGGAGCCTTGCTTCTTGCCGGAGAAATAGCCCAAGTGTTACTGTCTCTCATTTGACAGAATCCTTGCACAGATCAGGCTATAATTTTAATTTATGTGGCAAGAATACAACATCAAACACAGAGCTTAGACTGCATTCAGCACATGAGGAAAATGGCACACACAAAAAAAAAGAAAAATTGTTTTGTTTGAGCCAATGTCCTGTCATGTCTGTCAGCAATACCCTGCCAGGTGGTAGATAGGAGGCCTGTAGCATTTCTTTTAAAGGATAAGCCATTTTCCTACTACATTTCCTTTTCCCATTTTATAATGTCTAAGGTTATATCTGAACTACAGCTAAGCATGTCATTTCTTCTGCACTTGCTTACAATCTCCATTGTACTTTGTAATGTATTTTGGCATCCTTGGGGGTTGAAAATGTCTATATAAAAGTTCCATATGTAGAATTCAGTTTGTTTTAATAATATAGCCAAATCCTGGAAAGAGTCACAAATAAGTATCTTCTTCATGTAATGCTTTCACAAACTTTTTCCCTCCCTGTTCATTGGAGTAGATGGATGAACACAGCTTTACATTACTTAAAGGAAGGAAATAAATAAGTGTTGAGATCCCTACCATCCTATGAATTGTGGTGTTTGATCCTTTGAAGGTACAAGATATGTCCTCTGGGTTGTATTTTCCTGCAGTAATTTCAGCAGTGTTTGCCTACAATAAGGTATTTGGCACATTTACAAAGCTTTTCTTTTTTGTGTTTCATTTACTAATGCTACAAGCAAAAAGCATTTTGGCAAATCAGATTTACATGCAGAAAACCACCTATTGCAAATGAGAATGGGCTTATACTTCTATTTGTACATTTAAAATCCATGATCTACTGGAGAATACATACCATAAAGGGTGTCTAGCAAGACAATTTCTCCACCCTTGCCTTCCAGAAAAATTGTTTATTTGACAGTGTGATCCCATGACCCTGCCCATTTTTCAGAAGATCAGATATGGATCTGCTGCTCTCAAAAATATTTGTAATTTCTGTAGACTTGGTCATCTCTTTACCTTGGTGGCCTATAAAACAGGACAGGTTGGTTATTGCATCCATGTGCCTTCACTCTTGGCTTACTCCCATGCACACATCCACACTTGGATGCAGACATTGCTCTGGCTAATGATTGCTCTGAGCATGACTGTGCAGTCACAGAGGCTTTGCAAATTCATTCCCCAAAAACAATCAGTGTTTGACTTCTTAGCTTGACACAGCCAGAGCGTTGAGAAGAGATTATTACTGGCGCCTGAACAGGCTGAACTGGGAAATGTCCTTTTATAAAGAAAAGCATGCTCAGTGATAATCATATTCTCTTCTGATCAGGCAAGGGCTATCACAATAGTGTGGCCCAAGAGTTAAAGAGCTTATTTTCTAAATCCCTTCATCCTTTCCAGAACCGTGAGACAGTGACAGCAAGTCACTTAACTCTGTCCAGCCACAGCTGTGTGGATTTTGCATAATTAATTATTTATACCAAGGCAGACACAGTAATTAACTTCCAGATGAATATGATATTCTGATCAGAAATGCTTTGCATTTTAGCCGTCCCTCAAGCAAGTAACTGTCAAAGCTGGACTGTTTGACAGAGTGGGTCCTGCCAAAACCCCTCCCAGACATCTGTTCTCAGACAAAAAGAACAGATTCTCAAAGCAGCGCTTGCAGACATTGTGTCGTTTCAGCAGGCAAAGAATAACCAATTCACAAATTCAGGCTAATTTTGTCTGATTTCAAGACAGAATGCCAAACCTTGCAAAAAGCCAGGACCTGTTTTTTCAGTCGTAGGCACCGATGCAAATTGAGTGTTTCCTCATAGAAATCAATGGCCCGTGCTGATGTCAGGCAGGTGCAGGTTGGGAATGAAGCCCAAGGGATTTAATATGAGGTGGGTTTGAAGAGAGTTGCCAATTTTTTGATTTTCTTTGTTTTGGTGAATAAAACAAACAATAACCATCAGCATTACAATAATACTGAATGGTTTACTTGATGTTACTGCTGTCTGCAGCATAATAGTAATTCATTGCAGTATGAATTTTACGCTGAGGCAAATTTATGCAGATTTTTTTTCCTGTTTTTTCTTTCTAGCAGAAATTTTTATTAATCACTAAAGATTATGGCTAAATGGTCAAAAACAAAGATAGGAATTGATACCCCGAATGCATGCACCACAGATAGACCTGACTGCAAATTGCATTTTTCTGTTGTGATTTCTGTTTTACTACCCATCTAATCACAGTGTTTTAATGCTGCTTGCTGACTGCAGTGAAAGTCAAGATGATGGCTGCAAGAAAGAAGTTACTCCGTAACAGAGACAAAGCCTTCCAAATGGATGTACGCATGTTTTATAATGCACAGTTCACTGACCATCTAGGAACTAGGAGCATGGCTGGTGGTTTGGGATGTCATTTGACATACCATTCTTCAAGAGCAGCTTAATCTCTGAGGCAGAGGGAAGCTAAAACAGCTGGGGAAGGACACACACTCGTCAGCCAGACTCCCAATACTTCTGAAGTCTGTAGTTTAGCAGTCAGAATGAGATGATCAGCCAAAACCAGGCATCCCTACTCCACTACCACTCTAGTTATTTGAGATGGTCTTGTCATCCATCAGTGGGCTGGGTCAGCTTGCTAAACTTGCTGACACCCCTACCACCACTTTCTATCATTGTTGGGTCAGTTCTTTACTGGTTTGACTCATAAAACAATGCCATGAGTTTGCAGCAAGTACCAAACTAATGAAATAGAGTGAACAAGGAGAGGCATTTGTCAGACTGATTTGTTTTACCAAGCTGTGCACCCCAGAAAAAATGGAGAGAATAGACACACAGCCAGACTTTAGCAGCAATGGACAGAAAGACTCTACTAGGGATGCAGAGGGGGCTTTGTGGAATTGGTTTCAACTCATAAAGTCCTTGAGAGTTGCTTAGTCGAGGAAACTGGGATAGAAGGAGCTATTTCACAGGGTCCAGAGAGCACAAACAAGTTTATTTACAAACCATTCTTTCATCTCATTCAAGTGCAAATTTAAAAATTTTACCTATTCCTTAATTGTTACAGTTGCATCAATAAAATATTTGGAGTGCTCACCTTTAAGACAAGGAGATCAAAGCCAGTTCAGGTGTTGTTCACATTGGCCTGAGACTATTCCAGCCAGCAAACACGAGTTAAACCATGTACTTGTTAAAATACACAAAAAGAGAGACAAAGAGAGCTAAGATGAATAAACTTGTGCATATCTAGAAGGATTTATAAATCTTTCTTTAGTTCACCACAGGAACCCAAAAGACCTTTGGATATGCATCAAGGAGCTGGAATGAAGGTCTGTGTGCAGGTTCTGTTATAGCTGCCCAGTGATGCTATTTTCCCATCCTCTGAGATGTGTGGCAGTGGTAACCTGGACTTGATGGCACTGAGTTTTATTCAGGATGGCAATTCATATATTGCTGCTCCCCAGTCCTCCTGCATGTTCAACACACACAATACTCCTCTGATGACTGCTACCCTGGACGTGCCAAACGTGGCAGGAAGGAACCACCTGGAAACTCTGCACAATTTAGTGACTGTAAAGCTCAATGCATGCTGTATTCTGTGTGACTCATTGCTAAAGACAATGAGGACACTTAAGGTTCTCCAAAATATCTGGCAAGGTGAATAAGTAAATTCTTTAATACCACTAGCCTCAATTTCTCATCTCCAGGCAACATTTTCACAGAGGACCATCTGACAAAAACACACTTTACTTTTGAGTGTCAAGCTCACATGATAAAATCTAAACCACTATTTTCAAGCATTTGTATTGTACTGCATTCTCAATATATCCTTAAATTATCTCCAATGTCTGTTAGAGGAGTTGGTTTGGAAATTAAGTACCTTGTTTCCAGTGTCAGTCTTGTTCATTTAGAACTAATTTTGTATTACACTGATGGACATGGAGCACATGCCTAAATGACTCCTAAAGAGTTTTACTGGAAAATAAGACAGGGGTTTTTTTTGCAGCTTTTATAATCTACCTCTTACTTGAAAAGGAAGGATTTGGCCATGGAAATAATTTTTTCAACACATCTTTGCAGTTTTTATGAACTCAAATAATGTTACTCTAATGAGAATAGTAAAAATGAAGACTTTGGAATGACAGCTCTCCTTACAGTAAATGCTCCAGGATTATCCCTGTTCCTAAAGAACATAACAGAAGGAAAAATAAGCCTGCTAGCTTGAAACTGTAAAGAATTTTACACCGCTTGAATGTCAAGGCCAAATTCTTGTATTTATTGAAAAAATATTAAAAATCCCAGATTTCCAATATTGAGGTCAATATCGAGGTTGGTTGCTTCTATTTTGATTATGGGAGAGTTAAAGAAACAATGTTTTTGAAATAAGACATTTTTCCAAATGTTGTGTTGCTCCAAGAGAATTCACATAGTTAACATCTTGCATGTTTTTGGAAGTGCGATGGTTTTGTATACATATTTTTTTCCAGGAAAGGAGCAAAGTCATACAAGCCAGGAGAAGAAAATAGATGATGACTGATTTTTTTTTTTAAAGGCTCTGGATAGCGATTCAGTTTTCTGGCCAGGAAAGCCGAACCAGCCACAGGGAATGGGCAGAACCATGTTCCAATATGCCAGTTCTCAACCTTTTTTTTTCTTTTTTAAAAGTACATAAGATATCTCTATAACCATCCATCAGCCCAAATGTCCTCTTTTCTGGCTTTCTTTTCAAGGCTTGCTAAGCCAGCAATTTCAGAAGCAATATCTCCTACAAATTATTCTGCACTTAGCTGTACTGCATGCAGCCAGAGCTGATGGGTCAATGAAGTGTGTGGGAGAGGAGCAGTCAAGAAGATTCTTTCACTCCCATTTGCTCAACACCAGTGCAGTGCCAGTGACTCCCTGAAGTGGGAGGGGACAATCATCCTCTAAGTGACCTGCATGAGGGAGAGAAGGAAGTGGCATTCCTCTGCAAACCATGCTCATACCATGATCAATTAAATGAGAAACAGATGATGATGGCAGATCAGTAATCAGGAAAAGCAGAAACTCATGGTGGTTGTCACGTAATTTAAACACATCAAATTCCACTGAATTATCTCTAATCTGTCTCTTTTCAAAAAGCATAGGCGCTGAAGGAGCAAGTTTTTGCAAAGGAGAACAGTACTGACTCCATTTTGTCCACATCATCTCTTTTCAGCACAGAGATACTATTTTTTTAGCCCTGCAGAATATGAAAGCTCATGAGAGAACAATTAGTGAAAACCCAGCAGGGCAGCTGTAAGCAAGTATGCACAGCATGCTCCCCTGTTGCTTCTGGACTGGCAGTAGCCTGTCAAATGCCTGGAAATGAAGCTTTCTTGAGCCTTTATTAAGATTCATAGGAAAAGCAGGCCCCAAACCCAAAGACAGCATCAGCGCAAAGTATCTCAGCCTCCTCTCTGCCATAAGCACAGCCAGCACATCTGGCTCAGACTCTAGAGGGGAATGAAGAAACTGGGTGGGTGTGCAAAGTGAATCTGTCAGCATTTACTTGCATGACAATCTGCCATGTAGAGTACGTGCCATGCACAATGCAATGCTCTCCAGGGACCAGTCCCCTGCTACACCCTGGCTGCAGGCAAGGACACTCACATTTCTCACATCTATGTCAGAGGAGGACTGCAAAAACACACATGGGGCTCACAAAGGGCTGTGTTGCCCACAAAGGACAGAGGTGACTTCTTTTTTCCCCCTTTATTCTCTTTTTTAGGACCCATAGCAGCCTTAAATCCCATCTCTCCAGAGGCACTGCTGAAAATCCCAAGCCTTTCAAGTACAGATATTGTAAACTTTGCTCACTTCCTTCTGTTTATTTGACAATCTGATTCATTATTACTGGTTCAGGTGAGTGTGTGGGCCCATGCATCTGCATACTTATATAAGGCTTAAGGATACGTGTGCACTAACTCATTCCAAGTATACATACAAGCACATATTCCTTCCTGATAAACTGAACCCCAAAATAATCTCTCTGATTCTCTGTTTTCCTGCAACTTTGCATAGACTTTTACAGCAGGGCAAACACAGTACAAATCAATGTATCAATTTATCATTTCACACAAAGGTACTTTTCACTACCTGAATGTACAAGCAGTGCATTTGTGGAACATGAAAAATATAAAAGTTGTTATCATGTGGAGCCCAAATAGATGTGCAAGTACTCTAGGAAGTACAAAAGTCCCTTCCTGGGCTTTCTTTCTGAAGCACTTAAAGCAAGCCCAGCTTCCCATGGTCACCTCAAAATGACACCAAGAGCTGAGTGGAGGAGGCAAGTGCACGCTGCTTGCTGAGTGAGTGGGAGAGCAAGCAGAGCTCCTGGATAAAAATGTATCTGTTATTCTTCACATTTCCACACTTGTGACTCTCAAATCTGGATTTTTAATTTTTAAAAAGTGCTTCATTTGCAACAGACTTGTCAGATAATATGGGTGTGTAGTAAAAATACTGGGTTTTTGGATGATAAGGGACAGAAAAACATTAAATTCTGCCTGTGAAGATAAGAACCACCTGAAGTTACTGAGGCACCTGCTGTGAGTCTTGGCTGGGTTAGTTGGTTAGGCACACCAGCTCCTTGGCTGTGCAAGTAACAATTTCAGCTCAGCAGACAGGGGGCCAGGTGCTGTGTCTGCATGGGGCTGTGGATGGAGTGACACGCCAGCCCCTGTGGCTGAGTTCAGCACTGCCACCCCTGGCCAGGTGCTCTCTGGTGCTCTCTGTGCTTGCCTGGATGCTCTCAGGGGCTGCTGGAGAACAGCCCCAAGGGTTATGTTCAACATAACCTACAGGCCACCATGGTGTCTCTCCTCAGCATGGCCACCAGCATGTGCTCAACGAGGTCGTGGGCAGAGCAAGGGTGACCCTCCAGTGTATGGTGATGCTGAACAGAAGGTTTCTTTTTCTTTGGTATCTGAATCCTGGATTTGTTGTCTATGAGTCATTATATTATCACCCAGTGAGTCTCCTCATCAGCTGATAAACTATATTTCAAACAACATTTCCATTGTACTAGAAACAGTGTTTTGAGAAAGTTAGACTAAGGGGTGTTTTTTGCTCAAATTGAAAGAAAAGTTCCACAACCCTTCGTTTTTATGAAGTAAATGTTTAATTTTCATCATGTTAAAATCAGGCCATTTCTAGCTGCTTTGACTGCTAATGGTATAAATGGTATAGCAAGATTTAAATGGTATAGCAAGATTTAAACATGTTGCCTTTGACATTATCAAGATGAAATAATTCAATAATTGCATGGAAAAATTTGCTATTGAATATGATGTGGTATTCAAAAACCACATTTTTTCTCTCAATCAGCAGCATCTCACAGAAAACACACCCTTCGTAGCTTGGTGTGATCAAACATAGGTCTGCTTTTAAACAGAAACTAAACCAAGTTTAAATAATTTCTTGCATCATGGCATTTTTCCTATTGCCTTCTTGATGACATTTTTGATTTATTCAGAATTGCAACTTATCTATTGTTAGCCAGGAAGCACAAAGCAGAGCTTTACAAAAATAAATGCCATATTTTTCAATTTATTGCTAAATACTCGATATTTCATTGATGGAAAAAATAATGGTAATGCATTCAGTAAAACTCTTGACTCAAAATGTATGCTTGCCATATTTTTCTTAGCTTAGAGAAGAAAAATAATTATTCCATTTTCATTTTCTTGATATATGAAAAGCAGTCTTTCAGCTGATTTTTTTTGTAGCATGGTGAGAATGGCCCAGCTGTACCATAAGCTGAACACTTAGCCTTGCATTCAGAAATCACCAGCTTGCATTCAAAAGTCAGTTAGTCTTGTATTCAGACAGCAAAGATCATATGAATGATAAATGATTTGTAATGCAAGATGCTTTTTTTCTTTTCTGGAGGTCAAAGGACTCATCATTTTATGCTTTTCCAAAATTACATTTTTCTTTAGAAAGCTGGAAATTATTGAAATCCAGTATAAAATATGTATTTTAATAAGCAGAATATAGAAGGTATGACCTCTGTCACTTGCTAAGTGTATCAACACCTTGCATTGTCCCAGTGGTATATTTTGAGGAGATTTTAATATAAATTGAGTATTGAATGTGAAGATCTTTCCACTTTCACATTTTAATGAACTTCTTTCAATGCCACAATATACAGTCAGGATCCTAAATCTCACTTATTGCTGCACTACATATTGCAAGACATGTCATTTGTGCACTGCAGTGGGGCTTTTCCTTTGTTAGAAGAAACAGTTTGTATCTCTTTGCTTGGATGGAGTAACTTTAATCAAACCATGTATGCATATTTTAATTACAGATAAAACCTTCAGATACCTAAAAGTAATCTTTAAAAAAATGAAATAATAATTCTGGAAAATGGGCATATTGTACGTACAATTATAATTTAAAAAATAAAGACAGATGGTTTGAATAAGTGGCAAACTCATATTTTCATTGACTAGAAGCCTACACGTATTTGAGAAAATACTTTGAAATTAATTATTTGCCAAAAAAGGATGTCAGTGTTCTGGAGCTCTGCCACACTGTAGCATCTTGCTTGGTTGGATGAATGTGTGAGAGGAAGGCAGATACGAACTCCATAATGATCTGTCATAATTCAGAGCAGTGGGGCAGATTCAAAATTAAAGCCAGCTCCAAATACCCTGGAGGAGCCAGGGTATTTCACTCTGCAATATGTCAGTAGTTTGGGAGTATCACTTTCTTCATCTCCAGCCTCACATTCAGCCTCACTCCTCTTCAATCTAGTGATTTTCTTTGAAAATGCTTGTTTTTCATTAACCCTCTGTGGAAGGGCCCATTTATTGACTATATCTTGGGCTGGTATAATGAACCTGAGTGTGAAGATTGAGCTTGTGGAGAGCCCACAGCACCTTGCTCATTTAGACAGCTGAGATGAGAGAAACTGAAACAGGACCTTGCTCTGCTCCTGCTGCATCATGTAAGCTTGAGCTGTTACTGTCTCCCTGCACTTTTCTTCAGGGATATAATCACCTTCCTCTGCACTGATGGGATTTAAGCACCCATCCTATGCTGGACTGAAGGTTTTAAAATTATATGTACCATGTATGATGTAAAAAGGAAACTGGTTCTATAGTTTAACTTGGTCTACTTGAAGTTTAATTATCTGCATTCCACAGAGTGCTGTGGGATATGACCTAAATTTGGATATATTGACTAGTGCATTATCAACCAGTAATGCAAACCCCACTGCTGTCAACCTATAAGGGTGCATAGATGCCTACAACATGAACAAAAACACATGAAAGTAGCAAAGACCTTCTCATGTTGCTTGCAGAGCACTCAGTATTGCATATTATAAACAGTTTCCTGTAAATTGCTTTAAATTATAATTAAAAATAAATGTAGAAATATATGAATAAAAGAACTGTTTTCTGTTCAAAAATGTGACATTTTGATGCTTTAGCAATATTGATTCTATATAAATAACTTATTTTCTTATGATAATTCTGTGAAAGCTACACACTGATTTCAAATCCACACATGTCCTCTTATTCACCCATTGAGACCAAGATGTAGAGTGGTAGGGAGGCATTCACATATCCTTACATGGAGCAGGAAAATTGGAAGGTTGTGAAAAGAGGGTTGATAGGTCAGGGTTATGATTCTGGCTAGAAAATAAAAAACAGTATTAAAAATGCTGGGACTGTATAGCTGCAATATGTGCGCAGCCTGTTCCTGGAGCTGCATTTTAAAATACTCTCTTGTACATAGAGGGTTAACTGATTACTCCAACACAAATGCAGTATATATCTCAAAACAATAATCTTCTTGTAATGAGCAGCTGTTTCTGATGACAATAAAGATTCTGAAATTTCACATGCATAACTCATGAGGTGAATGAAAAAATATATATCGAAGAGAACAGTTTATAGCAGTCGCTGCCAAACATGGTACAAAGCAAGTTAGCCCAAGATTTGTTTGTGAATGACCACCAACCTTTTCCAAAATGTCAACTACAGATTGGAAAAATGACTAACTTAATGTCCTTTAATAACATGCATGCAAATCATTGCCTTCTCTTGTTTTATTTATTTATTTATTATTTGCTGCAGTGTGACATTCCTCCTTGTAAGCAAGAAAAGCCACGTGTTCCCTCTGACCTTAGGCTTTAAGAGAATTTGAGCTTTTTCATTGAACTTCCCCCCTCGACTCTCTGGCTAATATGTCTCATTATCTCAGTGCATAAAACTGATTATTAAGTAGCCTTAGATGAAGCAAACAGGCTTCCACTTGTCCTTTTAAATTATCTCAACATCTTTAATTGTTTAAAACTGACAATGAGGTCATTCAACTACGATATTCTCTCTACAGTCTGTGCTTAGTGTCGCAGTGAGGTTGTTATCCAGAGCAGAGGGGGTTAAATTATCAGTATGCTGTTGCTGCTGTGATCCTAATGTAAATGAACATTTGGTGGTTTATTTTTTTTTTCCTTAGCTGCTGGTTACTACGTTATTAGCATATTTGATGTATTCCTCAGCTCAGTTAATAAGCAGTTCTGAAGGCAAAAGATTGATGTTTTAGAAGGCCATTTATAGACCATTCTGCCCTGTAACAATATCTGGAACACATCTATGTGCTATTATGACTAACTGACTTTGGGTTCAGGCCATATGTACCGCTGACAAAGCCTATTCTGTGCTCCTGTCCGCTGCTTAGGTGTTTTATTACTAGATTATGACTATCCTATGAATTCCAAACATTTCTTTTTTCCTTTGTATTTCCTACTGGAACTAAATTCTGCCTTGATATTAAAGTGCATTAAAGAATTTTGAATACTTCTGTTGTATTAAAATTATCTGAATACTATTGCTTGTATTAAATACAGTCAAAGCCATGAAGTACATTTGAGCAAGTCTTGTAATAATCAAAAAACCCAAACAAACAAACAAACAAAAAACCATAAAAAAACCCTGTCTAATAAAATATTAAGGAAAAATATATGGAAATACAGGAAATTCAAACAAGTATACTCCTATTAGACCCAGCTCATACAGTAACATGGAGAACAAGATCAGTGTAAAATGTTCTGATGCAAGAGCAATTCAGCCAATCCTAATGGAATTACAGGAAGTACACATCGTAACTGACTGCTCAGATGGAAAAACTGTGTTTTCATAGCTGGGCACAGGAAAGATCTGGAGGGATTTCCAGGAGTTTGTTAGGGGAGGTGGCAGCCAGTACCTGGTGCAGATGCAGAGGAAGAGCTCTTCTGGTCCAAGGGCCAGTCTTGCCAGCAGGCTGTGGAACTTTGATTCTCTCCATCTTTTTCTACCTTTATATTAGGTAGAAACTAACCTGTGGAATTCAGACTTTCAATTCAGAAAAATAAATTCATTTTAGCTCACCAAGTGCCACTCTTCTGTCTATTATACTATTGATTTTAGTGCTGTTGAAATGCTTTGGGACCCTGAATAGCTTTCAAATCTATATTTGAAATATGTCCCTTTGTTTGAGCAGTGTCTCAGGTAATGTGATCAATACAGTTAGCACTGAAGCCTGCTAAATGATGGCACTGGCTTTTGGTAAGGATTGCAAGGTTTCGAATTCCACTCTGGGAAATAAGACTCTTCAGCCGGTTTTGTAAAAATAGACTTTTGTTGAGACAGTTTGTCTTCAGATTTTTCAAAATCATTCCATTCTCTCCTCTGCCTTTCACCCTCACCTGTCTCTGCTGTTTCAGTAGTAATCAGAAAAATACTGATTCTCACAGAAACCTTCAAGGTGAAAAAAATTATCAAAGCTGTTATGTCTGTGCAAAATATTTTATCTTTGGTACTGCAGGGTATTTGACAAAATGACTTTTTCACTAAGTACTTTCAACCAGACCTTACTAACAAGCTTTCCACAGATAAGCAATGTATATCCTAGTTTTTTTCTCATCAAGCTGGGACATTACATGTATTTTGCCAAGCCTCTTGGCAGCTAATATTTTTGTTAAATTGGCTAGTACATCTGTCAGCCCTGGGACAAAGCTAGGTTTCCTACCCTGAACCTTTCAAGCAGAACCTTTTGTAAAAGACAAAATGCTGTATCTACCTTAAAACATAAAGGATCCTCAGGGCATTGGAAGCTAATGTGCAGCTTTAATGCAAACATCCCTTGTGAGGGCTCTCGGTCCTTGTATGCTCGGAACAGCAGGAGGAAGAATACATGAATATCAATGAGCTTCACAGCAGTATTCAGAAAATGGAGCTATAAGAGTTAATGAGATGGTGTCCTGCTGCTGGACGCTTGCATGTTAAAAATTCTGATGGCTTTATCCAGCAGCAAGTTTGAAAAACCTGTGCAAAGCCAGTGATTGTGAAGAACCCCTGACTACAGAATGGTGCTTCTTTCCGTGTGGCAAAGAGCCTTTGATATATTTAAATCTAACAAGGGAGAAAACAGAGGGATTACTAGAAATCATTGACCACGGGGGAACCAAGTAATTATTAATAGCATTATACAGTGAACTGTACATGGCTGGTGCCTATCTGCAGCTCTGTGCATTTAACTGCACACAGCAACTGGCAGAGGACCCTGCCACTAAACCCCACTGCAGATTGCAAGCTGTGTGTCTTTAAGACTCACTCTGTAGCAGGAGAACTAAAAGGGAGGTTCCCATTTGTGTTGGCCACAAAGGTGCTGCCCCACTCCAGAGACAATGCAGTGGATCTCTTCTTTCTTGCAACCAGGCAAAAACTGCCACCACCCTGAAAATGCCCCATTGGAGCTACTGCTCACTGTTTGTCTAGCGTAGATCAGTTTGACCTTCCTCTGCTATGCTATTCTGTTAATTTACAGAATTAACAGGACACATTGCAAGGCAGTAATACATCTGCTGTGCAATGAGACAGCTCTACACCACAGAGTCTCCTCTCACTGTGCTCGGGTGAGGTGCAGAGCTGCTGGGCACAGGTGCTGGTGTGATGGATTTGCTCTTGCAGTCAAGTACATCCCTACTCTTTCCAGGCTCTCCCAAAGCTGAGAGACTGCCTTGCTCAGGTGGGCCTCCTGCTCAGGTGGGCCTCCTGCTCAGGTGGGCCTCCTGCTCAGAAACACCTGAGTACGGAGAGTTGAGGACCTGATTGCTCCACAGAGGCTGAACCTGGAGAGCTTAAGGCTCTATGGTGAGGATGTCCATGTGTGTTGCACAAAGTGTGATGGAGAGCAAGTTGCTGTCAGCAATCTCACATCCTCATTGACCTTGAGGAACAATCTGGTCTGTTAAATATTATTTTAAAACCTTGGGGCCTGTAACCAGCAGCAGAGTGAAGATTAGCTAAGCATGGGGCTTGTTTATACATGTTCAGTGATTATCACCCAGCTGGTGCATTTTTCACTCTTGGTATTTGAGAATTAATAAACTTGCTGAGTGACAATTTCAACCTCATCTCTAATGAAATTAGTTTCCCTGGCAGGATTTGATGAGCACAGTTTTGACAGGAGCTACCAGGTGTCACTCTGATATGTTTCTTGCAAGTTCTTTTACTAAGAGCTTATTGACAGCAGGAATAGTCTAAAATACTAACAGAATAATACTACTAATACTAATACTATTACTAATTAATACTAATACTAATACTAATACTAATACTAATACTAATACTAATACTAATACTAATACTAATGAAGCTGGAAGGAATGCTTTTATTTTCTGTATGTCTATGCACATATTGAATGTCACATGCAGGCCAGAGTTTCCAACCACCTCTCCTGAGAGCACCTAAGCTCAGCATTCTGTAACTCTTCAAGTACACGTCTGGTTCCTACCTGAATACCAGGATCTGTGAGGGAACCTGAAATATCAACTTGTCAAATATTTGTGGATCTCAGTAAATCACAGACCTCAGCAGCTGGAACTTTGCAATTCTGTGTTCCTGCTTCGCTGTCTTTTGCTTCTTGTTTCTGTTGTCAGAGACAGCTTGATTCTTAAAGGGGCCTTGGAGATACAGAAAAGAGGTGAGTGACTTCAGTGCAGGTGCTAAGATATAGTGCATTTCTTAGTGAAGAATAGCAGTGCAAATCCCTGTTGAATAGCTGCTGCATTTTAGTTTCTGTCTTACAGAATCACAGAATAAGATGAATTGGAAGGGACCCACAAAGATTACAAAGTCCAGCTCCAGTCCTTGTATGGAACCATCCCCACAAGTCAGACCACGTGCCCAAGAGCATTGTCCAAACACCTCTTGAGCTCTGTCAGGCTGGTGCTGTGACCACTTCCCTGGGGAGCCTGTTCCAGTGCCCAAACACCCTCTGGGGGAAGAACCTTTCCCTCATATCCAACCTAAACCTCCCCTGACACAGCTTCAGGCCATTCTTGCAGGTGCTGTCACTGTCACCACAGGGCAGAGATCAGTGCCTGCTCCTCCCCTTCCCCTTTCAAGGAAGTTGTAGCTGCAGCGAGGTCTCTCCTCAGTCTCCTCCTCTCCAGGCTGAACAAAATAACATCAGCCACTCCTCACACAGCTTCCCCTCAGGGCCCTTCAATATCTCTGTAGCCCTCCTTTGGACGCTCTCTAACAGCTTTATGTCTATTTCATAATGGTTTCTCCATGAAGATAAACCCTAAGGGTACAAGCATCATTCACTCTTGGAAAAAAAGATATATTGCAATTAGGTTTGTGATCTGAGTATTTTTCTTAAACAAGATCTTTAATCTTTTTAAACAGACTAAATTCACAGGACAGGTTATTATCAGGTTTGCTTCCTGAAAACCTGATAATAGCATTTTGGCTGAAATGCTTGAAATAGATAATTGTCTAAAATGCTGTTTGTGACTATATCTGTTCAGAAGCCAATTTCCCTCACAAACAAATCATCTGTCTCATTGCACTTGTGAATTATGTAATATTTGGGAAATTCTGCCTTGTTTGTTGGAGAGATTTGGGTGATGAAGAGTATAACTTTGTTACTAGATTGTGGAAATTTTTAAATTTTACAATGGTTCTATCTAGATGAAAAAACATACTTTCTATTTTTAATTTGAATTTGAAAAAAACAGTTTAAAGTAAAATGTCTTGGACTTTGAGACATTGAACTGCTTGTTGCAGAGCAATTTCTTCAGGGGAGAAAAATTTTTGAGAGAAAGGGATGATGATTGTTTTAAAAGAAGGGTGCACTTCTAAGCAAAGAGCCATCCTCACTCCCATGACACCCAGATGCTCAGAGCCAGGAACAGCAGGAACGGTTCCAGCAATACCGACTGAATCCAGCCAGTGCAGGATGAATAAAGTCAAACTTTGGAGGCTGAGGTCAGAGTCTGGTTTGCTAAGACAAAACTCTGCACAGTAGATGAGGAGAGGAGAGGAGGGGAGAGGAGAGGAGAGGAGAGGAGAGGAGAGGAGAGGAGAGGAGAGGAGAGGAGAGGAGAGGAAAGG
>JAYDZK010000169.1:96594349-96616325 GCA_034509185.1 Euphonia xanthogaster
AATTAATGAACCAGTCATAGTTTGAAGGTAATTAATCACAGCTATTCAACAAGAAACCCTATGAGATGAGGACACCTGAAAGCAGTCTACAGGTTAAGCCCTTTCCAAACTGTTGGAAGAGAAAGGAGTAGCTTTACAGCTGGCATTGGCCAAGTTTTGACTAGCATTAGCTTAATTTGAAGCAGCAGTTTACTACTGGCACAACTGGATGTGAAAAGTTTGCACCCATTAAATTTCCTGTTAACAGAACACATCCAGAATCTCAGCCACTGCCAGAATTCCATAGACAGAGAGGAGTGAGCAGGATGAGAATATGCAAAGGGTCCTGCTGAGGCACATGGACTGGATATCAAAAAGGAGAAGAGGACAAAAGGAGCCCTTAGGTCACAGTTCCCTCTCTGCTGGTTCTAGAGGTTGTGCTGGGCCCTTTCTCTTTGTTGGGTGCCAGCTCTACCCCAACAACAATGCACTAACCTTTGCTCAGTAGGATTTAAATGAAACACTGGAACATATAAATGTGATATTAGAAGATGATAGAGAGCCTTGTTATCATGAGGCTATATTTCTTATGGGTGGGTTTTTTCAGCTTCTTTGCTGTCTTGACAAAACCCATCTTAGCCAAGTGATCTTTGCTGCCCAAGCCCACTGAAGACTAAAGTCTTTTAACATGTAATATGCAGGGCAATTACAGAAAAGCAGCACTTGGGTAAAGAAGGTTTATTTAAGAGGTTTATTTAAGTTTTATCATTCTAGATGAAGTTTAAAAGAATAAAATATGGAGAAATAAGGTCTATCAGAATCTTTAACAGCTTTGAGTATTTTGAAAAAAAAACACATTTATGTTAAAACAATTATTTAGATGGAAAAAAGTTTTCACAATACATTTTTTTTAAAATAAAACTAACAAGGAGTCAATGTCTTCTGCATTTGTACATTAGAGTTTAGTAGCAAGAATGGTTGAACAGAGTAGATGTAATTGCTGCTCTGAGTTAGAGAATTTATTCTTTCTCCTAATTAAACAGATATTGGTGAAAGAATATACATAGTATTTTTTTAATGTGACTCAAGGCCCTTTGTTTTATTTAAGACATTTTAATGAAAAATAATTCAGACTACTTACTAGTTCTTGTTTTTAGATCAAAAACTTTATTTGACAGAAAATGTCCATGCAAAAGCCTTTGCATGACAATCTTATATAACACTCTTATATGTGTTTTTCAAAACATGTAGCTGAGAAGCAATCCTTGCTTATTCCAAGACATGAAATATCATGGTGGTTCTTATTAGAGTGATGGCCTAAATTCATCATATAATTAACTTACAAGGAATAGGGAGATTCAAGGAAGGGAAAGTATAAAAGACATTCTCCTTTGCCTTCAGTTTTATTGACCCCTGCTGTCACACATTTTGTGGTTACTTTCATTAGAAGGCAACAACATGCTCATAGGACCCTTTGAGTTAGAAGAAATATAAGTAGAAAATAAGAGATGTGCTGAGCTAGCAAAAAAAGAAACCAAATAACCCAACCATTTTCTTAGCAGTAGAATTCCCTTTCAAGTGCAGCACAGTATGTGGACAGCACATGGATGACAGAGCAGAATATGTGCTACTTCTGTACCTTCCATCACTCTAACAGCAATGACACAGGTGCCAAAAGCAGGACAATTTTCCAATGGTCCTAGGAACAGGGGTGTGGAAAAATGACATAAAACTCTTTTTTTTTTACTGCCAGAAATTATTTCATTGTGGCTGATAAGCCAGTCCAAAAGATGTTCAAACTGTGTGGTGTCCATGTTTCCTAACACTTTCTGGTTCAGCAGAGTGCAGCAGAAATCCTTGGTAAGCACTTAAGGGGAATGAGGAGCAGAAGAGTCTTGAAATACTAAAACAGGAACTAATTTTTCATTTTATTATTACTTTATTATTGTTACCTGAAAAGAGAGACTTATAAAGGGAGACTTATAAAACCTTATATATACACATAAATTCCTAGTAAATCATGGGGAACAGTGGCCCATGAAACTTTATACCCAGAATTCAGATTTGCTTGGATATGAACCCTGCTGCCTGTGTATGAAACAATTCTGAGCATTTCTGAGCACTGATAAGTATTAGTAGGGTGCAAAAATGAAAGCAAGAGGGCTGCCAGCCTGCCTGGAGATACTGGCATCAGGATCTCTCCTGCTTTGTCATATTCATTAACAATAGAATGCAGGATGACTAAATGGACCTCAGTGGGATTCTCACATTTCAGAAGGATTGATAGAGTGGGGCCAGCTCTGAGAAATGTGTATAACTTGCGTGATGAAGGATTACCCTGACATTGCTGAGACATGCGCCCTGCTCCCCTCTCTGGCTGGGAGAGCCAGAGTCCTTCAGTAATTACTAGGAGATCAGTTCTTCTCACCCCTGGACCCTGGGGATTGACTATGGGGACTGAGTGTAAAGACACAGAAAATGACTTTTTTTTCAGAAAGTTAATTTACATCAGAACTGTTTTTTAATTAATAAAAATAATAATTACTACAAAACAAAATAATATAATAGATATCTACATTGTTTAATTGTATTCTTTATCTATGTAGAATTCACATATACTTTAAGACTGCAGGGTTTTTATTAAAGATTTTCAGGAAGGTTGTACAGATCTGGATAGGTTTCTTAGGCAAGCCTCGCAGTGACCATAAAACACACATAATTTCATAATTTAGATAACTGTAGCTATGTATAAGCATCTAGATGAATACAAAATTTAACTAATGCTAGGAAATCTTATTTTAATTATGAATTTTTCACCAAATTAGTTTATACTTTTGGTTGTTGCTTGTCAGATGATCTTTTGCTCCCTTAAGCCTTCAGCCATATATAATTTATGAATGTGTTTTCACCATTTATATTCACTTTACTCACATGTAAATTGCTAGCTCTGGTAAAATCTATTGTAAAATGCTAGCTTAGGTTTCATTTTCTTTACCTGCAAAGTGGAACCATTAATTTTACTGTAAAAGAAGTGAAGTGATTGCTCACTAAATAAGACCCACAAATATCTCAATGATTCTTAAACATTTTTGAACAGAAAAGCTGCATTGTTTACATCCTCTCCACAAATACAAAGAAGTAACAATTTAATTTAAATATTTCAAGTACATCAGCATGAGATGAAAAATGTGAGTGAGTGAGTGAGTGAGTGAGTGAGTGAGTGAGTGAGTGAGTGAGTGAAAAATACCACCCATAATTTAGAATTATTTTTATAGTGAAAAGCTGTCCTTTCTATTCAGAGGAAAAATGTTTACTGAGAGATTAAAATAATATTGCTATCATAAAACTAAAAGCTCTCACGTTTGGCATCTCCCATAAATCCAATTTTGAGACTGATGCCAAGAAAGGTACTGTTTGTCTTGATAAAATGGACATGATCAAAATGCCACATTCAGTTCTGAATCTTATAGAAATCTCATAAAACTACAATCTCAGCTCATGAAATTGAGGCTGGCAATTTGATACTCTACATCTACATCAGTACAGCAAGGCAAATGCTCAGGCGCCAAACTGAAACCATTTCAAGGTTTTTCAGCAGGTGAACTCTTTAGCAGAAATAAAGCCAGGGAGTCTGTACCATATTGCTGCAAAGAACTCAGGTGCAGATGAGCTTCCAGGGCTATTGATGGTTGATAACCAGGTGCTGCCTCTGCAGGTGTAAGCTACAGGCAGTGCTTCCCTATGCCCAGCCCCCTGGGAATCCCCCCACAAAGCCGGGGAGCGCCGCAGTGACGCCTCCGCACGCTGGTCCTGGGGGAGCTCGCGCTGGTTTCCGCAGCAGAGGGGAATTCCTGCTGGCTTAAACCTCCTCTGCAGCGTCAGTGACTGGCTATGCAGAAACTGCCAACCCAGGGCCTATATATCAAGCTATCCATTCTGACAGGCAGGTTAGGTTAATCATTAAAACTCTGCCTCTCTCCCTCTGAGGGTCTCCGGGGCTTTGTTTAATGCAGCAGACAGATGGCACTGAGGAAATTCAGGTGGTGCGTGATGAGATTTGGGGTTTTTTTAATGCAGTTGCTAGAATTTTTCAAATAGATTAAGTTCAATTGTAAATCACTCCTGTTCCCAGGGTTGGAGTCTTTATTAGCCCCCCAGTGCTTGCACTGAAGAATTGATCCTTCAGCAGCAGCAACACTTGATGGGGGAAGGCAAGGCTTTTTGTTCTGACAGCTCTGTACACCATCTGTTAATGCCCTGCTGCAAGGAGGCGATACGGTCAAGTGTAACTAGCTAATTACCCAGCAAAATCTAACCTAGCTCATTTCACCACCCATATATAAATTCTCATTCCAGTTTTCCTTGTTTTTCTTTAATCAAGTACATAACCCACATAATTACTGCTCGCCACCAAGGCTACTTACATCTTGAAGGTCAGTCTGGCCTATCTGTATCTTTCCACCTAGCTTTATAGCTTTTCCTTCCCTGGTAGTCAGATTTTTCTGTTGGTCTATGGTTCTGACACTCTGCCAAACTAAACAGAATTTTAAAATGGGAGAAAAGGCAAGAAACAAGATATTAGCTCCCTTCTACTATGCAGTGTGCAAAGCATGGGTTCCCCATGCTTTGCACACTTCACAGTCCAAAAAGGACAGCATATACAAAATGCATCCTACAGGAAGAAACCTTTCCTGCAGCTTCAAGCTCTTGTCATAGGTGGATTCCTGCTGCCACTTATCAGCCTGTCACAGCACGCCTATTCACACTGACTGAGGTGAACACAGAACTTCATTTTAGGATGTAGATACAATAGTAAATTTAGTCTGTAGAGAAAACATGGCAGGAAAATTACTGTTCCCAAGGAGCAAGGTAAAAAATAACCCATCATGGAGAATAAAGAATTAAGTGTGAACATGAGGGAATTTTATTTACAGATCAAAGATGCCCTGAAAATTCATGAGAAAATGATGAACTAAAAGATTTAAGCTTTCTGGGAGCAAAATTTGTTCCCTCCCAAAGACACCAGCTGAAATGAGATTTCATCCTTCCTTGTGAAGGTCTAGTTTTCAGAAGGATTTTATTGATCAGTGATGTTACATTATTGAGTTGGTTTGAAATTTTCTATTCACTTTTTAAGAGAATTGTATAAACCCTTACATCTTTGCAAATGATATTTCTTTGTTTCAAACTAGAAAAATTCAATCCAAACCACATTTTTCACTATAAAATAAGCCCCATCAGTGTATTGCATTTGAGCAGGTGCATTCATAAGAAGAAGCCAGTGTCTAAAATCCCAGTTCAGAATTAATATTCACTGTGGGCAAGCACTATCAGAAAGTCCATTTCTGATGAATAGCACAAAGACAAAAATATAATGTTTTCTGGGAAGAATATATTTTTCAAGGAAATGTTAGAGGTGGGTACTAGCTTCTGCAACGTTTGTTAAATTCCATCATGTCTTCAGGTTTGGGGTTTTGTTCCCTGGTGTAAAGATTGTATCCAGGTTATCAGCTTCTACAGAATATTTTAACTGCAGGATACCAGTTTGTACAGAGTGGTTTTAACTGTAGGGAAAATTTAAGACCAGAAACTGGTTATTGTGGATATTACACAGTTGGATTGTGCTTTTCATTACCTTTTATGTTTTAATTGGTTTAATTTTTTTCTTCCTATTTGCTCCTGCAGGTATTTGCAAAATATATTCCTACTTTTTGATTTTGATGGTGTCACAAGAAAAAAGGAAAAAAACTTAAATTTGTGATCTTTTAGGCTTTCTTATGCAGTCCAATGAAAATTAACTTCTCCAGAAGGGCTATTGTCCTTTATATGTTTCTTATTTATTTTCTGTTTTTTGAAGAAAAGCATGTTTATCAATTCACTTGCTACTGATTGACACTGTGAAATATTTAATTATTACAGTAAAAGTATAAATTTTCTGCATAGATACAATTGAGATATTGAGGCCTATATCTTTTTAACATAAAAAGAAATCTGGTGTTATCTAATTTATTTAGTTAACTTTTGACTACTTGTCATGTACTGAAGTCTGAGATTACAGATTCTTCAGCAGGTCACCAAGAACCTGCTGCATAATGAGTGTTTCTTCCTCAAATCCTTATTAATTTTACTACTAATTTTTTGCATGTCTTCCTCATTCCTTTGTGTCTGTTTAAATCTTGTTAAAGGCTGAGGTCAATTGATGGAGGAACTCAGGTATCTCAAGAACAACCAAGCTTAACAAAGCTAAAGGAAGACATGCAAACAGGCTTCAAACAAAGAAGCCTGATGGGAAAAAAAAAAAGAGGGAATAATCTCTCTTCACAGAGTGGACAGGAAAAGAAGTGTTAGGAACAATTTTGATCAAGAGCTATTTTGGTTAGAAATTAGAAAGCAAAATAAATTATTGTAACTGTAGGATAGAGAATACTGGACTGAATTGTTGCCAAGCAAGCTATTTGAACACAGGTTAAACAAACAGCTCTAAGAAACAGACAAGTATTTCTAATGCTGCAATGGGGCAAGAGAAAGGATTAGATGATCTTTCCAAGCTGTACAAACAAACAAAAAAATACCCACATTAAAAAATGGAGAATTAATTTTTTCTATAATCTACCAAGTGTTGAGAATATTTTCTTGACTAAAATTACTTAATTTTACAACAGACTCCTCCCTTAGGGTAGGAATAGCAAACATTTCATTTTTAGGCTGACAGTGGGGCAGTGGCAGAAAGCAGTCAGGTACCAGGAGACATTGGGCTACCAGGCACTGCAAACAGTTTGCCAACAGGTTGAAGTTTATGCATTATGAGATTATAAATTTTGTTCTTTATATACAGAAGACTCACTGGAAAACAACACATGAGAATTTTATTTCTGGAATAATGTATTTTTCAGAAGTTTGAGAGAAATTAAACAGCCACTTCTTGTTCTGTGCATTTTTCCCTGTCCCTCAGATGTCACTAAGCCTCCAGCTACTCTTTCTTATTGGAAAATCACATGGTTTGTATGCAGACAGAGGGCAGCTCATATACAAAGAATAATTTGGCTTTTTGTCAGCATCCTGTAGAATCATTTGAAAGAACTGTCTACAATTTCTGCAAAGCTTTTTAAAAAACAAAATTAACAAAAAAAGCCACATTGCAGCTCTGACTTTAAATTTCTTTATACTTTATTTTCTGCTTTTGCTCATAAAAGAACAATGAAACATGGGAAAATGCAGAACAGTTGTCTAAAACATCTCACAAATGTCATCTGAATTTGCTTTGCTGTCATTTTGGACTTATTTTCACTGGCATGACTAGAGGTCAATGACCAGAGCCTCATGCACTTGGAAATTATGAGGTGCTCTATTCTGTAAGAGATAGTACTGAAACTGTTATTTCAAAGCTTTTTTTCTGACCAAGAAATGACCAGCTTCTCCCCTGCTTAGTAAGCAAGGCCAGGAAGGCACTCTGGTTTGTTAGATAGGATGTGATTCAGTGAGAATTTTGAAAAGGATGTTCAAATTTTATCTGTTTTGAGATTTATCAAATTACAGAATAATTTTTTCATCTCTGAGCTTCTCCTCTCAAGCAGAGCTGGTTCCTTCTGTTGCTCCTGCCCCTAGCAGTGTTTTCTTGCTTACTCCTCTCATATGTCCCTGTTCAGGATTTAATGTTTCCTGTTTCTTGTCTTGTTCAGCCTAAATACATTTCTCCTTCTCAGTGTTCACTAAACAGCAGTTTGTCCTTACTCACTGAAATGGTCATAAAGAGCAGAGCAAGACTTGTCATCACTATACTGCAGAATCAACAAAATCTTTGAGAAATTGTAACATTTTTAAAAATAAATCCCTTATCTCCCTTCATGAAATAGAAGTGAAATCTAATTGATAGTGGCAATAAATGGCCATTACAAGCATTTGATGTGCTTGATAGGTCTAAGTCTGACACAGACAGATGGCTTGAATTCAGATCTTTCCATGAATTCTATGCATACTCTGTGGTCCAAGGTGTATTCAGTCCTCAAGGACTTGATCCAACCAAGCTGTTAATTCATGCTAAGTGGGTTTGAGATTTCTCTCTGGAAGGACAGGTGAGCAATTCTTTGCACATAAGCAATATGGACAGTTGAAGACAAGCCTTAACAGCAGGCAGGGAGATCCTCTTTCCTGACTGCTTAGATGTGCCTAATACCTTCTTAGGTGAATTTATGGGCAGTTTACATTGGAAAAATATGAATAATGCATATGTAGGCATATCAAGCTATTAATCACTTTTCCAAGTTGAATAAGACATAAATTCTATAAGGTAGTCTTTCCCTCTTTAAAGGTCAGGTTACTGATAAACATTTTGTTTGCAAAAATGTCCCTTTTAACAGAAATCTGAATAATAAATAACAGCAAATGTTTTGAGCTTAGTAGAGTCATTGATTTAAATGGAACTATACTTAATTACAAAAAATAGAAGAGTCAAATACGCACATTTTCAAAAATTTGCAGAAACTGTCTTTGTTGGTTTGTCATATTTTTCCAGACATGTTAGCTGCAATGACTGAATTTGTGTTATCTTGGGTGGGATAATGTCTAGACTCACAAAACTAACAGTAACAATAGTGGAAATAGCTAGCAAAAACTGAATGGAGAACCTGGAATCTGCAATGCTTTTGGTTTTGAGTCTAATAAAGAAGATGAAGGACAAATATAGTCATTATTTCTGTAGATCAAGAAAATATATTGAAATCCATAGTCAATCAAGAAGACATGATACTTCAGCACTTAGAAAGAAAATATGACATTATTTATGGAAAGAGGTCATTGAGGCTAGCCACATAATGGCTGCAGAAATTAATATTAATCATAAGTTAAATGAGTATTACCTATTATTACATTATAGAGAGATATTATCACAGTATTTGAGTGCAATTAGTGACTTTGGTCCACAAATTAAAAAAGTTTTGATATCACAGATGAGGAAACTTGGGTAATTGAAGATAAGGTGCCAAAAGAGTTGATCACTTTGTTGCCTGGACAAGAAGCACTGCAGTAGGTGCTGTCCTCTGAAAGTCTGGACCCAGCAGAGACGCAAATAATTCAGTCTCTGGCTAGACTACTTCCAAAATCGTGGTCCCACATGGCTCTGTGGGAATTCATTTCTACTGACAGGGGCCGTGTTCATGCTCCCAGGACCTGCTTGCACCTGTATTCCCGAGAGCCAGGGGCTTCTCCAGAGGCCATGGGAGCAGCAGCCGTAGCGGTGATCCCACGGCTGAGCCTCGTGCCCAGGCTGTGCCACCAGGCATGAGCGTGGCTAGTGGTGACCCCAACCCCTGTAGGGGCACAAAGTTCTCCTGACAGAGCAAGGTGGGTCAGGACAGCCATGAAGAACTGCCTTCCTCTTTGTTAATATGGAAACTTCCACTTTGTCTGACACCTCCATTAATTTACCTATTAATACAGCCAGGATAAACTGTCTGTAAAGAGGACACTGCAAAGACTAATCTTTTGTGATTGGCTGTGGCCATGCATTGTGGGCCTGTCATTTTCAGTGCCATTTACATTACTCTTTTTACTTTTCTTCCCCTGCTCAGGTTTCACCTCATTCCATCACTCATGGTCTTGGACCTCTTGTTTTCTTAATGCTCAGAAGCATGTCCACTGTTGAACTCATTCTATGAATTAGAAGAAGGGATTATTTTTAATGTAATACTTCTGTGTGATGCTTTGGCACAAAATATTAGCATGAAAACTTCCTCTCTCCAGTCTGTTGGGCACTGGGGGAACTGTCTGTAAAGTGGGATTGTTTTGTTGTAGTACTTGAGTAATAACATTTGAACAAAGAACAGTAACAGCAGTAACAGGATAGTTGATCTTTCTCAAAATCTCCCATATTGTAGAAGATGTCCCAAAGATCTGCTCTTCAAAAATCTCCATATTTTTAAAAATTAATTGGATGAGCTATCTTTTATAGCTAGGTCTCTTGCTACTCAATTTGCAACATTATTTCACTGTCTGTTTATCTAGCCATCCATCCATCTCTCTGTATCTGTATAAAGTAGCCATAGAATCTGGTGACTGTTGATAGATCATAAATCAGTGTCAGCTCTCAACAACTTGTGAATACAAATGTGATTAAATTTGATACTGTGCCCATTTTTCATTTATCAGGTTTCAATATACGGTTCTTCAACTTCTGTTATTCTTTCACAGTTACTACCTTAACTTCTTGTGTGTCTGCTTTCAGAAAGAGAGAAAGAAAGAAAGAAGAGAACCATTTTAAAAAATCTAAAAAACAGAAAAGAGAAAAAGAGAAAAATCTGAGAGAGAACAGAACATTTCAAATCTTGTTAAAATGCTTTCAGGCTATGAGCCTGTGTTTGTATCCATAGATATAAGTGACAAAATAATTCACGTATAATTCTGTCCCACTAATAGGGAATTGCCTTTGATAGTGCCACAGGAAGTTAGATTGTGGATTTGGATATTCACCTTCAACCTTGATTCATGTGAAACTGTATAGATAACTTCCTTTATAGACTGAAAGTGGCACAGGGAAACGTAGAGTGAAGAAATTAAAAACAAGATAATTTTGCAACCCACCTGCCAAAAATAACCTGTGTATCTTTTTCCCATTTGTGCATTATCAGATATAATCTTTAGATGCATGCTACTTTTTAGGGTTTATGAACTTTGGCGTCATTTTAAATACAGGTTTCATCACTGATAATATGTCTCAGTTGTTAAAAGCTGAGTATTTTGACTACTTGGCACTCTCCTCTTCCCTTCATTCATTTGCTGGTCATTGTTTAGCTTTCAAGAGAGAACTAAAAGTGGGTAGCCTTGACTTTTATTTTATCTTCCTTTTGTTCTCAAGTTCTTTGTGCATTTGTCATGTAGGCTTTTAAAAGTATTTTTTATTTTGTTACTTTCTGTATGAGAAATATAAAGCAAGTGAGAGCAAGAGGAAAATGGAATGGTTCTGAGCAGCTGCAGAGACAGAAGAGTGGAAATTTACTGGTTAAAGGTGCCCTGCCAAGAATCTGAATTGTAGAAACAGCAAGAGTTTTTATCTTACCTTCTATTTTGCCCCTCTGCTTAGGATTCTCCCTAGATGGTACTTCAGAGGATTACAGAAATTTAATACCTAAAATGCACATACAAATGCATTTTATCCTTCCAAAACCCTAGAGAAACAAGAAGACACCTCCACCTTACATATATGGGAAACTGGATGTTACTAGATTGTGGAATGGTGATAATTTGTGTGGCAATTAAAGACTGAGGCCCAGGTAGATTCTAATTGTTCCACAAATACAGAGTCTTCTGAAATATTAATATTAAATGAGCCTGCTGAATAAAGCTCCCCTATTCCACTCAAATTTCCATGTTCACAGTCTTACTTTCTAGACCGGAAAGAGAACAGATGGTCTACTAGTCTCAAAGCACTCCTCACAGCTTTGAGGTTTTCTGGTTTTCTATTAAAACCATGACTCTAAGCAAACCTCCAGCTTTAGATCCTGGGCCTGTCAAGAAGAGTGGAAGAGAAAGATTTCCATTTCTCCAAGTTCAACTCCAAGGCAAGGTGGTCAAGCATGTTCAGAATAGCTCATTTTCTTCATTCCTTGAAGGATCAAGGATTTGCCAAAGCACTTAGACAAGATGCACCATTACTTTAGGACAGAGCTGAAAAGGCTTTAAAAGCCTGAGGATACTTCTTGCTCACAAACTCACAGTTGTTTTCTCATGTTTGGGAGCTGGCAGGGACACTGGGTGTCCGTGCCAGCCTGCACAGCAAGCAATGCCTACCTCCAGCTGGGATGGTGGGCATGTCTCACCTGATCAGCATCCTGTAACGTCCCCACTGCTGTTGGCAGCACTGTTGCACTTACTCTACCAGAGACTCAGAGTTTTAAAGACCGGGTTTATTTCTTGTAACTAGAGCAACTGGGATGACTGCAGAAGCAGTGGCTTTAAATGCTGTGACGATCACGTATGGGAAAACAAAATGGATGACCTGCTCAGTCTTTTCTTGTTAAATGTTAGATGAGTTGGTCACCTGATCTTGAACCCAAATTCATCAGACATGTATTTTTGGGACATGGTCTCATGGTGAGGCCCAAGATTTTGATAAGAATTAGAGAAAGAAATTTAATCTTGAGTTTGGCACTTACACCCCAAAACTTACTTTGTTCACTTATATAGATCATAGTATATTTTAGAGAAAATTAATCTCAAGGTTTCTCAGCCTCATGTGTACAAATTCTGGAGAATTCTTTCATTAGGTATAAAACGTCACTTAACTCATGTAGCTGTAATAACACAGTAAAAACCTTCACCTCCTTATAGAATAAATGTCTAAGACCCCAAGAAGACCATTCTCAAATTGCTTGTTTCTTCCCAATAAAGGAAGTTTAGAATGATTTGCTCAGACAGAGGCCTCTATCTTGTGTACATTTACATTCTATCAAATGAAGCTATCTGATATTTTTACTCTCAATCTTCCAGCATGCTTTGAACTTCAAGCTGGATTCATGTTTGAAATCTACAGAGTAAAATAAAAATCAGTCTGTTATTTTTAAACAGGAAAATGCCCACACAAAAAGGTTTACAAATTCCTGAAACTCACCTAGATCAGAAGAGAATTTCAGCAATGCACCGACTGAAAGTCACAGCACTATCTTCGCTGTCCACCTTATGTGCCAATGTAGCTATTGTGACTATTTCTGTCCACTGATATTTATAGGACAGACATATATATGGTCTGGCAGTGCAGTACCAAAAGAGATGAAGGAAAATTACCTTCTAAAACATCAGAGTCCTATGGCTTAAATTAGGCATTTATAGGGACAGTGCATGTTACCTTATGCCATCAATGCAATAGGCTATTTAGAGCAGTGTGTAGGCATACGTAGTTTAGGCATATATGTGAAACAAAAATAGGATTTCAATACAGCTAAGTAGCTTTCTGAATATGTGTAGGATAAAATGTTTTGCTGAACTGGTGTTTATACACTTGTCAGATTTCAAGTTTCCAAAAAATTTGCCTAAGAAATAACATTGTATAAAGATAAATAAATTAAAATCCATAAGCAGTAACGGAAGAAATTATTTCTCAGCTACTTTCCTATTATACCCGTGGCTGAAGTGTTTTCATGGTATTTCCCAAAGTTATTCTTTTTCAGTTGTTTTAGTTTATTTTTTTCAGTTTACTTCAGATGTGCCAAAATTCAAGCTGAAAGATGATAATTTGTCAAAAAAAAGTAGAAATTGCTCAAAAGAGCTCAAAGAATGAAAAGGAAATCTGAGCCTGTCCTTCTGTGCAGTTTAATCCCAGCATTTATTTGTAAGCACTTATTTTGCTGGCCTATTCATCTAACAGTTAACTGCTTCTGGCAAGGAGTTTTTAATGTCCTGTATACAAAGAGATGCAGGGGGTTAATAGCATGAATCCTAAATTACTATCCAAAGAAAGCTGTGATTATCCAAACAGCAATTTCAACTCCTAGCCAGCCTCCAAACACAAAAGACTTATAACCAAAGATATGCAACAAGGAGACATTTCTGTGCATTTAAACATTAAATTTAGAGTGCAAGAATCTTTTAGCAGTGTATGGCCTTTTTCTTCCAAGAAGACAGCACCTGCTGGCAGGGATTTAACTTTGCCCTGGTGTCTCAAGCATGACTGTATTTATGTGTTAAGAAAAACACACAAAGCTGCAAATTAGTTGCTTGGTCACTCACATAGACAACAAAATGTACACGTACTTGCATTAACAACCTACAGTTTTCTGCTCACTGCACACTGGCTCAAAAAAACTTGTACCCATATGTCACAATTATTGGTTTACTGTTAAGCTCCAGATGATCTGTTAAATGGCAGAAAAAATAGTGTGGGAGGACATCTGATGGGCTAACACTTCTTGTTATCCTATATCTTTTGTTCCTTAAAAATCTTTTGTCTTTGTTTGCGGTGGTTAACAAGGAGAAATAATCCTGATCCCTGCTTTTATTGAGAAGCACCAAGTGGACATTTTCTCTGACTTGTAAATTGCTTTCTAATCCCTTTCTTCCCCATAAAGTGAATATAGCTTGGGCTAATTGTGTCACTCTAAGAGTAAGAATTAAAAATCCCATTTTCTTTCTGTCTCACTCTGTTTTTTACAAATGCACAAAACAGCATAGATAATCATTGGTCTGACAGTTTCATTCCCACAACATTTTGGGAAGGGATGGGTAGTGGGAACACAAAATGCCCTCATATGCCTTTTCTATTAAAAGAATAAAACAAAAACCAACCATGAAAACACTGAACCAGTACTGAGAAGCACATGAAGAAAACTCTGTGGAGGTTCTGTCTTTGTCTCACCTTGCCTCCATTATCACAGCAAGTCCAACTTGTCCTTTGAGCTAAATAACTTCACAGCTTCAGGATTACATTCAGAAGGTCTGTGAGGACCAGCAGAGATAGCCCTAATGAAACACTGGATCGACTGAGAAGTACAGACAGGCAATGAATTGGTGCAAAAACATGGAGGAACCATTCCACTCACAAAGAAGATGCAGAAGTTTCACTTTGAGCCTGAACCTGTCTTCTTCCTTGACTGTGCAACACCAATATGTTAGAATGTACTTTTGAACAGTATGGGCATCTGAGCCTTTGGAGCGACTCACAGATAATGGCAGCAGGCCTACAAGCCCCTTTTACATAATCTGCCCAAGCAGGACTATTAGCTACTGCTGGAGACAGGACACTGGCTGAAAAGCATCTTTGGATTCAACTGACATGGCCATCCTCATCTTTTGACCTCACTAGAGGCAGGTGTGCAGATCACTCCAACCTGGGAACACATTTTGCCTTGTCAGTTTCTGGAGAATACTTCTGTCAATCTGTAAAAGGATATTAATTATTTTAATATAAATTTGAATTAAAAAATACAGAGTATTGAATTTAGTAAAAGAGGAGCAATATTTCAGGCATTATACAGAAAAATTTAATGTGGCATGGAGACCTGGTTTCTGGCCTTGTTTTTAAGAAATATTTTGTATTGGCCTTAGGTCAGTATTTGTTATAAATATTCCAGTCTATCTGTATTGTGAAATGTACTGAGTATGATGTAGACAATCTAACACAAATCCAACTTCATAGCTTCCTGTGGTGGAGAAAAGAACCATTCAGATACCAGAACCAATCAAACTGAACCAACCAAATTGAACCCAGGATCCGGATAGCCTTTTGCAGTCAACTCTGCCAAAAGGCAGATTAGCTTGGGCACTGCATCAAGCTATGCTGCTTCCTGGTTCAGGCAGGCTCACACAGTATCAGCCATAAGAGGGAAATGCTGAATTTCTGTTTATGGCATCAATATGGCTTAGTCTCAGAATATCTGCCTCTTTAAACAACTTTTGCTTAGTAGCTCTTTCTAAGTGCCAAGAGACTGCATTTTGTTCACAGTACGAAATAAGCTGGCAACGAAGCCTCAGGAAGTAATTTACAGCAGGGCTAACAAACTCTTTCTGCCATCAGCAGTTGTAGTAATTGCAGGTACTTTCATCAGCAGTAGTGTTAAATGTGAATGCCATCATCAGCACTGATGGGTAGCAGCAGCAGCAGTCAGGAACAGCACCAAGCAGCACCCGGCGCTGCTGGCTCGCTGCCACACAGCTTCACATAACCGGGAGCACGCTAATGATGCACTCAGTAGTTTGGAAACCTTTGACTTGCAGTGCCATCATCAGAACTTAACTCCAGCTTCACTGCTTCTATGAAAACAGCTTTTTCATGTGCAGTGGTTAACAGATCAAAGACCAATAAGAAAGAAAGAAAGATAAAAGTATACCTTGTGTAGAGAATTCCACTCTTTTAATCATTAACAGTTAAACTGACTAAGAATTATATTCTTCCTCAGCTTAGCAAGTATTAAATATTTCATATAATGCTCACTTTCTTGCTAGGAAGGATTTTTTGAACCATTGCTGTTCAGTATCCAAATGTTCAGGGGAAAAAGAAAAGTTAATTTTTTTGAAATATGGAAAATCAGCACTCGTACCCTGAATTGTGAGGCTAAACTCTAAGGAAGGTATATAGATCTGTCATAGGGGTCTACCTGTCCCATTTCAGGAAGGGAAAGAGTTGATTTATGGTTAGTGATAGGGCCCCTGCCTGGCCCTCTGGCTCATGGTGTAGCACGGTTCTGCTCTGGTTCTTAAAAGGAGCACACAAACAAATTAGCCTCAAGTAACCAGATCCCCGGATCTCCTAAGTTCCCAGCTGCATGCTTATCCACAACGGTGTGAAATGAATGCTGTGCACTTCTTTTTTACTGGATTCTTGGTGCACTACGGATTTGCTTTCTATTTTAAGCCAGAGCTGGGACTGGAAGGCCAGACCTTCAACCTTCCTAGTGTAGAGCAGAGAGGTAAGGACGAAAAGCTGAATTCTGACTGCCGCATCCAATGTCAGGGTTTTTTTTCTCTCAGAAGAAAAAAATATCTCTTCTTGGCCAAAAGGGAAAAAGAACTGGGTGTGGGAGGTGGAGGACTACATAGAGAGCTGCCAAAAATATAGGGGAGACATTAGGATTCAATTAAAATAGCATTGGTTCAAATAAAGAGGTCAGTCAGCTTCCAGCTGCTCCTCTTGCGTGCTCCAGAAGAACTTTGGAGAGGTTGCAGGAGCAAGATGCAGGTCTAGATCCATGTTAGGCCTGGCAAAACAGGATTCTTGAGTCAACCCTTTAGGATCTGCAGAATGCTTTATAATAAGGCGCTTTTTTTTACCACCTGGTTAGATACAGAACTTGCAGACTTCCATCTTTTCTTTTTCTCCTCTCTTTTTCCTTCACTCCCTTTTTACCAAAAGAATCCCTGACAGAGTGAGGCAGCTCTGGAGCTCTGAATCCTGGCCCTTATATGTACAACAGTTCTCAGATTTTCCATTGTCCTCTCTAATTTGTCCTCCTGTCCTACAGAAATCATCCATGGAAGATATCTGTACAAGCTATTCAGATGGGAAAGTCTATTGTCGCCACTTTTAAGCTATTCCAGAATTTTATTATCCCTTTACAAAGGCAATTAAAAAAATAAATATAACTCAAATTTGCATTGCTGTAGTTATACCCTTTTTGCCCATTAGCTGACATGATTATCTGACCAATATTTTAAACATTACGAAGTTGTAAACCTGTTCTGCAGCAGTCTGTTCCTTTATGTATTAACTGAGCCCACTTCATTCAATATTTCTTTATAGGCCACATTGTTAAATGTCCTACAGTGTTTGCTTTCTGGTTTTCAGATCTTTTACATCACTTGTAAAATATGGTGGTTTAGCACACTGGTGGACTCCAGCAGACAACTGATCAGTGCTGAGCAGACAGCTGGTTGCCTCCTCTGTCTTGCATTTAATATTCCTGTTAATTTGCTCTGAGTGACATTTGCCTTTGTTGGTTTTGGAAGGATACCACTCTGTCAAGTCAGAGTTCAGCTTCTGATCCATCGTGATCTCTTTCACATGTAAAGCCCTCTGCTTTCAACTTTAGCCTTGCAACACATTTCTGCACACCACTGAACATCTCTCACTGCATGAATTCTCAGCCTTCGCACTGCTTCACTGCTGCAGAAAATGAAAATCTGGCATGGGTAGATGTAGTAACTTTTAACTGTCCTCTTTGACTAGATCAAATTCAGACAATGAAATTTTTAAAAAGCCTGAAAGACTCATCCCCTAATAGACCAAGAGTACTCCACAATTTTTTCCCCAATTGTAACAGAAAAACAATTTGATTTTAGACCTGACACTTGATTTGATCAGACTGATGTTTTCATTAGAAAAAAACATTGTCATAATGAAAAATAATAGTCCAAAGGGGTGTTTTTATTATCAGTCATTTCTTGTAGTAGTTGATCATAAAACAGAGATCAGTTCAAGTTCATCTTCATGTTAGTAACTGACAAAGTACAAGATGAAGCTTGAGCTGGGTCTTCCAAATTATTTTAATTTTCACCCTTTCCGGTCCAATACTAATATTCAAAAAGTGCGCACTACTGTACTTTACCAAGTCCAACACTAAGATTCAAAAAGTACTCCACTACTGTACAGTGAAGAAAGATTTATATGCACATTTCTGGATATCTCATGGCACATTGAAAAACAATCTAAAAGCAAATTTTACCCTGGACTTTGCTTTTTTTTTTTTAGAAGCAGAACTTTCTAGAAGCAACTACTTTTTCAATGACTGTTGAGCCCTGTTTCTCCAGGCAGGTTTGAAAGCTTTACATTTGACTTTTCAGATCCTTGACTATGCAGTGGAAGTTCTGTGTCTAAGCTGGGGCCCCAGGACAGTCAGGACCCAGTCAGGTACTATGAAAACCATCCAAGATGATTAATTCCAGCACTTCTTAGTGTCCAGGATAACCAGCTCTCCTGGTGCTGGGCTGGACCTGGGGAGACCTGATGGTCTCCGTACAGCAAACCTTTCAAATTAGGACAGTTTTTCCAATATTATTTAAAGGCAGATAGCAGTGCAAGTCTCAGAAAATGCTAATTTCATCCAGAGATTGTGACTGGGAAGAACACAGTTTGCATCAAATCTGAAAACATCAAGTCAGACTTGGCTTTGTAAATAGTCCAGGGACAGTTTTCCACCAGAACTTTTAATATTTTTTTTTCCCTCTTCAATTACAGCAAAGCAGATTTCCTGTATGGCTCATCTGATTATAACAGTGAGAGTAATATAGAGAGGAGCCACCAAAACTGCGCTGTACAAAACTGTACAAACCCCTCATTTCTGTGTCTTGGTCACTAAAGAATCACATCTGCAGAGAGTTGGAGATGGTCTAGGTAAAGGAGTGAAAAATTTTATCTCTAGAATAGCAAATACCTCATGCATCTCCCCTTATCTCAGCTTTGTCCATCCAAAGCTGCTCATGGCCTGGGATCCATGAAGGTTTTTTTGGTTGTCTCTATTCCTTTGGGTTTATTTCTAGTGTTGAAGCTGCTGCTAAAGAGAAAACATTCCTGAAGCAAAGACAGACTGAATGATGGGAGTTTATTATACAAATAAAAGAACTAAACATTTCTTACTCCTTGGCCAAAAAACAAAGAGGAACCGTTATTGAAGAGGAATTGTACAGAAAGGAGTCTGTGTAGAGGTAATAAGTCTTTTTCTTGCCATTATTATGCTGGTAAAAATTGAGAAATACAGGAAAAATATTAGAAAAAAGAATTGAAGAAAAGGAGCAAAGAGACAACCCTTGGGATACTGCAAATAAGCATGAAATATTGAAAAAAAAATCAATCCCGGAGCAGAAAAACTTTTGACTCTAGACTGTGCCACTGTGTGCATTGTAAACAGCTCTGAGCATCTGTGCTTTGTTTATTATAACAATGTCTTTATTGTTGGGCTGGAGCCTCTTGGGGCTACTGGTTATGACTATGACTGTAGCACAGAAGTAACACCAATAAGTCATCTCAACTATGTTTCTAATACTCTTTTTTTTTCACAGACCCAGAAATTTCTATGCAGCAAACTCCTTATAGTTGTGCACAGGCTGAGTAACACATCACCTCTCAAAATATCTGAGTGAGTTTGGCATGCACTGAAATGGGGAGTAGCATTGGGTTATTTGTCCAACTATGATTTCCATGTATTCCATAATTACTCATTTGATAAAGATTCAGTTTCCCATTTGGAAATAAAATAATTTCTGCAGATGCCAGACTTCTGGGCAACCATCTGATACTTGTATCCCACCATACGGTTACCCATATGTAACCATGTTAATGGCAACAAAAATAAAGATGAAAACAAAAAAGTAAAACAGGCAGTTGAGCTGTTTGACACTAAGGTAATTCAGTTTCCTCTTCAAAGGCAAATGAAATAGAGAGCCATACACTTCCCATGGAAATCACAGGAAAAGCATAAACAACTGTTCAGCTAAAAAATTGAACCTGTCATGGAGTCTCCAATGGCTGCTTTCTATGGAAAAAGTCTTGCAGATTATTAGTGCAACTTAACCAGGCAGTTTCAAGAACAAAGACAAACAGGGGAACAAACTCTCCCAACCTATCATGCTGAAAATCTTCCAGCATCTGGTGCAAAAATTATTAAAAGCAGCTGAATAAGGTCACAACAACTGCCACTCATGGAGACTTCCACGGCTCTCAGCTCTCAGATTTTTACACTGTTGTGTAAAAAGCACTTTGGGGCATTTGTTTTTACTCTCCCTTTTTTTCCCTCTTGTGAGGATGTGCCCGGAGCACAGCAGTGACCTGGGAAATCAGCAGGACTGTCCATCTGCAGCCATTCACCACTATACAAAAATGTTGCTAGGAAAAGGAGTGCAACTTGATAGATGTGGAGAGTCCACACCTTGTACCCCAAACCGTGCTCATCTCGAAGGGTTCCAGGGGTGTACTGGGAAAAGCTTGGATTGGGTATCTCAGCCCAGCATTGATAACAAAGCAAACTCTCCTTCAGTTCAGTGGCCACAGTCATGAGGTGGGAATGAGAATGATAACAACCACAGGCAACTAGCAGGCAGTGTTCAGTACAGCAAGGTGGAAACAGAAGCACTTTATACAGCCCAGGTCTTGTTTTGTTTCTAGAGTAAAACTGCTTCAGTGAAGTCCTGCATAATGTGTCCTACCACAGAACATGGATTTCAACTGCGACTCTACATCTAATGAAACTCAGCTTATAGTGCTAAGAGTTTGCCACACCATTTGGTCACTCCTGGCAATGTCAATGTGAGTCTCCTCTGAGATTCCTCTATTTCATACAAATCTGTGACATATGAATAAATAGCATCCTTCCGAAAGACTGTCCTCTAGCATCTTGACGTCTGTAAAGGTCCATTGGATTTTCCAGGGTTGGTTGAACATAGAAAGACATGGTCACTGAGATTGCATGGACGAAGATAGGCACCAGTGTTGTATATTTAAACTGTCTCTTGTAAATAAGTTACCAAAAGCAAATTGCTACAAAAAAATAATGTCACAACTAAGAAATAACAGTAAGGAGGAATAATTTCAGTATGCACTACATGGTTGTATTTTCATATTGACTAGACTAGTTTATGAGCTACATGTCAAATGTTTACAAGTAGGGCTGCTTCTGTGTTTAAGCGGTGTACACTACAAAATTCAAGGGATTTAAAATGCTATCTGTGTTCTGTCTCATGCACAGGGTGATAGACACCCTTAATTTGTAAGCATTAGCAAAATGAGATGCAGTTGCAGAAAATGTAATGGGATCATCTTTGTATTTTATGTCAGCTTGTCTAAGTGCTGTTAAAAGATGCACAATGCATACAATGCAATCTGACAGCAAATAGAGTAGCTGTTGTAGGCATGACAAATAATAGCAGACTTCACTTTTCATTGTCATTCGTACGTAGGCAATATCCAATAAACAAGGAAGCTGTAACACTGCCTGGAAAGTTTTTAAAACCTTTCCTATGTTATGTCCATAATCACAGGTCCATTTGAGAAACATGGAAGGCTGTGTTTGTTTCCAACCAGAGAAATTCTATTTTAAACACAGTCTCATCTTCACTTATAATTACCTTGAAACTTGGAAATGTGCATCATGAAATGATGTGAAAGAGTGTGTTATATTTTTAACTCAATATTAGTGCATCAATAACACAAGCTAATCATTGCATGAGCTGCTATCTGCATTTTTAAGGAGCCCATTAGTGTCATCTCTAGACACAGTTGTATAATTTGAAGATTACTTCAGTCTTTCTTCTGGCAACAGCATGAGTTTTCATCCCTTCATTCGCATTGTCTCCTTGCTTCAAAATAATTGACTCGAGGCAAATCAGTCCTGGGAAGATATTCCCAAGCATCACACTTCCAGATAAGCTGTTAAAAAATAGACTCATCAAGCAAATGATGAGTCTGGTGTCACAAGCTGTGCAGGTGAGAAATCCTTCAAGGTCCAAGGACTAGGCTGCTTTACAAAAAGTGAAGAGCTGCTACTGACTGTTGAGTGTAACAACCAAATTCCCAGATCACTCTCTC
>JAYDZK010000169.1:96616425-96641738 GCA_034509185.1 Euphonia xanthogaster
TTCATAGTACCTTTAGGAGCAAGAAAAAAAATGAAGGTGTTCTAACTACATTGCTGTATCTTGTTACATTCTAGGACACACACAGGTGTCAGAGTGGAAGGCACTGAAAGAGATTATAGTGTTGGCAATGTTTGCCTTAAGTAAGGAAGTCTCTTCAAGGAAAGCTCTTTTATTAGAACTCTGTTCTAGCAGACAGTTTCAAGTTTGCCACTTCCAGAAGGTTTATTTGATTTTTTTAAAATTTAATTTGTGCTTAATGAATATCTTCTAAAAAACAAACAACAAAAAATGTTGTCTAATTCTTTTTTTTCCTCAGCAAAAGGATGTAAAACCACACAAACTGGGTTTGCGTGGATTTTTGGACTCCCTTTTCATGGCATTACAATATCTCACTTCTCCCTTTAAAATATGAAGCAAATTAAAGTCATTACTTTGTAGACAATAAGGGCTGGAATTTAGAAAAGCAGAGGGAACGAGAAATTAGTAAATTAAAAAGAGCACAGACAGATAAAAAACTGAAGTTTGTCTTGTTAATTTAGCACCTACTTTTTTTAATCAAGGATGATCTCCCTCAAAAAGCACAACACAACTGAAATCCTAAATTTTCCAGCTGATTCATGCATGCAAATGTAGCTTGAGACCTATGCAAGACATATATGACATTTGTGGGTGCAGTGGAAATATGTGCAAAACTATTTTTGAGTTCACCTTCCCTGAGTTCACCAAAGACATAAGGATGCCATTTGCTGTGTGCAATGCACACACAGACAAATGTTGCTCCAACATAGCAAGGAGCAGTCTTATAGCAGAGGATATCTGTGCAGAGAACTGACTGTAGAGCAACTACTAAAATATAAAAAAATAAAATTAAAAAGTGCTTAATTTATCATATTTAATTTATGAACCTACAAACCAGATGAACACTCAAAGCAATTTGGGAGTGTAATTCACTTTCAAGGAGGTACATGCAAATTACATTAATTAAAACACATGCGCTATCACAATTCTATGAGATCTTGAATGAAAACCAGAAAAGAAAGCAGGTAAGGAGAAAAAATAAAGCATTTTTTCTGTATACTTTTCAAGTGCACAATGTTATTAACAGGCAAATTTAATTTCTAGCTGCCCTTGGGGATACAAAAACTTCTGAGCCTTGCAGAAGGGAGGCAGTGGTTATAAACTGGCTAGTGAAAGGCAAATCCCAAAACACCAGGCAGCTGCTTTTTATTTCATATGTCACCAAAACCCAGACCTTTTTCATTCTGCTGATAAGCAGCTAAACATTTATATATAAGAACTTAGAGCAGGAATTTCAATCACCCAACACAGTATATACAACTAGAGTACACAACTCCTCGGTGTAGCCTACTTACAACTGCCTGTAAGAAAGTTCATTACATTCTGTGCATTAACCTCGTTCTGCCTGTTATGGTTCACTCTCAGCTGCTGTGTCAGCTGACTATTAGGCTGGTGTCTCTTAGAATCAATTAATTTTCCTCTGCTTGTAATATGTACTTATGGTACAGAATAAATGTGCTCCAAACAACAAGGTAGAAACTTAACAAAGATTTATGCATTGCCTATTACATAAAAGTAAGAAATGCAGTCCTGAATAACCACCTTTTTTTTGTTTTGTTTTGTTTAATTACAGAGAGGCAGAAAAGGTTCCTGCATTGGTTCCCAAAAATGGCAATATTGGATTAAAATGAAATCAAGAATTTTTCTCTGTATAAACACACCCATTATTAAGGTTTCAAAACAACTGAGCTACATTTCTTAAGTTTTGAACAGTTTTGAAATTATGAAAGTTGGGACTGGAACAGGAATTATAGCTTCTTCTCTGAAGAGGAGACTAAGTACAATCCAGCTCTTGGTAGAAGAGGGTTTTTTATTTGATCAGCAAATTGCTTTTAGACTGATTTCTAGAGTATTCCCATTGGTTATTATGTTTTTATTGTAGTATAATTTCAAAAAGTGAGGTTTAACAGCAAGACTTTAAGGCCTCTCGAAATGAGCAAGTGAAACTGTCAAGGGCAAAAGAACCTCTTCAAAACTATCCAAGAGTCCCTTAATAAAAAATCTGAAATTGTTTTAGTCAGTGGATAAAGTGAAGGACAAAAGTATTAATAATTTAATTAACTTCATGTACTTTTAACAACAGCAATGGCTTTTTAAATTTATAAATTAAAACAACGCAGAGAAATGCATTCATCAGCTCTATACAAAAATTAATTCTGTTAATCATCAGAAAGGAATGAATAAAGTTGGACATGTAGCACGTTCACTATATTGTCCTATCTGAGCTTTATAGAAGTCTTGCAGAAGAATAGAATTTTGAAGTAAAAAATAAGTCAGGAAGACATTCCAGACAGGCACTGGGACAGGAAAGCTCCACAGGAAGAGGTTAAACAGCAGAATAACACTGCAAAAAGTTCAAACCTGTTGACTCATACGTGAAAATAAGAATGATTATTCCTGACTTCTAACACTGGCAGAAAAGTCAAATACGCAAGTGTGATTGTGTTTACCTGTGCATCGAGGGATCCGCTGGTGAGTGACGAGGAGCAGAAAAACACTGGGAGCAAGGAAAACAATGCCAAGAAGCATGCAATATCCCACCCAGTAATCATATTCAGATGTATCCAGATGTTAATGCAGTATGAAACAAAACACTGCATCTATTTTTGCATTGACTCTTCTCTTTTTCAAAAACCTTTTCAGGCACAGGAATGGCCAGGGGAAAGGGAACTCAGCTGCCTGGGGGTGGAGAGCTGGTAGCCACCAGAGCAGCCTTTCCCATCAGTCTCTGCTCCCCTGGGAGTTCTGGGATCAAATCCCCTTTTGGATGAATCTCATGTCTGCTCCAAGAGAACAATCTGACAAAATCTCTGCCCAGGTACAACTACTACCACATCTAATCCAGTAACAGATTTTACAGGAATCAGTATAAAACCTTTCTTTGCCAGGCTTTTCCTGTATTTACATACAAAAATGTTCATGTCAGTGTAAGCATTTCTCTCCTGACCAACAACAGAGAAGGGGGAAAAAACAGAAAAAGAGAGAGTGAAGGCAACAGCACTTACTGTTTCTTTATAAATTTTTATTAGAAATCCTCTCCTCGAGATAATTGGATCATTTCTCTTTTCCACAGAGCCAAGACAAAGAAATGACAGAGAAATATAAAAATATGTCCGTGACAGAGTGTAGAAATTTAACAGAAGGATTTGGAAGTACTCTGGAGAGGAAAGAAAAAGATAGATTTCATTATTTTTACAGTTCAGTGCTGTTAAAGTTTTATAATACTGTGAAATAAAGCAGAATTCATGTTTATGTTGGTTTGAAAATGCAGAGAAGGGAGGCTTTTAAACTTATCATTAAAAATACCTTTGTGAGGTCTTTCCTACTGCCAATTTATTTGCCTTAAAAGTTCCCTGTACCTTTAGAGCTTCTGAGATTTTCCTTCCTGGATCACTCAGACTTGCATGAGTATCCTGAGGTTCAGCACAACCCAGGCTATGCTGCTCTGGAGCCTTCACAGCCAAAGAGTCAGGTCTCTGTGACAGGGACTGGAATGGATCCCAAGTGAAAAAGAAACTGGAGGAACCGAGTGAACCATGAAACTGTCTAAATGTATACATTAGGTTATGTGAAACAATAACATCTCTTTTGGCCAGTAAATTGACAGCTTTAATTCTGATACTTAAGCCTGATGCTTTTATTGTTTGGATATAAAAAATATCCATTGAGATGGATGGCTGCAGACTTGGGGTTTTTTTGTGGATTTTATTGTTGTTGTTAATGTGGTTTGGTTTTTAATTCTGGAAAATTTCACTGCAAATCATTTGGCTGATTCTCAAGGACAAGGTAAAGATGAGGGATCCCAACCAACTGCCAGCTCCTGATTTCATTGCAAGTGATCCGGACTCAATGCATTGTGGGACCCAACCTTCCTGAAATTAGGTATGGAATAAACAAAAGCAATATATTCAGACTTCCATATGTTCAAAATAATAATCAGACTTGAATTTCTGTAGTTCCACCTATTTCCAATGAACACGAAACCTTGCAATAATTAGAAAAGCCAATAGTAATGTATACAAATGCCTTTTACACCCAAACACTGCTTATGCTTCCACATTATTTTGAATGAGGCTAGGCACAGTGGGGCTAAGGTAGAATTGTACTGATATGTATAGGAAGAAGGCAATTCTAAATAAAATATAAAAAAAATATGGAGACGAGTAGTCCAAAAATTTTGCCTTAGTCCCTTGATATTAGAATAATCAAATGTCTATGTTGTGTAAATGTAAAGTGCATTACCTTGTGATGATTACATGAAATAAAGACCTTGAAGTTTCTCTTCAACTCTCTAAATGAATATAGCATTGCATACATTTCTAATTATTAAGGAAATTAAGACATTGTTTCCACTGGTTTAACACAGACTTCACTGTGTATAAAACCAGTGCCTTTGGTATCATTGTGACCCGCAGGGTAGGCAGGAAGCATCTTTTTCCTATGCCTTTTCCTGAAAAGGGCAGGTGACAGCTGGAAGGTAGAGAAGCTGTTGTACTTGACAGTGAGGACATAGGTTTAGTTAGTCATTCTCACTGGAAAGTGTAGTTAAAGAAATTATGTGTTAAATTCTTACATGTTATCTTGTTTGGATACCATATTAAAATAAACTTTGTTTAAGCAATAGAATGTAATTAAGGTTAAAAGAGGTGTAGAGTAAGGATTTACAATAAAAGCAACAACTGTCTTTTCACACCATCTTGTTATATTTATTTTTCTGCACCAATTGAAAATGGCCAGCAAACTGAAGTCACTAGAATTTTATGCTGCTGTGTGAACATGTAGAAAGTTTAATAATCAATAAAACATTAATTAAAGTCCAGTTTCTGGACATACTGAGCAGGAAAAGTTCCCATTAACTTCAGTAGGCACTACAGTTCTCAGTATTTCTGTAAACACAGAAAAGATTGGTTGATTAAGTAAAATGTCCTAGCTAAATACAGGAGCATATTCTAAAATTTTGCCCCAATTCTTTACATATAATAGACAACGGACTGTCAAACCCACAATAGAAAAGCAAGTAATGCACAATACTTGAAAAATAGAAGCTGATGTGTTCCAAGAGTTTTCCCTAGATTTTCTCCCACCTCTGCATGTGGACTGTCTGGACAAAAAGTGACCCTTTCATTTGTCAAAGTATTAGCATAGTGCCTGTGTGATGTATGTGTCTATCTGGAATCACAGTGACAATGAAACTGATAACTGTGTGGTTTATAGTGTAAGAATCTGGAAACAGTACAAGACAGAGCTGTATAGCCAGTTACTGACTCTGTTACATACTGGTTCCTTCTCAGACCCTTTTGGGACTTTGCTAATATATAACAGTACCAGTAAAGTATGCTATAATGTGATTTGGCCTTTCTCCAGCCTGAAACAAAGAAGCCATAGTTTTGCTTAGGTCTACAGGTTAATCTCACTTCACTTTGCTCCACAAAATTAATTCTGAAAACATAAGAAATGAATTTTGCTGATCAGTTGTGCAAATATGATTAATAAAAGACATATTTTTTCTGTTTAAACATCACAGTGCTTTAAATATCTCTCCTAGTAGCCTGGAGACAAGCTTTCAGCAGCAGTGCACAATGTGTATCTGAGTGGTTCTGAACCATTGCAGAGATCAAACTGTACTTGCATAATCCCAGTTCCCATGGAAAGCTGTTTGACATTATCTGTCAGCCTCTTGCTCTTTATGGTCAGTGTAGGATGGATGTGTCAGGAGAAGAACCAACGCCACAGCCCTGGACTCTGCAAGAAAGAGAGCTCAGGAGAGGGGAAAAAATAGAGAAAGAAGTTATTCAGTGGTAAAAGCAGTGCTACAGAAAACAGGAATTGAATTTCACTGAATACCTGGGTCTTGTTAGAGCTGCCTGTAGTATGATTTTCCTTCCATGTAATGTCTATGTGCACACAAAAAATATGTTGCACAGCAGGAGGTCATTGCCACAAGTTAAATGATGTGATTTCAGCCAGTCAAATGTCTCATTCTGTAGTATACACTTTCTGTAGTAGTTTAAGTGTGTACTACATTCTGTAGTATACACTTAAACACTTACATATTGTGCATTACACTCTGCCATTGAGTTCTCATAAATGTGTTTTGTTCAGGTCACCTTTTAAAGGGCCATCTACCTTCTGTGTCATTCAGAGTACCTGCAAAACAGGTCTGGAAGTGTGAGTAGAAGAATGTAAGGACAATTTTTTCTAAAATTGGGTTCACTAGTATGGAGTTGTGTACACAGATGTCAAAGGTGAAGCAGATATGCACCTCAAGAGTAAAAAAACCAAAACCAATAAGAATTGGTGAATAAGAAACCTTTCTAACAAAGCCAGGCTTAATTAGTGTTCTGTATTAAATGACAGTGCTATTGGGAAAAGAGCTTGGTCAATGGAACATAAAAGTGATTAGAAACATGGCTTCTCATAGGTTGGAAGCTTAATAATTTCTGAAAGGTGGAAGGGATTCAAACCACAGCTTGCTCATGTTTCTGCATATGATGCATACAGTGTTTTCTGCAGAAGAGGACAATGAAGATTGAAAATGCATCTTTGCCTCAAAGATAAATGAGATGGGGGAACTGTGTGTAGAAGAAAGGGTAAGAAATGTCCTGAAGGGGGGTATTTTTTCAAGGTAGCTGCAGAGATTACATATGCTTTATGTAAGGCATGATTATTATTTTTCTTCTGGTGTAAAGCCTCAGTGTTGGCAGTTTTTCATCCCGGATGATCTAATCTCTTTCCAGTCCAGGTTTTTCTTCCCTTAGCTCATTTGTCATATACTGTAAATATGACAAATAATGATACACTTGAAACACTGAGAGCCCACAGAGGGCCCACATCATTCCTTATAACGGGTTCATCACACTCCTCTGCAGAAAATTGTTCAAGATCTTGTTTACTTGTGTTCAGTAGGTTGTCTGTGTCTGACATTTTGCCCTGTGAGTCCTGTTGCACTTTGTAGAGTACATAAATAGCTTCATTCTACCTCAGGCAAAATGCATCCACACCTGTATGAGAGCTGCCTTTGAATTAGGATGCAGCACATGGAGCACAGTTCAGGCAGGAATGTTTAGAAGATGTTCTGTACTCTTCATGCTGCAAATACAGGTCATTAAGAATGTCTGGTACTGATTAGACCTGCATATTCACCAGAAAAGAGTAAGATCCTGGGTTTAAATTCTTGCTTCAATAAACTGCTTTGATTTCAGTGAATTATTCCCCATTCTCCAGCAAGAAGCCTCCTGGTGCTGGTTGTTAAACTCCCTTCCTCAAAGTGATTCCTTCCTCCATTATGCATACTCTTCATCCTTATCGGATTTAGATGGAAAAACATTTTCTTCCAGTTACCAAATCTCTGAGAGCAAAGGAGAGCACTTAGTGCTTGGAAATATACTTTTCCTTGAGGGTGGCATAAGTGAGTGACAATTCTGTATTCAGTCTCGTAGAAATAACTAAAGCAATGCCCAGGCACCTCCTTCAGCAACATGACAGGTGTCTGTAACCAATCACATCCAATGCAGCAAGATGTCTGACAATTTCAATGGGAATAAATGGATGTTGTGAGGACCACTTCCATGAAAATCAGATGATCTCAGAGACACCATCTTGACATAAAGCCAGACCAAAAGAGTCATCCCAAATTCAGCAGTAGTTCCATGCTGTCACAGTGTCTCATGAATGGCTTTGCATTGTATCGACATCTTCCCCTTCAAAGCCCTAGGACAGGACTTTTTTCTTCTACCAACTACATGTTAAACTCTTAAAGTGATTTAAATTCTTACACCATTTAAAGAGTTCAATGTGACACACCAGTTCAAATTACTTTAAGGACCCAAAGCAGATTTCAGTTTTAAAATCAATTTTAAATCCAGAACTCATTCTTAAAAAGGTTCCAAAGCTTTACCAGTTGCCTGTCTCATGTGCAGGGTTGTAAAAGTCTCACAACCCTGGTCACGGTCATAATTTCAAATGTCTTCCATGCCAGAGCAGAACACAGCAGCAGCACATTTCTAAAGCTGTCTCATTGCTAATCCTCTCTCATTTGTAGCATCCTCTCCTCATTTGGAGCAGGAGTTTGACATCAAGGATATCTATCTTTTCCATAATTATCTTAAACCTGAGTACAGTTTTCATATGAATATTTGTCTGGACAAAATGTTTTCAAGATTTTTTTTTTCCAGTAAAGTGGCTTTTTGACTGGTAAGAATTTAAGATCAAAATGATCAAAAACTTAAAAAGCTCTTCAGTTTTTGATTAAGAGGAATCCAAATGTTAGGGGTGAGATTTGTGTATGTGCAGAAGTGGGTGGTTTGTCAAATATTCACAGAAAAAAAAATCATAGCCAAACACATTCTTGCTAATACTATCTGTTTGGTAGCTGGAAATGTTATTAAAATAGTTCCAGATCCTCTTGTTTTCAGTAACATAGACAATTTCTCTTTCCACTGAACTCCTAAGGCTTTTTTGTGCCAATTTTGATAACATTTAGAAAAATATTTTTGCATTTTCACTGTTTCAATAAATATACATTTCTAGTAATAAATTATACATAGACATAGAATAATGTGTAGACTATTTCTTAAAGATAAGGAATTCTTAACCAATTTCAGCCCGTTTACTAGTGATAACTAGACTATAAGATGCATAAATGGTTGACATCCATCTGAAGTTTTGCCAAGCTAATTCTTTATAACACTTCTTTCATGAATGCATTTTTTGGTATCAAAAAATGGTAAATCTGTGTTGTAACCTACTCTTTTACTGAAGGAGATACTTCAACCCTTTTCTTTTTCTGCCCACCTGCTTTCATAAAAAAATTATATATGGGAACTGAATAATGTTTGAAATCTCATCACTTTTTTCAGATACAGAAACTGAGTGAGAGATTCACAATTTATGGAGAAACTGAGAATGCGGAAGCATAGGCAAGCAGGCTGGTGCATACAGACTGCAAGCACAAAGGTGTCTTTGCATAGGGAATGAATTTAAATGTAAGAGGAGGAATATCATATAGATGGAAGTGAGTTTGCACCCCAGCATATCATTATCAAGACTTCCTTGTGAGTGACACTGTTCAGTTCTTGATCTGACTTCAACCCTTCTGCCTTTAATATTTATTCTAATCCTGTAGTACTTAAACTGTGAAATATATAGAATATGTGGACATATACAAAGAATGTGCATCCTTGCTTCGACACCAAGGAGTCCAAGGTATATATTTTTCTAGATTAAATGCCTCACTCAGGTGTCTAAATTAGGTAGAACAAACACATTTGAGAGTTCACACAGTAAGAATATACCATAGAATCATGGAATGGCTTGGATTGAAAAAGGACTTAAAAATCATCTGGTTCCAACACTCCATGCTGTAGGCCAGAACACCTTGCATGAGACCAGGTTGCTTGGAGCCCCATCCAGACAGGGCTTGAACACTTTAAGGAATGGAGCACTCACAGCTTCTCTGGGCAACCTGTGTCAGTGCCTCACCACCCCCACAATAAAGAATTTCTTCCTTATATCCAATCGAAGTATATCCCCTTTCAGTTTAAAGCTGTTCTCCCTTGTCCTATCACCACCTTGCAGAAACTCCCTCTCCAGCTTTTTTGTAGGCCCCCTTTAGGTACAATTATATGCTCTAAGGTTTTCCTGAAGCCTTCTCTTCTCCAGGCTGAACAATTTCAACTCTCTGAGCACATCATGTCAATATGGGCATTTTGGTAGCATATTGCTGGATAGGTGTCTGTAAGGTTTATGGAACACAGGTGCTCAGTTAACTGAAGAGAACTTGAGATGTTGATTGGACCATAGTATGTGAAAAAAAACCAAATCTGACAGTTTAGAGGATTGTTCAGTCTTTCTCATGGGGATTTAATGATGGCTTAGGACTGGATCCTGAGCGAGATACATTTATATCAAGCTGGATGATCAGGGTAGGCCATCCATCTCCCCATCCAACAGTATTTACATATGCCCATTTATCCCATTTCCCTTGGCCTTGGAAAGAATGGGTTTACTGATATTTTGCCTGGTATTCATAACATGGGCAAATGTCAAGCCTCAAGGAATCACCTTAAACTGTTAGAAATAATTTCTTCCGTAAGCATAGCATTATCTCTCTTGCATTCACTGTGCTGTTTTCTGCCTTCATCTAAGAAATCCTCTCATTTGAAGAAGGGACATAGGACAAACTATATTCATACAGATAAAGAAAAAAATCAATGCAGAGAATTCTGCTTCTAAGATGCCCAGATGGTATGTGCTTCGCTCTTGTGCCACACTGATTTCAAGGGTCATGCTAATTTCTTGATTTTGAAAATTTTGGAGGAAATTGTTTTTTAAATCCAAGATTTTTAAAGACAATGTAAGTTGTCTTCCTCTGTACAGACAGTGTAGTTTGGCTCCTGGCTCCTATGTCTGTTGTGGACATTCAGTTTCTTGCAAAAGGAACAGTTCAGACATGAATAGCATCATGGAATATCCTTTTCTGTGTCAGTAACATACAGTTTATTTTCCCCAACATGGAAATGCCTTAACTTATATAAAATCTATACTTTGAGAAGAAGTAAAAATTAGTGCCATACAGGATCAGATGATCTTGTAGTCCTTTTAAATTAATGTAATGAAAGCATACAGACAGTTTTAACGAGGACTCCAATAGCAAGGTTAGGAGGACTGCTAAAGGTTATAAGCTACATTTGAGATAGTGGAAATATAAACTAAATCTCAAGACTTTGCCAAAAATTTCACCAGGGATTGCAACACAAGGATTCCAGACAAAATTTCTCCTCTTATGTAACCACTCAGAATTATGGCAAATGTTTCACGTAACTTTTCCTTTGGGGATGGTTTTACACTTTTATGAATAACCTATGTGAAACTGGATCTTTCTGACTAGCTCCTGTCACCTTTGACATTACGTGAAGTGTTCAGTCTAGAGACCATAAAATGAAGTGCCTGTACACATGGATTATTTCCATGAAAGAGACTGAGGAAGAGAAGTTTCAAGATGCTAAGGTGTACTTTGAAAACCAGAGTTTCAGTCCTTCAGAACCAAGAAAATCCTTCTGTAACCTGACTATGCAGTCTACTTAATAGTGTTGTAAGTCAAAAGAGAAAACTACTAAACTGCAGCTCAATTTTTACAATATGCTTCAGTTTCCCTTTTGCCTTGTGGAATATTCCTTTTTATTTCAAAACAATTTCCCCTGCCAAATCCAGATACCAGGTCCCTCTGATTTCTTCGTGACCAGCCTCTAAACCCTGTTTTTCTCCAGTCACGTACTTTCTACACTTCCTGAGCCTATTGATCCTCACCTACACACAGTGGCACTGATATGCCCCTGATGCTGCAGCTGACAGGAGTTAAACCTTCTGGGGTGAATTAGCTTTGGCTTCAAGCTGGCAGGTAGTAGATAGAAAATAAATGGGTTTGGGAGCTCTGGGGACGTTACTGGTGCTGCTTTAAAGGAGCCAATGGAAAACAAATGCAACTAAATGAGAGAAAAGCTGTTTACTTTCCTTCATCTAAGCTTTGCTTTGGGCAGAAAAGGAGGTGAGATTGAAGAAGGGGAGGAATCCAGGTCAGGAAATGATGCCCCCAGAGTCACACAAGATATGAAGTTGAGCCTAAGTATAATTTGCCTCCTGCGTTTAACTGCATTAGGCCAATAAACTATTTTTATTACTACACACAAAGCAGAGTTGTCAGCCATCTCTACTTTTACAGAAGGTCATTAATTTCTTTTTAAAATATAATGCATTCGTCCCTGAAAAAAAACTCTCATGAAACATAAATTTTAAGTTTAGAGAGATGTAGTTACAGATGAGCATTTAAAAATAATATCCACTATCATTCACTTTTTGGCACTATTTCATACAGCACTTCAACATATATTTTAAATGTTTAAATAAAACCAAGGAATTAGTTTAGAAAGCCTCTTTTTTTTTAAGCAGATGACTTTCCCTAAAGATTTCTAACTCAGCATTTGGAAAAATGTGGGGTCATGTCAGCAAAATGTATGCCTTGTTTCAATAAATTCATTAGCAGGTGGGTCTTTTACTCTGATGCAAAGTGCCAAGTTATAGAGGTCAATGGATTTATGAGGTTCAAAGAGGAGAATTTACAGCCCCAAAGAGGGATGGCTGGCATGAAGAATTGCTCCCAGAATTGTGAGCTGTTAGAGTCAGAGCAGACTCCTGACCAACAAAAACTAGTCTGGCACCAAGAAACTTTGTTCGTGGAAGGTTTACTCCATAGCTGTAGTTCACATAAATTGTACAAGAGACTATTATTAGTATTATTATTTTTACTATGCATTTATATTGCAGGGGTACCCGGAGGTCCCACACAGGATCCTATTCCAGCTGTGTTTTGGACTACATGAACACAAAGATATCGTCTACCTTGAAGGCAACTTGAAGTCACCATAAGTGAAATATGAAGAGACAAAGGTAAGGTATAAAACTTAGAGCAACTTTGTAGTGAGATTTATGCACATTCTATATTTAAAGATCTGTTCCAAAAGTTTGTTCTATTTTATGGATACTGTTTCTAGGGCAAATATCTAATTGTGAAGGAGGCAGTTTTCTGCTCACTGTGGGAAGGGTTTTTCTTCACTTCAGAAGCAGCACAGAAGTCATGAACAGAAAAGCAAAGAATTGCCTTGAACACAACTGCAGGGCAATAGCAACTGTGTAAAACCTTTGCAAGGAAAAGAAAATCAATTTCTAAGGCTTGAGGTTTGGTCACAAGCCAAGAAACTAGATTCTGTTCAAGGTTTGCTGAGCTTTCCAAATCCTCTCACAATGCTAGGAGAGGTTTGCAGGGAAAGTAGGCTAACATATGGTTTACAATGGATTATGCATAGTCTTGATTCAGTTCTTAAGGTTTGAGATGAAATTCCTATTGGACTTTGAGGTTTATTCAAATCAAAATGATGGGCTGTAAACCCACTCAAGCCTGTTAAAATGATTCACATGAATCTCTGCAAGATGAAATCAGATGCAAAGGATAGCCCTAAGAAATTTTTGAACCATTGAGAACAATAGGAGTTTTGATCCTGATGTGATTTAGAGCAGCAATAGAGTTAAATTTGTCCCTTAAAATTTATAATAAGTAGAAAATGCAAGAAACATCCAAAGAGTAAGGATTATGCAAAGGCAGGGAAAACATCTATTGGCAACTGTAGTCAGTGCTGACTTTCCACCAGCAGCACAGCAATTTCCACTAAAGCATCAAAAGATTAACATGTCCTTCCATTATTTTCAGACACTTGTTCCATTCAGAAATATGTTTATACTTCTCAAAGCTAAACTTTACCATAACCATAACAACTGAACTTTTGCATGATGATTATTGATCCACCATAAAGAAAATTCCAATTCTGAAAAAAGGCAACCATATACCCATTTAGAAAAAAAATATTTATCTAATATGTATACATATATATATGTATGTATGTATATATATATAAACACAAATTTTCAGGGCTTTCTTAAAATTCTAAAATATAGTTATCATCAATATAAATTCAATCGGTCACCACCATATATTAAATTATTGACTACTTAGAAATAAGTAAAAGTAGAATTAGGAACACTCTGCAAAGTGAAATGTGCTCACAACAGTCACTCTATTTTTTAATTTAAAGTAACTAAATTAAAAATCTATTAAAAATCCTTTCCAGGTGAAAAAATAATATTTTATATATTCTATCACATATTTGATAAATCTATTGCACTATTGTTAAGTAACATGAGTGTATCTGTCATGGGTTTCTTAAATGTGCAAAAATGAGTAGGTTTCTGATTGCAAAAAATATACAGCATGAAATTTAAAAAAAAAAGTTGTTTATATAGCAAGCAGATAGTTTTGTCATTTTATTTTCTCCATGATTTATACAGCTATTATGTCACAATACAACTAAAATCTGCTCTTAGGGTCTGTTTTTTCTTAAAAACAATTGCTTTTACTCTGAGGTAGGAGATTCTGTGTTGGCTGAATGTTGCAATAGTCTCCTGCCTCCCACTCTGTCTATTAAGAAAGCTCACACTTCATAAATAAATGCAGCTAATAAAACAAAATCTCTTTTTTTTTTCTTTGACTTATCAAAAACAGGCCAATACAGAAAAGTTGCATTTACTGTTAACACATGGGTTGTGAAGAAGTGTTTGACCAGAGCAGAGGTGCCCCAGCACAGAGAGGAACTTTGAAGGCAAAGCTTTGGTTGCACAGAGCAGCCTCTCCTGGGTACCCCTCTGCCCAGGCCAGCTGGCTACTCGCTGCCTCTCCCTTGGGATGCCCTTTCTGGCTACTGACACATCTGACTCCCCCTCATCCTATTCTGTTGGCTCTCCTGCCTTTCTTTCAGTGCCTCTTCCTATTTAGTCAATTGTTTCCAGCCAGCTAATCTCCTTTTTCCAACTGCAGCACAAACATATTTGTCACAGTAAAATAAATCTCAGCATGCTTCTGAACTATTTAAAAATTTAACTTATATTATTCCATATACTTTGTGTTTCCCTAGGTTTATTTTCTGCATTTAGCTGCCAATTGATTCAAAAGATAGGGCACAGTCAGCTGGGTTTCTTTATTCTCTTGACACAGTTTCTTAGTATATTACTGGTGCCCTCTACAGAATCCTTAACAAAAATTAATGCAGAATGAAAAAGATTTCTTCAACAGTGATTTTATTTCTATGTTACAGTATTATCACAGGAGAAAACTGGTTTTCTCATGAAATTTTGAAATAAAATTTTGAAGGTTTTATATTGGATTTGCTTAGATGTTGGGAAGTAGATTCCATTTTAAAAAAATGTGTCACCAGGAGCAAGCATAACAATGAAAAGAAACATGAAATAAGATGGAGAAAATTGCTCCAAAAGGAATGAGATGTAAAATTTCATTTTACATCAAATACTAGAATTCAAGGCAAAATTTGTCTTTGGAATTTGTCCACTAAGAAATAACATAGAAGCAGGAGCAGTCCAAATAAACTGTATTTAATTTGAAACCATTTAAAAGACAATTTTCATTTCCAGCCAATATAAGGGGTGATGGGCCTGTTACCCCATACCATTAGGCCACTGGGAGTGTCTTATTGGGTTTGCAAAGCCCTAGTTCACAAGTGTGTATGTCCACATGCCTTTTTCTTTGCAGCCCCTATCCAAGCCAGAGTAGCAGCAGCAGCATGTGTAACAAGAGAGTAACCAGAGAGTAACCAGAGTGTAACGAGAGAGTAACCAGAGACCAGGCTTTGTACTGAGAGCAGGGGCAGCTGCCTATGACTAAGTAATATTGGGGGCAATAAGGTGTTTAACAACTGTTTATGATGCAGCTGTGAGAACATAGTAGCACCTGAAGTATTCCAAATGTCTTAGGCCGTTTCAAAGTGTGTGTGGGATGTGTAAAGCTCCATTTCTGAACATATTTCCCCTGTAACCTAAAACGATGTTCCTCCCCCACCTCACTCCTCTTTTTTCTTACATCCTCTGAGTATAATTCAATTAAGAATGAGACATGTTTTCCTACTTGCTAAAGGGAAGCATGTGTTATTCGTTAAAAAATTGGCTGGCACAAATGGGTGGCCTGTAGATAACATACCAGTTTATACTGCATTCCTTTTTTTTTAATTAGACTTCCCCTCTTGTCCAAGTCTCTCTCCTACCCCCTTGTTTATCAATTTCTGCTCTATAGCTGTCTTTCCACATTTACATTGAAGTGGGATGTGAACCCAGAGCAGTAAGTGTTCCAATGGACAATCGTTTTGCCCACAAGCTTCTAGTTTATTTGTCAAGAATGACTTTCATTGTCAGAACAAAGACAAGGCACAATGGAAAAAGTCTGAGGAGCACAATGTTTATCTCCTCAGGGATCTCCTTCTCCAGCAGGTCCTGGCAGACCTTGATTGGAATTCTCACCACCTGCTTTACTTTGTTTTCTGTCACTATCACATCTGATTTTTTTGGGTGGCATAAGTACACAGCACGGAGAACAGGGCCCCTGTCTGGTCCTCATGTTTCGCTGGAAACTAACGGTCAAGTTTCTTCATTCAGCTCCTTCATCACATTAAATAAAAAAAGCTTTGGGTTAAACACGTATCCTTTGATATCCCTCTGGTGGGTTGACCCTGACTGGATCCCAGGTGGTCACAAAAACCACTCTATCACTGCCTCAGCTGGGCAGGGCAGAGAAAATAGAACAAAGGCTCGTGGGTCAAGTTAATGACTTAACTTCACTCCCAGTTTGCCGTACCCTCTTTCCCCAAGCAGTGCAGGGGATGGGGAATGGGCACTGCCGTCAGTCCATCACACGTGGTCTCTGCCACCCCTTCCTTCTCAGGAGAAGGATCCTTCCCACCCTTTCCCTTCTCCAGTGTGGGCCCCCCACAAGTTCACAAGTCCTGCCAGTAAATCTGTTCCAGCATGTGCTCCCCCCTCCATGAGGCCACAGGTCTTGCCAGGATCCTCCTGCAAGGTCTCACATTTTCCTTTGGGCATCCCCCTGCTCCAGTGAGGAGTCCCCCACAGGCTGCAGGTGGGTCTCCGCTCCACCATGGAGCTCCATGGGCTGCAGGGGCACAGCTGCTTCCCCATGGGCTGCACCATGAACTCCGGGAATCTCTGCTCCTATACCTGGAATATCTTCTCCTCTCCTTCTGCACTGATCTCACTGTCTGCTGGGCTGTTCCTCTCAATATTCTCACTTCTCTCTTCCAAGCGCTACTGTGCTGGATTTTCTTCCCCTTTGTAACTATCCAAAAGGTGCTACCACCATTGGTGATGGGCTCACCCTTGGCCAGTGGTGGGTCCATCTTGGAGTTGGCTGGCATTGACTCTGTTGGACTTGGAGCAGCTTCTCAAAGAAGCCATCCCTGTAGCCACCCTGCTACCAAAATCTTGCCATGCAAACCTAATACAGACTCACAGGAAATTTCTTGTCCCTTACACACATGTTCCCACAGTTTTGAACCATGCTAAAGACAAGAAAAACTACTGTTACCATTACTCTGGTAAAAGTTTCTGGTCACACAGACAGAAACTTTAAATCTCATGTGTAGTGAGCAAAGTAAAACACACTTCAGAGTTAAAGAATTTTAATCCACAAAAAGTTGAAGATTTCCTTACATAAAGTGGTGTTAAAAGGAAGGAGAGCAAATGCAGGACTGTCTTAACTAGAGTTGGTCAGGACCTCATTAAATGAGTGGCTCTCCTTAGCCTCACAGCGAAAATAATTTGGAATTTTCCTAACCCAGCTGTGATGCTTGTTTGGAAGTGACATAGAACTCCTTCTTTTGATCCCCAATGCCTTGCAGTGGGGCATTCCCCAAATCTGGCCGTGTTCCTTCACAGCAGGATAAGCCTTCCCCAAGAGAAGACCTTTATTATCTTTTAAGCTTTCCAGTGCTAGTTAAAAAAACTGCGAGGTAAGAAGAAAGAGCAGGTCTTTGATAATGAAAAATTTTCAGCAGACAGACAAAGTATGGCTTTCAGCTCTCTCTGTTTAAGATATTTGAAATCTGTATTGCTTACTCAATGTATTGATTTTTAACAAACAAGTCTATTAATGGTATCAGTTTCACATTAAGCTGATCAACTTTTCCAAAGCTGTCATGCTACTAAAGAGAGATGGAGCAAAATTATAAATGCTCATCTTACAAAATATTTTGGCACTTTAATTTCTAATTTAGAACACATGATTTTATCAAAATATTTTATTTCTAATGAATTGCACGTTGTAAAATATTTTAATATGTGCTTAATAGCAAAAATAAAGAATATGGCTAGATTTAAGGTATTAGTCTTGATGTTTTTCTGATTAGTACATTTTTGTATTTCATGACAGATAGTGGTGCTTTGATGTCATACCAAAGTCTTACAGAGTCTCTGGTCTCACAGTAGGGTTAAGTGTTTGTAAAATGTTCAATGCAAAACAGAAAAGAGCTATTTTAGCTACTTCAGTGTTAAATGGCATTTTATGTACAAGTGACAAAATAATGAAATAGTGTAAAATAATGCCTATAAAATGGAAAATATTATTTCAAACAGGAGTTTCAAATAGTTTTTAAATCCCTTGTCATAAGAAATACTGGGAAACAATTCTTCATTCATGAAATGCCAGAAAAAATTATATTGTTAGGGAAAAACCAAGTCAAATACCACAAATACTTATTTCCCAAGGACACTTCTTCCACTGTAGAACTTCCAGTCAGGCATACATTGACTCACTTACCAGATGGATTTTTTTTTAGCATACATAAACCCAGCCAGCCTACCTTTCAGACAATGAAATGACCAATTAGAGGAGAGGAGATGATCCTTATGAAGAAATTCAGAACAGTTCAAAGCATGCAGCAGAGATACAGAGGAGCACCTTTCTTAAAATGGAGATGTTATAAGTGCACAAACAGGAGAGAGACATTTGTTAGCAAACTAAGAATCTTAAAAATAATTAAATGTACATATATGTATACATATGCATATACATATGTTGTCCTGAAGGAGAAATTGTGTGCCTGAAACCTCTACTTTTTCTCCAGATAGATGAGGCAAGATAATAAAATATATTTTTTCCTTGACTGAGTAAAAGCAGGCTTTTCACTATTAGCAGATTCAGGAAACAAATTATTATATTCTTAAATTGCAGGAAGCTTACTCTAAAACAATACAAAAATTTTGAGGAGTGATCCTCTGTGCTCCTTTTTTAGTCAAACCTGTGAATTGCCAAAGGAGCAGCAAGTATAATTCAACTGCATAAATATTAAGCAGTCTAAGCCAGCAGGTTATTGGATTTCATACAGGACATGACTGACTGGTGAGCCCTTCTTCTGAGTGTCAGTGCCAGCAGCAGGGCTCTCTCTCATCCCCTGCCTGGCATTACTGCTCCACCAGCAGCTCTCGTTGCTGTGCTTCAGCCTTTCCCTTTTTGCTTTCAAGGCATTCCAGACCACAACAACAAAGTCCAAGAATTAGAACTTGCTTTCTGATAACGTCCTGAAAATTTCTATTCCAGTCAATTTTCCCTGATTTTCTAACAGTGAGATTCCATTACTGATCTGAACCAGAGTGACTATTGCAGGGGACTAAATCATATGAGATAGCAGACATGGTTGCTCTCACTGGTTCTTTCCACAGTGTTTAAAATAACATATTTAGAGCAGGAGGGGTGTCATTACACTACAGATAAGCAACAGGAAAAAAAGAGATAACTCGACAAGTAGGATCTAAACAGGCTTGCATTATTGTACAAATGATTCTCATTACTTCTCTTTCAGTATCTATAATGCTTCTTTGCAGCACATGTGAAAGGAATTTGAAATTGGGATGTGATACAGCTCATTGCTTTCTAAATCTTCAACTCCTGCTCATCTGCAACAAAAGTTATTAGAAGCTTAGAAGGGATTCACCTCTTTTCTCAAACTTAAAATGTCCTGTAACATGAAAATCCAATGTTTTTAATTCTAATCTAATCCTATAACAAAAAAGTAGTGCATCTGAAATGAGACAAAAATGGACATGCAATGGTAAGCACTCACCTAACACTTTTGCACAACACCTTCCCATCCCCAAGAAATAACCACTGATATACTCAAGCAGGTTAATAATGTTTAAAGAAATGCAACTCATAATCTTTCTCTAATCAAAACTCTTAGAATAAGAAGATAAATATATTCTCTGTGTAAATTGTCTTATTTGCACACAGCCTTTGCTCAGTCCTATTTCTCTGAATAGAAAAAGAATAGCAGGCAACAGCTTCCTCTCTCAGAAATCCCCATTCCAGCCCTTGCAGCTTGCTCTGGGCCCCAAGAAGCTTTTTCTTCTCTCTTTTCTGAGGGCTGCGCTCATATTCCTTCAACATCTCTGCATCCAAAACAGCGAGTTTGCTAAAAATTTAATAACCTCTCTACATGTTTCCCCTACAGTTGGGGAATCCCTGGTTAGACCCACTTATGTCAACCTTTGCGTGCCAAACAGCTTGGGTTTTTTCCAAATCCTTTAGAAAAATCAAATTATTTTTACTATAAAACCTTAAGCTCTTCAGAGTCCTGGAAACTGCAGAAAGACATCTTCTGAGAAAACACATATTTGGAGGTCAAATCACATGTGCAAAGATATAGACAAGGGAAATGACAGGCCCACAGTGCATGGAGTCTGTGCTTCAACCTGCTTTGAGGAGGTTAAGGGAGGGTGAGGTGCTCAGAGGCACGGGACAGAGATTCAGAGCGGGCTCCAGGGGAGCTGAAATGCTGCACCAGGCATCAGCAGCTGAGGGATGGTCCCCAGTACTCTTTTGGGCTGCAGATTTTCAATGCAGGGCCCAGCTGGGGCTTTACCTAAGAGCCACACACATTTAATGAGGCCTGCAGAGTGCTGCAGAGATCCCAGTGCTGCACTGCTGGGAAACTCAGAAACAACATTCCCATGGTCCAGGCTGCAGACAGGACTCCACCATCCAGTAACCCTGAAACAGAGGAGCAGTGGGCAACGACTCTGATGTCAGCGCCCTGGAGTCAAAACCACTTGATTTCCCATTCAAAAAGGAAGCAGCACTGTAATAGGAAGCAGAGCTTTCCCAGACTCTCCATGCCTTGGGCATGAGAAAACGGTTTGCTTAGCACACCACCTCCACACCACAAGGATAATTAACTCGGGTTGTAATTGTCTAGCAGAGCATAGCAGCTTCCTCTGGTGAACCCGTGCTGCTAGCAGTGCATCCTAAGCAATCGTGCCTCTTCATCTCCAGTTCCTAAAGCTAACACTTGACTGTTTTCAGCACAATAAAATGAATCCTTGATTTAATCCTGCTGTTCAAAATCTTTGCCTGAAATTGTAAATGTGCTGCTAATGGACCATGATTCAGGCAACGTAAAAGTTTGCCAAGACTGGAGGTGGATGCTAAAACTGGTGTCAACTAAAATTTTAGAATGGTTGTCTTTCTACTGGACTTCTTGCAGGCAGACCCAGAAATTGAAACCAGATACCTCTGTTGCCTGACAGTGTCTGGCAAAATAGTTATGTAGATGACAGAGACATGAGGGTTAAATAAGAACACAACTATAGTTGCTTAGTACATGTGAGCAGCCCATGGTAAAAGTAAATTCCCATATTAATGCTTTGTGGCGGACCAACTACTTCAGCCTTTATATATTTAATTGCCTTCTAAGCCAAGCTCTCAAATTATTTAACATTAGTGTAGCTCAATTATATTTGTATTCAGTGAGTTATAACAGTATGTAACAGCTGAGGATCTGGTACAGTCTCCCTGTCTCGCAAATACAATCAGTGAAGGCTCCTTTTAGCCTTTTTTCTACTCCAATTTCCCTTATGAGCAATGGAAGAATTTTTGTCAATCACTTGAGAGACATTGCTTTTGGATGTGCTAATTTAATTCAGTGGGACAGACAGATCTATAGCAGCTGGCAGCAGACAAAGGATGGGCTGAAGGAGGTTTTCTAAAGTTAATACTATTCTTGGTGGAGATAATTACTGACTTTTAAAAGCCAACCAATGAGCTGACAGAGTGGCAGTAAACTCCTCGCCTCGGAGGGAGCAGAGGAGAGCAGCATTGTCTTCTGCCACAGCTCTGCATGCAGAGGTGTGTGACTCATGGGAAACTGGCCCAAGAAGTTTCAGTGGAGCCATCAGTTCCCTGCCAGAAGTGAAATGTTCTTCAAGATCAAAGATTCCTGCTAGTGCTTCACTTCTGAAGAAAACTGGGGGAAAATACTGAATTAAAACTTCTAATCCAGCGCCAATACAGTGTTGCACATGACACAAGTTTTGATGGATTGTGAATACTTCAGAGAAGACAAAAATGAGAAATGCTTGAACTGTATACAATAAATGAAATTAAATAAAGTACAAAATATTTTCTTAGGAGAGAGAAATGCCTAAATAGTAAGTGAAAAATGGCAGAGTAGACAGGAGACTGCAAAAAAGTCTTAACAGGTTATAAACTTATTAGTAAGTCAACCAGCTGGTGCTGTTGCAATAATTAAGTTATTCTTTGTTATATTGACTGACATGTGATATTTAATAAACAGAAGAGGTAAACTGCTCTATGTATCATTTGTGGAGCCATATCTAGAGAACTATGCCATCATTTGAACTTCTCACATTATGAAAGCTCTAAAAAGTCATACCTAGAGAAAAGAATGAGGAAACCCTGAAAAATCCAATGAGTCCGGAAAATGCTATATGCACTCTTTTTCTCCATGCCTTTTCTTGGCAGAAGCAATATCTTTCCCAGGACAAAGCCTTTGTTTCCTCTCATCTGTACCTTCCCTATTGGTTTAATTTTTCACAAAGGGTTTTCAGTTTGTTTTATTTTCATACAAACAGTATGTCAGCATTGAGCAGACAGTAGGAATGGCTAGTCACAGGTAAAAACATCTGAAGTAGGTATTTTTACTGAAGTTATGTAGTCCTCCAACACTGCATAGGGTATAAGGATGTTTTAAAGATGACCAACTATTGATACACTCACCACATTTGGCTAATATCCAAATGGGTTAAGATTTAGTAAATGAGATACAGGATGTTAGATAACTTCTGGCCTTAATGACAGATTAGCACAGGAACATATTATATGGGACAGGTATGAAATCTTTGTTCTCTAAGTCTGGTTAAGCAATGTGAATTTGTAGTACATGTACATGCAATTTCCTTTGGGCTATGCAGGTGACTGACACACGCATGAGCCACCCCCAGGGTAGAATGTGATATAGGTGACATGTAAAGGCAGTTTAATCCATAACAGGGGCCAAAGTCAGGCTTCACAATGCAACACAGTATAAATTAAAACTTTTGAACATCATTAAGTACTGTGTAGTACTGTAGCCCAGGATTTCCCAGGGACTTTTTTTCATTAATGAAAGCAGTACTAGCAATGGCAACTGGTTTCTACTCTCAGCAGTGGCAGCACCACTTACTGAGACCCTGGCTCATCCTAGCTTGAAATGGCTCATAAATCACTAATGGTTCATATAACATAGTACCCCTTTAGCTGGGCAGACAGATCTGAGGTCGTTCTGTTTGAGCCCGGAAAGATGGCCAGAAATGTTTAGAAGCAATAGGAGTTGCTATCCATGTAAGGCATTCTTTCTTCAGGCAATACAGTCAATTTCTCTTGCAAGGTAGTCAAAACTTCGTGGTGCTGACTGCCCTCTCATCTGGGCAAAATACAAAACTGTACAGCAGTTCTGCCTGTTTGTCATTCTAAACTAAACTTTCCTAGAGGAACTTCAAAGCCAGTGCATAAAAAACCCCATAACATAACAGATCAACCTCACAACCTCTTGTGATTAGTGTCTTTGTTTCCAACCAGTTGTCAAAATGACTATCCAGCCACATATGTTATTTCTGTTAGTTTTCATCTCACGCTACTCTCACTTAAGTGAAATTAATCTAGAATCCAGCACAATAACCATAGCTTAAAGTACGAACAATTTAATTCAAATACTCTGCAGAAAAAAACCCCAAGCCATTGTTAGAAGGTATAGCAGTATTGGGGATGAAACCATAACCCCCTGAACTACAGCCTTGGAAGCTGAGGAGGTTCACATTGCTGCAATCTTAGCACTTGGAACAGGAGATTCAGATTCCACTTTAAAGTTATTCTAGTGCTGGGAAGACCCCTAATTAACACTATGTGAATCATTTCTATTAATTGACAAGCTTCATAAAAATAGCCCTGCTTTCTAAAGTTTCCAGTGTAGCTTTCTTTTACTTATTTTTAAATGGGAAATAGTTCAAGAAACTGACAAATTTTTGAGCTAGATTTTTTGAGATACTGATGAGGTTTATGATGTCATTGTGACTGTATCATGGTCCTTCAAAATCAGCTGTGCTCCCAGTTTCTGAGTCTACCAGTAGTAACAGCCAAAGTGGAATGGAATGGAATGGAATGGAATGGAATGGAATGGAATGGAATGGAATGGAATGGATGCCATCTCTCCACATGGGAGATGGTTTCACCAGAGCAAATACTGCCTGGGGACAGAAGTCTTTGTTCTACTTCAGTGTTAAGCACCTGCTGAGTAAGCCAAATGTAACCAGCTGGCCCACTTGAAGGGACTACAATTCTTCCATTGTGGAAATTAAGCACCCTGAATAATCTGGGTCATTTTCAGGAGTATCATTTACTGTTTAGCCAACCTAATAGCAACTTAAAACATTCTGTAGCAATTTACTGATGGAATTTTTCAGTAGCCTATTTGTTGAAAGGAAAACAATTAAAAATCTGTTACAAATTCGGTATTTTCTATTAAGAGAGATTAAAATTATTTTAAGCGCGGCACATTTATTGGCATAGGATCCTATATTATTACATCCAGCTTGTCTGTAGTAGAATAAGCACCTTCTGCATCCACAGAGGAACATAAATAGATTACCTGGCTAAAAAAAAAAGTTTTATTTAGAACTCTGTAACCTCAGGCCATACTTTGAAAATCATTCTAATAAGGCCTCCATATGCTGGAAGTTCACTTGGTCAGTTTTCCAGCTGATTAGATTGCTATCTGAGGTGACAAATGACTTTTCTATAGTTTGTGATTTAACTCATTAATCTCAGGTATGTATTGATGGCATAAACCATATCAAATCACAGCTAGAGGAAGTGATGCACCTACTTTGTGAATTAATTGTGATCAAATATTCTTTTGAACTTGCACGTGACATAATCTGCTGATAAATGTGTGTTTTAAATTGAGATTGCAAACAGACCTGGTGTAAGTATGATCACACAGAATATGGATCACTGTTTGAACAACCAAAAATGAATACGTATATGAGAAGGTTCATTTGTTTGCTTCAGCCTTTCAGACACATCAAGTATCTGAAACACAGGAAAAAATTGGCCCACAGGGACTCCTTACTGCCATGCTCAGACTTCTTCTAATGACTGGCTGAAAACAGCTCAGCTATTTCTACATTTAATTTCTCAATCTGAACTGACTAGAAGAGAGCTGTCTCAAGGCACAGACAAATTAGACAGCTAAGTAGAAACTGTCTAGCAAAAGAAAGAAAGACAGGATGTTCTAGCCTTCTTTCTCCCTGATAGTCTCCGTTCTTGATGCTATTGCAGCAGGATGGGTCAGAGTATCCAGGGGATGACAGTAGGGTTTTAACCACACCCCATATTCTGCCCTCTGAAAGCCCAGGAAACACTGAAGGTGAATGAGAATGGTGGAAGAAAAGAAAGAAGGAAAGAAGGAAAGAAGGAAAGAAGGAAAGAAAGAAAGAAA
>JAYDZK010000169.1:96641868-96652357 GCA_034509185.1 Euphonia xanthogaster
AGAAAGAAAGAAAGAAAGAAAGAAAGAAAGAAAGAAAGAAAGAAAGAAAGAAAGAAAGAAAGAAAGAAAGATTGATTCCTGGTTCCAGGCAGAGTATGCTGAAGCTGGACAATTGATAAGAGAAGGGATTTACTGCAAGATCTGCAGCCTACACCTTCCTATGTAAATCCTTTCCAACCACACTTCAGCTGGGTCTCCAGGCTTTGATGATAGCCTTCTCCAGGGAGAATTTTTTTTGCAACCTAGCCCTTCGTTTGAGGGTCACTCCCACTGAGCAGGACCTTTTTCTCTGTCATAACCATAACACCAACCTTACCTCTACATTTCGACAACCCTTAGCTATAGCAGGTGTCTCCATCCATTGCTTTCCTATACACTTTCTCCAAATTTTCAGCATCCTCCCCATAAACCTATTCCTCCCTAGAAAACTATTCCATCAGCCTCGACATCACAGCTGAATCTTGCCTGAATAGCTGAGAAACCTTGAGGCACTTCATGGTTGTCTTTGATCTGTCTCTGAAAAATGCACCTGTCAGGATGCAAATGTGTACCTAGACATTTTGGAAGTTTGTTGCCATCTGCCTTGCAGTGGGTGGAGAGAATCACAAATCATACTCATTGCAAATGGGAGACACTTCAGTTCTTCTTCAATTTACGTACAATTATTACTTATTTGTAGTCACATTTCTTATACTTTGTAAATTACAGGTTTACCTGTAAACTCCAAGTGTCACTCTGCTGATTTTATTCAGCCTCTTCAAATCAAATTAGTGGATTTTTGTGAGGAGGAATATTCCCCTGAGAGGAAGTAAAGCCAGAAGAGAATCCCCATCTCCTGTCAAGAGCAAATTCTGACCTACCAAAAGTAACATGCTCTGTATGTAAGTCTCATTGAATCCCATTGACTTCCATGCTTTGCTTCTACCCAAAAGGCATATGCACCTTAGATATTTGCAGTGTAGCAACCAGGCATCTCCCTGGCTGCATGATTCTCTGGCTGCCCCCCACTGCTCTCCACTCACACTTCCCACCTGAAGTGCTGCAGCTGTCCCTGTACATGGCAGGGAGGTTGGAACTGGATGATCTTTAAGGTCCCTTACAACCCAAACCATTCTGTGATTCTGTGACCAACACCATGCATGCCATATGCTTCCAGTTTGCTTTATATACCTGATCACTGATCTCTGATCACAATTTGATATGTTTTGGGATCTCTGAAGACAGACTTCCCCAAGCGTACATACAGTGATCTGACACCTTGAGTATTGATACTAGCATCAAACCTGAAGTCTCTCCTAGTAAATTGCTCCCTACAACCCACTCTTTTTGACAAAATAAATCCTCTTTCCTCTGTTCATCCCATATACAAGGTGCCATGGTCTCAGGCAACAGAAAGGGACAATACTGTACATCTAACACTACTCCTTCCCCAGAATGACACCTTAACTGCTCTATACATGTCTTTATAATATGCTTATAATTGAATTGCTATGATAATTTATATAACCCTCCTCCTCAGAGATGTTCTGTGGAACACTCTGCTGGATTCCAGCCTAGTCTACAGGCTCCCAAAATCTAGGAGTTGTCTGTCTGCAGTCAAATATTTGTATAATTAAAATAATGAATTATCTCTATTGAAGATAAATTTAAATTCATCAAGAAGCTTACATAAACTGAGTTGTGGGCCAAGATTTTCCCCACTCACCCAGCTCTCAGTCTACAACCTAACTAGTCTACAACCAGTATACAGCACCTTTTTGGTTTTCTAAACTGCTCCTAAAAATAAAACCAATTTACAGAATCTCAGGCTCACAGCATAGCACAACACCCTGCCAGGGTCTCTCTAGCCCTGTTTCTAATAAGCCATTCCGAAACGTTCTCTCCTGAAACAGAAGGATCATTAGTTTTCAGGTACTTCTCATAAGGTTTCAAAGGGTACCTAAAAATAGGTCACACTGATAAGAGTTTCATTTGACAAATGTCAGGCTCTTCTAATACTTCCCTTTGTAAGACAAAGGGCAAGCCAACATTTTCACAGCTGTCAAGTAACTCTCTGCACTGAAACACAGTAGAATAAAACCTGACAGTGAACCATTGCTGCATCTGAGTCCTGGTTACATAAGGTAGTATAGGAAAATGAGTGTTTTTCAGATTAACTTTAATGTCAAGGCTGGTAGCATGAATGTAATTATGGCTGATATTTTTATGCTGCAGTCTGACAGATAGTTAGTAATAAATACATCACCTCATGCAGAAAATGGGCAGACTTTCAGTAATACAAAAAGGAAGGTGTCAAGTACTAGTACAACTTTTGTGCGTTTGCTTTCTCTTGGGTTTTATTATTGCCTTTGAAATGCTTCAGATCACTGTTTTGGTTCTCAACCTCTTCACCTCACCTTTCAAAATGGCTTTTGAGAGCAGGTCAGATTTCCATGACCTAGCAATGCTTATGGCATCCATCTTTCAACCAAGAAAGTGAGACCTGTGATCTTCAGGACAAAAAGCATTAATGAATCATGAAAAGTGAGGTGAGCTTTAAGTGGTGTGACTACTGCCTACATTGCTGGACAGTGAAGTCAGCATGGCCATGGAACTGGCACAACAGCAGGGAACTCTAGGCCGTGGGTGCTGGCTGCACAGGAGGATGGCAGAGAAGTGCAAGTCAGGGGGAAACAGACAGTGCAAATAGTATGGATGGGCGGGGTGTGAAAAAAAACACCCTTTGAGAGGATAAAAACAGGTTGTCTTCTCTGCCAAAGCAACACAAATCACGCTGATGGAGAAAAAATCTACAGGGGTTGATGACACTGAGACATTCTTGCCATTTTTGTTCTATATTATGACATTTACAGGAGATTGGAATGCATTAACAAATTAGAGAACTACTTTTTTCCCTGTCCATCGTTGGTTTTTCACTACAATAAGCTGAGAGTTTAACAGATTTTTTACCAGAGCAAAATCAGTTCATGGCAGAAAGTCAAGAGGACCCAATACCATCACACCCCTCAACCTCTCCTATCTTTATATTATGCACCTCTCCTATCTTTATTTACCCATCTCTCACAGAATGAGCATTTATATTTTTTAAAGTGCTCCCTATCACCATCAGTATTTAATTCAAGGACTCTTTTAATCAAATGGCCAGCAGACAAGACAGGATCTAAATCTTATGTTCATCAAACTTCAAGGTTGTTTTAATCAAGCCATTTTACATGAATGCACTACATCTATCATTAGAGCGGTTCCATGTGGTGATTTTATAAATTCTTCATTTAATGATTGTGTAAAATTCTTCTTCCATACCCTCAGGAAATTAATAACTTTTAATATCTTATTAAAGAATGAGCTTTCATTCTAGGGTTCAATAGTAATTTATTCTAGATTATTATTTATCAATAATATTGCTGAAGCAAATTTTAATTTCCAAAGAAGCCTTTGGTCATCTTTCTGTAGAAAAAGTCATCCAGCTAAAAGAAACTGGAGTCATTTTCAGATTGATCTGGACAGTGAAAAAAATTATTAATGCACATCATAAGAACATTTGCATAAAATTTATTTAAATGAGCTACAATCTCACAAGTATTTATAGCTGATCAGTTTCAACAAGCAGCAAAAATCACCATGCCAGTTCTTTGCAGGTTTCAGAATTGATGACACTGCCTTTCAGGACTGCATCTACTAAAAGTACAGAATAGAGGTATTCACTTCTGTATGAACAGTGGCTTAGAAATGAGAAATAATAGGGTATTCTTGTGGTTTCATAACATCAGTGATTGCTATAAGGTAGAAGAAACAGAACAATTTAAGCATCTAGTCTGCAGTGCCATCTTCTGTGCTTTAATGCAACATAACTATTGATTTCCATTTCCCCTTTTTAATAAATTATTACTATCTGTGGCAAGTCACCTTCTCTGAGCATTAATACTGGTTTGGAGTCTTTATTTCAAATAATGTCTTTAGGTTTCTGTGTCATGAGTAGCAACAAGTATGCTGCAAGTTTAGTCCTGTGTGATTCAGTGTAGTACAGGCTATACTACTTCAAGAAAGTCATGTTGATGATTTGATCTCTGCCTAAAATCTTCCATGCTGCTGTTCAACACACTCCTCTTGAAATCAGCCTGCTATTTAACCAGTTTTTGTGGGTTGCAGTAGTTAATGGCATATAAGTATCCCACCCCACATGGGCAGTTCATCCTATCAGAAGTCCTGCATGGAGGCCTCTCTGCTGAAGTGTCAATTCTCCATTAGGGTGCTAACATTACCCTAGAATTGTAGATTCACGATGTTTCACAGCAGTTTTCAGCAACAAGTAGAGTCAGGTGCCACATATAAGCTACAATGATAATTGCACCCTTCAAGACTGTTTTCACAGCTTCAAGTTTGTACCTAAGCTACTCAAAAAAAAAAAAAAAAAGAAAATTTACTGAGAAGTACAGATGCTCAGCCATAAAAAACAAAACAGAACTCTATTTTGAAATAGAAAAGGAAACTCAGAAAGGAAATGGGAAATCCAGGCACATGCAATGGATCCTGGTTTGAAAGCCAAGTCCTGATCTTGGCAGCAGGCAAGATATGACACTTTCATATTTAGACTTGACTCTAAATATGCTTGAAGGAACATGATGAGGAAATTCTTTCCATGATCTGGTTTTAGACATTTTCAGCACTAAGGCAAGCTGGATGGGCATAATGGAGAGCAGAGTACGTGACCCAGATGCCAAATTTTCGTCTCTGTGCAACATATATGGAAACAGATTTGTACTTGAAAACTGTGTTTGGAAGTGATTATTACGGACTCCTTGTAAGAATGGATACACTGTAAGGGAATTATAAGCACTCGGTGATGAAGAAGAAATTTGTTACATCTGACATTGTCACAATTTGTTGAGATGCAAAACATAAATGGCACATGAAACTCACACAATTTGTTTTATAATGGTAAAATGGAAAATGGGATTATAGAAGCTGAACTCTCCCTTGAAAGTAATATCTGTTTAAGCTGGATTGGTGATTCAAACCCAGGGATCATGGGTGCACATAGATCAATGTTGTGCTTAACATATCTTACAAAGAGCACCTGCTACTGACTAATTTGGCCTCTGAGTTATGAGAATGTGTTTCCTTCTAAGTAACTACTGATTATGTGAAAGAAAAATCAAGCTCTTACAGGAGTTTGAATTTGAGAAATGCAGACTGGTGATTTCATATAGTTGGTGGTCAAACTTCTAAAACATCCCTAGAAATATGTATGATGATTTCATAATGCACAAGGAATTACAGAAAAAGAAAAGGAAGATAATTTTGGACTTTATTCTGCCAGATAAAGCAGAATAACTACAGCATTTGGAGTTAGCCGTTGCCTAGAAACTGCGGATCATGACCTCTTATTCAATAAAAACAGACACTGCCCCAAACATAGATATATAAAGAAAATGCATAATACTTCAAACCAGTTTATATTCAAAACCTGAAGAAATTAATGAAAATACTAATTAGAAGGGAAAATGCTGACTGGCAAAGAAATTAATAAAAACCTCTGGAGTTTCCAAGTGACACTGTTAAGAATGGGAATGACCTTAGCTAAATTATTGCCTTCATTCACTGGCAAGGACAAAAGCACAAAATTTTAAGGGAAATTTGTGGAAAAAACCATGAAATTGTGAACAAAATAGGAGCTATGAATTGCCAAAAGTAGTTTAGAACAGCATTTATACAGAATATAAGAATTAAAGACATTCTAAAAAATATTGAAAGTGTATTGGGAACAAAATAAATTATAGAAAGGTCTATTAACAAATGCAGATTGTAAAATTGTCAATGACGACATGGAAAGAACAGAAGTTTTTAATTAATACTGTGTCTCTATATTTGGAAAGAAGCAGAGTGCTGCATTCATACCATATGAGGACAGGGAGGCAATTTCTAGGCTATTAATAAGCCTTAGGAAGAAGTTAGACAAGATTTACTTAGGATAAACATTTTTGAATCAGGAGGCCTAAAACATTTGCATCAGAGCATCATAAAATGCTGGTTAAGAAAATTTGTGGTTCATTGATATTAAATTATAATAAAGATTGCATATATATCTTTTTATACCTACATTCATATAATGCTAGGAAGCCTCAAAATAGCTAAGAAAATGTCAATATAACAAATAAAAAAGAAGAGTGATATAACTGAAACCTGATTAATTGGTTGGTCTTAAGTCTCAATAGAAATCCTAAAATATCTGACTGAGGATTTAACAAATGAATCAGACTGTGTAAAAAAAAGATACCTCCTTCCAATTTACCCAAATTTGATAGTATTAAAATTTTGGTTGATAAAGGCCACGTGCAGAGATTACATCTTCACTTATCCTTAGCTGCCAGTGAGTCAATAATGCCCCATCTCAAAGTGCTCCACTCCTGGAGCTGCAGGAACGTTCCTGTGCAGCTCCACAGCCGTGCTGATCAGCCTCCCTCTCAGAAAGAGCAACCACCCAAGGCACAGCACCATTCTGCTTTATTCCCTGAGGCCAGCTTGTTCCTTGGTGGATTAAGGAGGTCTTTACCCCATCACACCACATTAACCCACGCTTAGGTTCTGTAGCCATTTTGGAGTGTATGTCATTCAGTCAAAATATTAACACGATGAAAAACAACACCACTAACACCTGCTAAATTAATTAATATTTCATTCATTTAGCATTAATTGTTGACAAGTGTCAGCGCACGATTGCTGGCAAGAAATAGCTGCCAAAGGATTTTTTTTCACTGAGGTTCCACCTGGAGTGTGGAGGACATTGATGATCCTCTTTAGTAAAGGTCTCAAAGACACTGCAATAGGTAGTTATAAAAATGCATTGCAAGTCTCCAAATATTTTTTCAAATTTCAGTGAATGAGATGGGCAAGATGCTAAAATTAGAGCTAACTGAATTTCTTGGGGAATTGCTTTCATAACTATTTCCCTTTTTTTTTAAATAGAAATCAAAGTCATAAAGCAACAGGGAAAATAACTCACAATTACAGAATAAGGGACTACAACCTGGTATCTAGTGAGACAGAAAATGTTTGAGATTAACAATCCAGTGCATATTTCCCTTAAAATGTTATCATAAATAGGTGACATGACTCAAGAAAAATGGAAATTATGGGCACTTTATTTCTGTGAGTTAGAAATTTAAACTCTGCAAACACAGTGTGTGGAGGAAAACTGGTAGTAGGTACAATAAGTAGATATAATGTCATATTCGTAATCAAAGGATTTTGAAGTTGAAGAGTGTTCAAAAAAGCTATGAAATTTTTGGAGAACTGTAGAAATAGCCCCCAGTTGAGAAATTCAAGAAAAGAAGATTGAGAAAAGGCTTGAGGAAGCAACTTTAGAAGGCAATTATGAATGTTACCAGGCTCTTAAATGTAACAAAGAAAGATGTAAAAGAATCAGTATAGTAATTAAAATTTGAGGTTGAAGAGTGGATGATAAAAATTAGGATGGATAACAGGCCAACCAGTGTGGTGGATTTTTTTTATAGCTTTCCTAATGTATTCAATTAAATATATGATGTCATTCTAGGAAAAAAAAAAAGTAATCTAAAACGCAAACAAATTATGTGAGGAAAACTGCCAGTAGCGGTTCAAAACACTTGATCTGATGGCTCACTCTGGCCTTAAATCTTTGCAAGCACATGAAATTATTCACTGATTCTCAGGGCTTACATAACAGCAGCCACCAGTGAAAAGATTTCTTTCCAGCTGGCTAAAAGAGTATTTCCTGGAAGGCAGTGACCTGGCCTCAGTTATTCATGCTTTTGTCATTTCTCATTTAGACTGCAGTGATTCAGCGCTCAATATAAATGGTCATACTGTTTCAGTGCTTACAGAAATTCAGCTGTTAAGGAAGGCTACATTTCATTCCAACAGTGCAGTCCCCTGGAAACCTATCAGATGTATCTGCCAGGATTTTTCTTACCTTTCCATAGACTACCTAAAGAAGTTCAAGGTCCTGATTCCTTTCCTTAGGATACACCATGGCTGGAGCTCAGGAATGAAAAGGTCTCCATAAAGTTTTTTGAGGAAAACCAGTTTTCTCTAATATAGTGGTCTCCCTATCCCTTGCCCATAACTGTATCTAATTGACATCTTATGGGTCAGACCAAGCTGCTTCTGTCCATGCTCCTAACCTGTAAAGACTGCAGCCCATTGTGATTCCCCTTATTATTATGTTTGTACATGTTGTATTTACATTTGTAGAATGGTTTGAGCTGGAAGATACCTGAAAAGGTCACCTAGTGCGACTTCAAGTCAAAGCTTATCCAGGTTCAAATTTAGGTCCATTGTCCAGTGTCTCTACAAGGAAAAAATATTGCAAAATCCTTCTGTGTTACCTAGTTGTGTCTTTGACCGCTCATGGTGATTTTTTCTCATCACTATATAGTGTGGTATTCACATACTCTCTGAACATAATTCTCTCTCCCAGAATTTGTCCTGGGAAGTTGAAAGTCTGTGAGAAAGCTCAGACAAAGAGAAACCAATTCTTACCTCTATTCACTGTTCTTGTTGGTTCTGCACTTGTGAAATGTGTAAGATTGTTTACCTGAAGTGATTTGTCAATTAGATTCTGCTGAGGATTGTTTTGTTTCCTTAGCCAGCTGGGTCAAAACTGTATCCTAACTGTCTCAGACAGTCACAGGTTTTTCTTTAGTATCTTTTGTATAGTATTCTTTAGTATCTCTTTAGTATAGTTATAATATAGTATTAATGTAATATAGTATAGTTTAATAAAGCAATAGTTCAGCATTCTGAATCAATAGAGTCAGATGCCAATCATTCCTGCATCAGGGGCACCCTAAATACTATAATAATAGTACTTAACTTTTTGAAATTTTTAGCTGCTGGGTCTCATCCTTTTGTTGTATCAGGCTCTGAGAAATTTGTTTCCACCTTCTCTATACCCACCCAATTGGTTTAGCTAAACACAGCACAGTTACCTCTTCCCCGTAGTCTTCTCTAAGTGGGTCAAACCCAGCCTCCCCAAACTCCTGCTCCTTCAGTATCTTATGATAGCCAGCCCCAAACAAGACAAAGTAATTCAGGTGCAACCTCATAAATGCTGGATAGGCAACAGAGAATAATCACCTTTCTGGACTGGCTGGCTGTGTTCTCCCTATTGCAGCCCATACACTGTCAGCCTTCAGTTCTACAATGCTTACCCCTGACTTATGTTCCACTTCTTGCCCACAGTTCCTTTTCTACAAAATGTCTTTATCTAATGTATCCCATCTGATTTGGGGTATCCCATACCTGGTCATTATGCAGCCAATTCTGTGTCAGAGTCAAGTTTTCTTGGGAAGGGAGTAATCCAAGATGATGGCATTTAGGGCCAAAGTCTAGGCTTTTATAAACGTAATTGCTTTATTCAGCATGTGAAGAATAAGCCTCAAACTATTAATTACACCAGTGTTAAGAAACTTGAATGCTGAATTTCTCCCCCCTTCCACTAAAAAAAAAAAAATAAATTAGCAAAACAAAACTCTGAACACACTTTCCCTGGTGCAGAGAGAATATAAATATAAACTGCTCAGAACAGATGTTCAAAGGCTGACAGCCATGTTTTTCACTGCACTGGAAAAATGTATGAATACTTTAGTGCTAAGCCCAGAGTAACAAAGAAAATGAGAAGGAAAGAGTATTCTTGCTACTTACCTTTTTTTTCTGTTTGGCAAATTACATTATTACAAAGCTATAAAAGTATGATGATCATTATGACAAATGATCTAAATATGACTAATGTTATCAGCCAGATTATGGAAAAAAGCTTATTCTCAGAGTGTTGCAGTTAAGGGCAAAAAGCACAACAGGATCTGTCATTCTGAGTAAAACAATCCAGAAAACCTCATTCAGTAATTTCCATGTTCAGTGCCAGCTATATGCAACTTGAATTAGCATGTGTGTTTGGACATGTGCCACCTTTCTTGACAACACGAAGAAAGAAAAAATCTACATGTCCATTGGCAAGCTGCCCTGATAGTTAAGCACATTCTTGAGTTAAAAATATGCACATTATTTTCAGCCTAAATTACTTTACCTTTAATTTTCATCTGTTTGGAGTACATTTAATGTGTGTGACTGCAGGGTCAAACAGTCTCCTACTAACTGACACCCTATCCTGGTGGAGGCACTTCGTATTCGTAATTAATTCCCTCTTAAATACCTCTTGTGCAAGCTAAATAAATGGAGGGATTTTTACCATAAAATATTTTTGTAAGTCTTTTATTGAGAACATGAATTGCCTTTTAAAAATATATTTTCTTTACCGCAATGAATTGAAAGCAGGATATAACAGCAATATATTACAGTCATCAATATTTTGCTTAGCTCCTGTTATTTTACCACCTCAGGACCCTCAGTTAAAACTTTCTCATTTTGAATCCAAGGATGATACTAACAAAACCAACAAAATTAACAAAAAAAATTAACAGCCCCCCACCCCAGATCGGAAGAGCGCGTG
>JAYDZK010000169.1:96652457-96671104 GCA_034509185.1 Euphonia xanthogaster
CCCCCTCAAAACCCAAACAAAAATCCCCACCAACCAACCAAAAAAACCCAGTTCTCGCTGAGCTGCTTGAGTTGCCATGTTCTCCAGACCCACAGAAAAACATGCATACACGCCACCCCTTTAGGAGGTTACAGCATAACTTCATTCTTGTGCTCCAGCTGAACTTCACGGTGCTCTCGAAATCACCAATACTTTTCATTTTGGGGGAGATTAAGAAATTGAGATGTTCTCCATATCCTAGTCACATTGTCCCCAGCATCTTGTCTTGAGACCCTTCTGACAGTGACCAAAAGAGTCAGCATAATTGTTTGCATTGTTAAACCTCTGACAATCATAGAATCACGGAATGGTTTGGGCTGGAAGGGACCTTAAAGATGATTTCGTTTCATCTCTTTGCTGTGGGCAGGGACACCTTTCACTAGACCAGGTTGCTCAAAGCCCCATCCAACCTGACCTTGAGCACCTCCAGGGATGGGGCATCCACAGCTTCTCTGGGCAACCTGTGCCATTGCCTCACCACCCTCACTTTAAATAATTTCTTTCTAGTCTCTAATCTAAACCTACCCTCTTTCACTTTGAAGCCATTCCCACTTGTCCTGGCACTACAGGACTATTTGTGGTCCTGGCAATACAGGATTATTTACCCTTGTAAATAGTGTCCCTCCATCTGTTGCAGCCTTCTTCCTGGTACTACCTATGGATGAGGCAGGCCTAGGGATGCTGCCACAGACCACACCACATACAAGCTACTAAAGACATCATGGAGGTAAACAGTAATGGAGCAGGCATAAAAACAACCATGGAGCCACATTCAGATAGATCTAGTATTCCTTGACATTAGTGGGAACATTTCCATTGGCTTCAGTGAGTACAGAATTGCCAAAAAACAATAGATTTTTTGTGGTTGTTTTTGCATTTCAACAAGCTGGATTTAAATTCATTAACATTCCAAATGAGATCGATAATGAATAGTTCAGTAATAATTACCAGGACTCCACAGAAAATTCTATAAATTATGTCATGAGCTATACACTGCATGTGCCAATTTTCCATAAACAAGGGATTATTGCACTCTCTGTTTTCTAACAATAAGCACATTTGGTAATTGTGACTAGAACTATACAATATTCATCTGAATTTAAAGTTCTGCTCATTCATCTTTTGCCAAAATTTTCCTTCCATTCCAATAACAGGTCTGTAAGAAGTAGATTCATCTGAGCTTTCCTCCAAGGCAAGGATGTTCTCCTGAACATTAGAATATGAACTGAAAAATCATGTTCTAATTAATTTGCTAGGGCTAAATGTGATCTACCAATAACTAAATCAAGTTACTGCAAGACACCTGAGCTGCAGTCTAGAACAATTTTGTTGCATATCTCATAGGGCTGTAGTGTTTATCCTAAGGTTCAAGCTCCTAGAGTTAAGTGACTATCTAAAAATCTCTTTTAAATAAATACAAATATAAATTATTGGACTTCCTGGTTATGGACAGTGCTTCCAATATGAGGGTAGAGAAGGCCATAGTAAAGAATTTTACTTTAAAAATTACTTTTCATCCTATTTCATTAATGCATAATCCCTGGGTACAATATTTGCCTACACTGTAGATCAAAATCAATGGTTAAGTCAGAAATCAGAGATGAAAAGGAAGAGATTTTTATAAAGATACTTTTAAATTGTGGAGCAAAATTGCCAGTTGAGAATATATTGGTGTGCTTAGTGAACACTGGATTCTCAGCAGTTAGTAAGCAAGGAAAGAATTTATTTTTAAACAGAATTTAAAAATCATGTTTACAGAAGTTGTAACTGCATTTCCAGAATGATTACATGGAACTATAAATGTTACTGCAGTCAAAATTTAAACTGGTGGTTTGAGTCTAAATGTGGAAGATTATCCAACATATTCCCTCACAAATTAGCCTATGAAAAAATTCATATGCTGACCAATTCTTTTAATATCCAATACCATGGAGCTGAAAAAAAAAAAGAACTCATTCAGTCAACTTAATCCAGAATTTTTTTTTGGAAGTACCAATCTTAACTGTGTAATCATAGCTATGATTTTACCCTTTTGAACCCAATGTTTACCTTCTGTCCACTACTCCAAATGGAAATCTGCTTCAAATGAGCATTCGGTCTGGCAGAGAGTAGAAAAAAACTTAACATTTTCATCTTTTGTGAAAATTATGTTCGTGGACACTATCTGAACTTACTTGTTCTTATACCAATACCATTCTTCACTGAAAAAATACATCTTTTATCTCTCTGATATGCACTATTTTTAGGCAAACCAGCCAAGCTCCTTTAATCTTTTTTTAAACTAAATTCTGAAACTCCTTGGTCATCCCAGTATCTCTTATCTGCAGGGTCCCTGAATACAGTTTTCCTGACTGTAGCAATCAGAAGCATTTAATTTAAACAAATGAATTAATTTCCCTGATACAGCCATGTCTGTATTGATAAATCAGCTGTATGTGAGGGACATTAGTTGATGTGGCATGGCTCATTTCTGCACAGGCAAGCACTCCCTGGCTTTCAGCACTGTCCTGAGAATCCTTCCAGGTCACATCATTGGTCCCCATCTAGGTCCTGTTTAATTTATTTGCATAATTGCAGTATATGATGAATACGACACTGGTAAAAATGCTGCTCAGTTTTTCCTGGAATTACTTTTCCCAACGTATCCTAGATCTCACTTTGCATGCCTGACCCTCACAGATCACATCCTCCCTGAAGTCAGCTGCTGTACTTGCATTTTTCTCCATCTAACTACAGTAATCTTCCAGGATTTTACCAAGACAAAACGTTTGGATTGTCCAACTCTGAAATTTACAATTTTGTTCAGTTCTGCAAGGGGTCTTCAAGATTCTCATGACTGAAAATATTTCGTGTCTACACTGTAGACTAGTAAATCAGACTTACAAATTATAACAGACAAGGAGCAAGGAATTTAACAACATGATACAGTGAAAAGGTTTTTTTTTTTGTATATGAAAGATTACAGTATTTACTTGCTAAGAGAGTGCACGAGTTACTAAAATAAACACAAACACTGGGATTTTTTTCAGGTACAGTCACTGATAGTCATATGACAATATATTCCCCCATTTCCTCAATCTCATTCCAAGGTTGCATCTGTTAATAAAACACCCTGAGAGATTTCATGTGAATCTGTTAAAACAATACCCAGAGAAATTTCGTGTGCATTTTATGACATTAAAATCTCAGTCTGCGCCTGTTTATCTAGCTTTCATTTGGAGACTACATGTGAACACTCAGATTCTTCATCCCCAGGAAATTTATAACCAAATCAGCTTTAGTACTCCCTTCACTCAAATCTTTGATAAAAACCCCAAAGCATTCTGGTCAAATTCAAATGCAATACAAATAAAAGCAACACAGACTTTGACTTTTTATTTCTTAAATGTCTTATCTCTTAGCCACCAGAGGAAGCTTATTGAGGCTATGAATAGTTGAAATAAGTGATTGATAATGAAGAGGGGGAAAAGTTAATTAAAGATTTAAAACGAGAATTTTGATACCCTATGTGTTCAAACAAAGTGCCTTTCTTAGATCCTACAAAGCCTTACCCGTATGCTAATTTCATGGAAATGAGGTTTATTATACTCTGTGGATTTTTCATTAAACAAGCAGAGACATAACCATATATACTCTTCTCTCCCTACCCCAAGCTCTCACACATTCTGTGAAAGGTGTGATAGCTACTTTCTTTTTATCAGTTTTTATCCCTTGTCAACTTCTCTTTGTTGAATCAACATAAAAGAGGCCGTTCCACAAACCGTGTAAGATGGATCCCCAGCCTGCCTGAACTCAGCATTTCTTATGATCTACCCCAGCCTTGCTCATTTCTGCTGGGCTGTAAATTGCAAACTTTCCACACACAAACTGCTTGTTTGTAATGGTGTCTGCCTCAGACTAACTATCAAACCATGCCAGGCACTGGGCTAAGATCTTCATATTGCATTCAAAACACTCCAGTTCTCAAGGCTGCTATTTTGAACATATCTTCAGCCTGTGTCCAGACTTCAGATTCAGAAGATTTTGTCAGATCCTTCTTTGGGCTCTTTTCCTGAAGAAATTGCCTTCTCTTTCAGAGCCTTCCACTAGGCCCAGAGTGGATCCACCAGGACAGGAGAATGCAGATATTTCTTTTTATTTTTCCCCTCCTAACCACAGCCCTTTGTACAGTGTGTATCATGTGCTGTGTTAATGCATGTAGCACTTCAGATAAAAGGGGAAAAAGAGCCAGCTCAGGTTTTAGTTGTCACCAATAAGCACTGTCTCAAGCCCATCCATCGACCTCAGAAAGTTAAATAAGACTACCTGGAAAGTTCTTTCAGACTTAATGGTGATTACAATTGCTTGGGAGACATCTTCATACTATTTTCTGAAGCAGCCTTCTATTCATAGCTATTCATAATACCATGTCTCTGAACACACTTTACAGCTGAAAACAAGAAAAAAGCTACTCAACTTCTCCAGTCTTCTCTGCTGGATTTACTCTCTTCGATTTTTGCCCAAAAGATTAATAGCTTAGTTGACTTTTCTACGCATGCTTGGTCATCCAACACTTAGATCTCACCAACATCACAGGGGAGCTTAAATACTGAATATCCGGCATCAATGTCATGCAACAAAATTTCATTGCTAAAAGCATATTTCATTAGCTAAATAAAATAATTTTTTTTTTTTTTATTTTAAACAGAGAGAAGTGTGGAAAACCACTTCTGATGTGGGCATTTTGCATGGTTAAAGAAGGCTACAGAACCACTTATGCTACTTATTATTTGTTCGACCATGTTAGAGGCTGACTAAGTTTCTTTTGAAATCAGAGGGGGTCATTCCACTTGTTCCAGACACGGGTCTATAAAGATATATGTTTCTTTCATATCTGTATATCTTTTGTTTTTCTCATTTTACCAGCAGTTATAGAAGGACACAAAGGACTCAATTACATTTTTTCAGTTATAGCTAGTATGGTGTGGATAGATGATAGATAGATAGATAGATAGATAGATAGATAGATAGATAGATAGATAGATAGATAGATAGACAGACAGACAGGTAGATAGATAGATAGATAGATAGATAGATAGATAGATAGATAGATAGATAGATAGGATATATATACCCTAAATGTAAATTATTATCTATCATTTGAAGTGTCCTACATATCCTCCAGCTTCTGGTTTAGAAATGTTTCCTGGTTTCATCTATGTTTCTGCCACATGTGCAGAGCCCATAGATATTTTCTATATCCCAAGGCTTCTGAAGAAACCTAGACATTTATGTGTAGACACCTTAATCAAGCTCAAGGTGTTGTAATATAGGCATATAACTCTTTTGAAGAATTCTTTGGCTAAAAATTCTCATTAAGCAACAGCATTTTTCAGGCTACTTCTTTCCACCAAACTCAGGCTCTCTAAAAATTATATAAAGACTTCAAACTGCAGGAGTTGAATAATTCCTTGATATTAGAGATTTTCGTCCTCTTTTTTGTGCTCATTGTCAGATATTTTATCATTAAAGGGTGTGGTTTTGTAGTCAGGTAATGTGCTGAATTTCAGAGGAGTTTTGTGGTCTAAACACCTCTCAGATGTCCTGTAGTGATGTCTCATAGGTGTCTTGGAGATTTTTCAAACCTAGACATTTAGTATGTTGCTATATGTAAACTGGTGAAGTATGTGGTTCTTTACAGTGCTATTCTTCTTAAAAAAAAACATCTCATGCGGGCTTTTTTATTATTGTCATAATAAATAAAGATTTTAAAACCACTGCTGTTCAGTTTTGCTTGCTCTGAAACTTAAAAGATTCTCCCTGCATGCATCTCGAGGCACGGAAGGAGTAAACTGTAGCACTGTAAGCAAAGGTAAATTATCAGCAGTAAGAATGAAACGTGGGACCTCTGGATCCAAACACACATATTTCTACTGACAATGCAAAGGGGCTCTATTCCACAGTAACAGGCTGTGGCAAGGTCATCAACTTTGCAAAAAAAGAGGGATACAATTCTGCCTTCAAATGATTTTAAAAAAAGCTTAATTGTTTACTGCTGAAATGCACTTATTTTGATGTCATTTCTTAGAATCAAAAACGTGACTACTTTTAGTTCCATTACAATGAAAGCTTTACATATTCTACTGAGTTCAGGAATTTCCTTTGTAACTATATTGATTTAAATTACAGTGGAATACATAGACAACTAATTAGGAAGCAACATTTGGCTTCCCAGAACAAATACTTATGCCAGCTCTTAAAAAAAAAAAAAAAAGGCAAAATTATTAACCTCAAGTACATGGCACCCATCTACTAATATGTATGTTTATTTTTCCAAGTTCAGAACTTGAAAACATAAAGGCCAATGAGTAGTTAAAGGACTCCGGAGAAGAAAAGAAAGGATCCTCCTCCGAACGGGGCTAGAGAAACAGACTGAAAGGTTAAGTAGAGGAAGAAAGAAATAGATTCTATAGAAAAAGTCTAAGATGTTGGTGCCTTTCCAGAATAAGTGCACAGCAAGCTGGAGGGAAAGGCTTCATGTGAATATATGCTATATTTGCAGGTTTAAATGTTTAAGGTTTTCTTTGATGCTTTACTTCTAAATAAATTACACTTCTAGAAGGCTTTCAGTCAGCTTTTTGTGTGGACAGCACTTTGAGTGAGCTGATTCTGTCCCTCTTTTCTGCTCTAGTGAGAGCCTACCTGGAATTCTGAGTGCAGCTCTGGAGTTCCTAATGCAGGAAGGACCTTGACATGTTGGAGTGAGTCCGAAGGAGGTTCACCAAGTTAATTAGAGGGATGCATCACCTCTCCTATGAGGAAAGGTTGAGAGAATTGGGATTGTTGAGCCCAGAGAGGAGAAGACTCTGGGGTGACCTAATTGCAGCCTCCCAGTACCTGGAGAGAGCCTACGAGAAAAATGGAGAGGGACATTTTACAAGGGCACATAGTGACAGGACAAAGGGGAGTAGGTTCAAACTGAAAGAGACAAGGTTTAGATTAGACATAAGGAAAAAATTATTTACTGGGGAGGTCATGAGGCACTGGTGCAGGTTGCCCTGAGAAGCTGTGGATGGTCCATCCCTGAAGGTGTTCAAGGCCATGTTGGATGGGGCTCTGAGCAACCTGGTCTAGTGAAAGAGGGATTGGAATGAGATGATCTTTAAGGTTCCTTCCAAATCAGGCCATTCTATGATTCTATGATATATTACCTTGGCGTGCTGCAGAGAAAAAGGAACATCAGGGCCCAATCCTACTTGGGATCCAGCCTCTGCCTGGGAGAACTGCAAGCTGGGCTACAGTGAATGACCCAAAAAGGACTACATTCATTCAGGCTACAGGAGCCACAGGATTCTAGGATACTATTGCTGTGCCAAAATAAGGAAAAATCCCAAAGCTCTGTGATTTGTTTTACCTAATATTTTACATTCTAACTGTCCTCATCTTTACTTTTCCTAACATTCAGGTATAATTCTCAAGAGCAAATTTTCTTTTCCTGTCAATAGAGGAACTGTTTCTTCCTTCTACCATCCAGCTCTTCCTCTGCTTGTGGATCACCTTTAGCTGTGTTTTGACACTTTTGGGTTTGAGAGGAACTGTGCTACTGTTCTAAGACAATGCATGAAGAGGATGTGACAGCTTTATGGCTTGGGTGATAGCACAGTGAACAGGCACATTACAAAAAGGGCAGTTACTGTAGTCTTTGTGATGTTATTTACAGTACTTACTTTGCTAACATGAGCAGCACTGTAAAAATGTTAGTTGTTAACACTGCTAAAGCATAATGCCAGAGTTTCCTGCAGCACAAGAGGCTGGTATGCTGATAAATGGCACTGCAAGAAATGGTGGCCATGAAAAGCAAATCCACAGTGAATCAACCTCAACACCAGATTGGAGTAAGAGCATTGCAAAGCTGATTTGTGGGTTGATGTTGCCCTTTAATGTGGTTTCTATCAAACTGTTCATAAAATTCATAGCTGCAGGTAACCTCCATTACTGTGTCCTTGCACATTCTTCTTGAAAATAACTTGTTTATGAAGGTTCAGCAATGCAGAAGGACATTGTATGATCTATAGGAAATGGAGGAGCTTCATGTAAACATGGCCAAAAAGCAACGGCCAGAAGACACATTCCTGTTATGGGATTCAAATTTTTACTTGCATGTTATGATTCTGTCCAATAGTCTTTGCAACTATCTCTGCCATGTGTGTTGAGGCCAGTGAACAGGCTGGTGCAGGTCCACAGCCCAGAGATACCTGTGCAGACATCTAATTTGTGACTCTCAATCTGGAGCTGAGCTCCACCCACAGTCACTTCAAGTCTCCATTATCCTCACAGACCAATGGTATGATCCTGTAGAAACGTGAGCACTGCTCACAAATCATGGAGGTGTCCAGAGTGTTATTGCCTTCAGCTCCCTGGAGAATCCCTGATACAGATGCCAAATAAATCTAGCACCTAATCAATTCTCCATTAACAACATAACAATTTTGATGAAAACAGTCTACTTTTGTTTGTAAATTGATGATTTCATGTAATGTTTTCCTCTGTGTTGATAAATTTCATTAATTTCATGGTCAGTTTTGTCTGATTAAATGTTCTATTTCTCTAGCCATTTTATGTGACTTAGATTCATGATGAGAAAATATCAATGTCATAAGTACAGAAAGCATGACAATAAAATAGAAAATCAACCTGTCTGTTGAAATTCTGAGAGGTATTTTTTGTTTTGCCTGCTTACAATAATCTCTTTTTTTTTTTTTTTTGCTACAGTGTTTTTGTTGTTATGCGGGGCTTTTTTGTGTTTTGGGGTTTTTTAAATTTGTTTTTGTTTTTTTTTAGTTTTTTTACTGGGGAGTATACATAATTTATGTAGAAAATATTGTGATTTTTAAGCTGGGGAGAAAAAGAAGATCCAAATTTATTTTTATAATATCACTGTAGCAAAGTTAAGGCATATGTCCTTTGATGCCAGGATCAGGGAAATATTTGTAAAAGAAGTATATATTGTGGAGGTGTACACTTCAGCAGTTTTTGGTTCATATTTAAAGTACAGATTTATACCACATATTTAGTATGTGGAGGAGAGAGTCCAGAGCAACTCTCCAAGAGCAACTTAACCCTTCCTCTGATTTTCCATTAAAAGAACTTCAATTTTCAGATCAGATGACTTTCAGACCGTATGACCTGTCTAAAGGAAAATCAAACCAGAAAGTGTAGTTGCCTTAAAGCTGAATATGATTTTAACAAAGCAAGCCCTGGAATGACTGTGTCCACTATGATATTTTTGATGGTCAATCATGCAGTCAGTAGCTCTCTAGTACATTAATTCTGAAAATCTCAGTATTTTTTTCCATGTTGGGTAAAAGCAAAAATTAAATATTACTTTTAATGTTAGCATTCAATGAGAATTGATTATAATGCTGGAATTATAATATATGTTCATAAATATTCTAGGTTTATTCACACAGGAAAGTATTTGGAATGTTTAAATGAGATCCAAGCTTGCACTTCCCTGGCTAGACTGCTCAGCCTATTAGCTTGAAAAGGCAAAATACAAAGGGCAAGATTTTCACGACTGATTAGGGAACTGTGAGTCACTTTGCATTTCCTTAAAAGGGGCCTGATTTTCATAAAATACAGAGAAGCCTTGAACCATCTAAAGCCGGTTTAGCACCCCAAGCTAAACCAGCTAAATTTACAAGTCCTTTTTGCCTGTCTCCAGCAAGTGGTATATTTAAATTCAGTTTCATGAAAAGAAAATATCAAAGAGACAAATCCAATTTGATCATGAGAATCAAGTCCTACTAACTTTAATTATTGATAAAATAGATCAAACCCAGGAAGGATGCAAACACTCCTGACATCTCTCATTCCTTGTTTGGGCTACCAGGGAAGTAGTCTGAACTAGCTTGCAACATCATGTTGCATTCTGAAACCAAAAACAAACACCAGCCTCTGCTCTGCAAAGTCCTCACCCGCAGTCAGAACGACAACAGCTAATTGGATTAAGAAATGGATTATGACACCCAGCATAGTTTGAATTGGTTAATTGGATTAAAATAGATTGAACTGGCCATTTGGATTAAGGCATAATCAAACTTCTCCACAGACAAAAGATCTGAGCAGCATGTTAAGGGGAAAAAAAAAAGAAAAGGAAAGAGAGAGAGAAAAAAAGAAGATAAGGGACAAGAAATGCTTGTTAAAGGGGGGTATGCTACTCTTCTCTTCCTAGCTATTTTTAATGAAGGGCACATTATCTTCTTGCCTAGCAGCTGAAATAACAGTGTGTAATGGAAATGAGCTCAGCAAAAGGGCTGTAGTCATTATAAAAGATAAAAATCCCTAGAAGTCTGTTTAAATGTTAATAAATATAAAAGGATAAAAGAAGAAATTAAACATTTCAATACAATGTTACCCCCTATGTAAAACTTCCCGATCTGCATTTGCTCCCCACCACATTATTGATTTTTAAATTACATTGTCTTTTTATTTCTTTTCTCTGAATCTGTCACTGTAAGAACTGACACAAAATCTAATCAAACCATAAGGAAACCATCAATTTTATCTAGTTATTCGACTGGTTGGTGAATAACATCACAGCCTCTGGTCCTGCTCATAGTAATGAAATCAAGTCCTGACCTGTGCTTTCTTATTTTAAAGGTTTTGCTTTGGAAGAACTACACACCTGAAGGGAACACCTCTTTGGGAGTGTTGTGGCACAGCATAAGAGTGCAGGCTGTCACAAAGCATTGATCAAAATTTTTCTATATCTCTCGCTGACAGATCTACATAGAGATCTACATGCTTTTTAATACTTTCTAATTTATGTGCGAGCCTCACAAATTTTTTTTTCAGAAGTTTGTAGAGCAAAAGACACCATTCTATCAGTGCCATCCCACTGAACATCACATGGGCACACACAAGAAAATTACGTGGTGCAAAGACCCTTAAGCCGTTGCCACTAAAAAATGGGCTTCAAATCAAGAGCTGCAATTCATTCCCATTCAGGGGCGGCAGAAAGCCCATGGTGCTGGCAACATCTGCTTATCTTCTGGGCCCTTCAGGAGAGCCCTTTATGGATCTGCAGAGGCTCCAGCAGCATTGAGGGTCTGCTTTATCATCCAGCTCTCCATTTCAAAGCCAGTGCTGGCCTACACTGGTGGGAGCAAGGGATAGGGAGAGACATGAGGGACAAAAATCGAGACAATCAGGTAGACCACAGCAGTCTTTGGGCTCCTCTTTAGTTTTCCCCCATAGTCCCAGTGGCCCATGCAAGTAGCAGGGAAATGAGTCTTTGCACTTCCAGCTCATGCTGTCCTCTCTGCCAAGCAGGAGAGGTCAGTTGCTTCTTTTCAGTTCTTCTCGCCTGGAGTTCAATTTCTCTGACATTGCTCAAGTGCACTGAGTGCACCCTTCAGTTAACAACAATAGCAAAAGTGTTGTGAAAACAGATGATGCTTGAGGTCAGAGATGGAGTTAAGTGCCAGAGAAGTTCAGGACTATGTGAGAAATTTTCCCAGATGCAGTTTGCCAAAAAAAGAATCTATATTCAGCAGCAATGTAATATGTGCTAACTTAGTGTGAAAATCCTACCTTCATTCTCAACCTTTGCAGAAGCCACATCAAAACCCAAGTAACATTGCTGAATAATACATGACTTAAATTAGCAGATTACTGGAGACAAGAAATAGCCATAAACTGTAGTCATAATTCAGTGTGCATTAAACTTTCCAATCACTATCTCTAAATCACCTTGGTTCTACCCACATTTTCTTTTTCATCTTCTTTCTCTAGAAATGAACAGGAAATAATAAAATCCTGGTAATTTATTAACATAAGAAAAAAAATCTGAGGATGGGATGATATACATTCATTGAAAGTCTCATTTCCTTCCATCATTGAGAAAATAAATTTCCTGGGTTTGGTTTGCTTTGGTTTAGTTTCAGTCAGAGAGCACACTAGGAATATTTGCAAAATTATAGCAGGACTTTTACTTTAATATCAAATAGAAGACACCTGTACTGCCCTGTAAAAAATTATAAAACAAAATTTTTTCAAGAATTACAGAAGTATAAACACAATGCTGCTTCGTGATCTGGAGTAGGTCTGATCATGCCTTGAAGGCTATTTTTGCATATAACTATCTTTATCCTATTTGTTGAACAGCCAGGACTTCTGTATCAATATGACCATCCCATGGAGGAGCACAGACCCTTTATAGACAACTGTGCACATACCTTCATCAAAAACCCAGAATCAATGTGCTTGGGGGCTTTGTGTTCAACCATTACAACTATCTGTTGCTTACCATCAGCTAGGGCATACTGCACTTTAGGACAAAGATCCCACTGGGTCATCTATATTAACAAATTTCTTAATAAACTCAAGAGCTTGAAAGCTTTGCTGGGAGGTCTGTGGCCAAGGAGAACCTAAACCTCAGAAGCTCTGACCCAGCTGCACTCAGCTGTGCTGGTCTGGCTGGGCAAATCACAGCTGTGCCAACATTACCAAAACAAGCGAGGTAAGATTCATCTATCTGCAGACTGCCAAGCCAGCACCCTAAGGAGTAATTCATAAAGCAATATCAGCTCTGACCCACCCTCTCTTGCCTCCTCTCCCCATCAGTGAACCTGTCTGTCAATCTCCAGCTTCAAGGTGTCAGAAATATGCTTCTTCCTGCTGAAGTAACCAATTAAGTTTTATTGCTTTATTGATGACACAGATATAAAATGACTATGTAGAGCATCTGTCATAAAATGCTTGCTTAAGAATCTGCTGCTGGAGACATCAGTACTGCAGTAGAAAGATGAAAGGAAGATTTAAAAGGCGTGATGTGGATATGTGTTAGAAGCTAATTACATGCAGTGGGAACAGATACAAGGATGGCTTGCCATCAGCTGTGGATTGCATCGAAGATGTGGTTATCAGTGCTAAAATGTTTTCATAAAACAATCTTATGTGCTGTCAAGCTAGTCATTTTTCTATCATGAATTGTTCCTTCTAGTGGTTTTATTTTTTTTAAGAAGATGAAAACTCAGTCCTGGTTTTCTCTTATACTGTATAGAGTGGAGCTCTTTCATGGGGAGCTCACAAGTACACACAAAACATTAAATGCTGGTCCTGAACAGGGAAGTCTATTGTCAGGAGGTGTCTCTTATAGCAATGGCATTAATTTATAGAAATATAAAGAATAAATTCAGCATGAAGAATCTGTGACCATATAAATCTATCGTGCATCAGTTCAAATGAAAGCTGTTGAAAAGAACTGGATTGCGAATATATTCATGTAAATGCCTGTGACACAGAAAGTTTACAAAAGAAAAAAAGAAATGCTAGCAATAAAAATGGAAAGGTGCTTTCTTCTACCATATCCTTTTATCCTTGATATATGCCCTGCTTCTGCATTTTTCATATGAAAGCTTAAGAGAGTGTTGAAATTCTTTAAAAAAAAAAGGAAAAGGAAAAGCAGTGCCTATTTCCTATCAGATATAGTCACAGAGGCAGTTCACTCAGATATACAGATTAGGGAATCTTTTATGCTTTGGCAGCATTGGCCCCTGCTTTTTTCTGTGTAGCCCACAGCAGTATTACCTTCTTAATTTGTTATTTTATAAATATTTTGAGTGCTGAAACCTTTAAAAAGCCCCAGAACAAAATAAAAAAAGGAAAAAACCAAACAGCATCACTATTGTCAGTTTTAAAATGGCAAACTCAGATTCCTAGCAGGTTCCTTTGAAAAGGGAAATTGTGTATGAGGATCATGTGCGCAGGGACATGTTATCAATTCTGAACGATTTTCAAGATGTAGTCTTGCCTGCTGCTAGCACATTATACAGTGCTGCAAATCACATGTACCCTTAAGAAAGGTCAAAAGCAAGAAATTTTAAATACCATGGGATTCTTCGTCTTTTTATACAAAAGGCCATGCTTTATTGAAGAGGTTAGGAAATCTGGCATTGTAAAAGCCACAGTGGAGATCAATTTTGTGTCATTGAAATAGGAGGCTATGTTATTTACTACGTATGTAAATAGTAAAGAATTGAAAACCTGTTCTAACTTCATATTAAAATACATTTTTCAGAGATGTGGGCATGTATCTAATAAATTCACTGTTTTATTCAGAAAACAAGGAGATAGTACCAAGTATTAAACTCCCATACAAAACCTGCCCAAAGAAATATTCACCAATTGTTTTCATTCCTTATTCCTTTTCTACCCTAATTTTCTTTCTGTCTTCTCTTCCTTTTTTTGGCTATATAAATAGTTATTTTTTCAGAGTCAGGAAGGATGTATTGTGGCAAGAGGAAGAAAGCCACCTTTTAAAAATTTTTTTTCACTCTTGTTTGTTTCATTCATATATTCAGACAGAAATAGTTTTAAAATAACCTCTAAATATTGAAATTCAAAAGAATGAGAAAATTTCAATGTTTTTAACCTGACTTGATCAAACCTCATTGCAGCACCACCCAAGCATTCTACATTTCATTCAGACAAGCTAATGGCTAAAAGATTGATGAAGAAATATTTGTTTTGCTACTTGACCATGTCCTAAAGTCATTGTAAGAATAATAATTTCTTTGTGTTTATTTATTGGTCCTGACACAAATCCCATCTCTTATTGATGCAATGAGCTTTGTGACCACTACACATCTTGAAAAGTGAGAAGGAGGAAACCAAAGCACTGCTTCTTTACAGAATGTGTTTCCTGCCTTGACATTTCGATGCAGATGATACATGTCTGCAGGTGATTTAACCCCATCGTGTCAAATAAGATCAGGTAAATCAAGATGTACCAAGAGCAGTCTTTGTAGCAGTAACAAGAAAAAATAACTGTTAGGGGAAAGTACACAGAAATGCTGCAATGTCTCTATCGCCAACCCCGATTTCCCTCTGTCCGAGACCACATCAGTCACCATTACCAGGGACATCTGTGTGTACTCTCTCTGTAGTTACACTAACTTGGAGAGCAAAACCTAATTTTATATGAACCTCTGCTTGAAAATTGCATCTGTTGAAATATACAATTGTCTCAAAAGTTATTAAATAATTTGCAGTTATTTGTTTATGCATAGTTGCTGCTATAGAATTATTTTTGTATTTCAGACATTATTTAAATTAAAATGATCCATACAAATGGACAATCTTCTTTCATTAGTGCTCTGCACTTTCTAAATCATAAAATTCAATTCAAAGCAGAGCAGTAGAGTGTCTGTTATAAATATTCCAGGTACAAGATTTCTGGTCCTGAGATAGCATCCATCCAGGACAAAAGATGGATCGATGTCATCATTATTAGAGTGTTTTATTCAGGGTACATACATGCAGGCTGAATTCCTGGGCCAGTCAAAGGAGACATTGGAAAGATGAGTTCATCTACCCTGTTCCATAGTTCCTTATCTCAAAAACAAGAAAAATTATATTCTCTCCCAAAGGAGTAGAGGAAGTACAAATCTATGAATGGTTGTGTAAGATTAGATACTACAGTGCTGAAGACCACAGCAAGACACGTTTGTAATTATATTTTCTTCAAACTTCTTTAATGTTCCTTAGTCTCCACACTCTGGGAATTCCTACAAATATTCCTTCATCTCGTCTTGTTCCTTTGTTTTTATAGCATATGCTGGTCCACCACCATGGAATCCAGCAGTGGCTAGGGTCACGCTGTGAAGCTATGAAACTTAGAGCATAATCACATGGTTTTAATGTGGATCAACCACCTCCTGAACCCTTCCTGTAATGGCAGTCTATCTTAAGATATGCATTAGTGAAGAAAATCAATTAAATTACCACCACTTAATGAACTATTGCTTGTTGGCCAGTCAGGGTACCTGACTCTGTTACCACAATTGAAAAAAATAGGCCATAAAGGGCATAAAGTAGTTGCATTCCATATCTGAGTGAATCACATATTCAGACAGCAATGAAAAGTATTGATTCTTTTTGCTTGTATTGAGTCTTCTCCTGTGGTCAAACAACAAGTCACAAACTACAATTGATAAGAAATTGCAGCAGACAAGACCTAATCTTCTCCCATTGCACTTCCCATCCCTGAACTATACATCTTGCTTTGGACTAGACCTTAGCAGGAATTCTTGGCAGAATGTTTAAGACAAGGAACTGAATCACTGCATGAATACAGGTACAGTCAAGTGTTAATTCAGCTCAGGTTAAGCTACACATTGTATTTCTCAGGCTATTGAGGATGTTCCAGCGTTTGTACTGGTGCAAGGATTAGCATTTAGTCTGAAAACTTCTGGGCTTTTAGCTTTACAGTTTCTGGTACATCCAAGGTTTGTTTCAATCACTAAGAAATTTGCTACCATGCAGTTGCTTGGAGCTCACATCACAATGTCAGCAGTGAGTGTCTTGGACAGCTTTACACAGGAAATGGCCATAAATGATCTGGACCAAATTTCCCCTTTTCCCTCAAGAGGGCTTCCAGGGTCAGAGTTGAGGTCATTAACAGGATGGTGTGGGGAAGCTCACCCTTCAGCTATCTCTTGTGTTTGCAGCTCATGGATAAACAATGGACCTTACTGTAAAATATTTCAGTCCATTAATCTTCAAAAATACAAATATTTATAATGCAGTAAGAACGCATTAGCCCTGTACACAGTATGTGCTGTGACTTGCTTCCCTTTTGTGCAGTTCATTAGCTGTTTTAATACTAATACATTAGCTGTATGGTACTAGTACATGAGCTGTTTTAATACAGGCATCAGTTCTAAGGTGTGTTGTGCTCACTCTTCATCCATCTGTGCACACACCAACTCTATGAGAACGCCGGGGTCATCTTCTGGCTTGTGGACTTTGTTGTGGTGTTCCAGAGAACTTAATCTTTCCAACTCTACTCTGTCCCTCTGAGGTTGACAAGGCCAGGAGAAAGAGGGTACTTTCTCCAATTGCTTTGAAACTAAGCATAAAAAACAAAGCATAAAAAAAAGCAATCCTGTTAAATCTGTTTTATACTCTGCTCCCAAATTGTGCCAAGTACTCTTCTAAAAAAGGTGCTGGTCCAGAAGAACTGTATATTCAAAATAGGCTTTCTTCTTTGGTTATTTTAATTTGGCCAGTTAATGTTTCATTCTGCTCCATCAATGCAAATGGGTCTCAGTACAACAACGTACTTCACCCCCATAATGAGATCTGTATTTTGTGTCCTGCACTTACCTTTCAAAAACAGGTTCAGCATTTATTCCTGCAAAGGGCGATTTTTCACAATACAGTGCAGTAATAACAAGACAGTTTCTCTTGTAGAGCTACTAAGACTGACATAATATCATATCTAATGGGCCACTGTCAACAATGAACCGCCCATGAAAGAGCACATTCAGCGCTGTCACTTTCTAGGCAATTAGTTTTGCCATTTAAATTATTACACTTCCAGTAATATTATGGCAATGACACAGACACATCAAGAAAAAACTGTATTCTGCCCTTTCTTCACCCATGCTAATTGCTTGCAGACCTGTGGAAAAGGCAATGGAATGAAAAAAAAAGAAAAAAAGAAAAAGAGAGGGGAGAAGGCAAAACAACCCCAACAAGTTATGAGTCCCTGATGGAAATGACTTATCAACATTAGTTTTACACTATATCTTGTCTATACATAGATGTTGTTTGCATTGTTTTTACCAGTATTTGCTTAGTTAGATTCTTACTTTCAAAACGTGAGCTAATGGATCAAAATATTTTTTCGTTCATATTTCAAACATGGAGAAATAGTTCTGCTTTCTTGCTCAATTGACTAACAGAGAGGAATGTCTCTTCTATACAGAGCTAAGCTTTGCATTTTGCTATGCCCAGGCACCAGTGCAGATCCGCAGGACCATGCAGCTCATGATTCAGTGTAGGATTTTTCCAATAAACAGCTAGATTTTTGCTCCAGTCAGTTATATGAACTTGGCAGAGTGAGAGTGTACTCTGGCACCATCTAGCAAAAACACAGTGCAACTCAGTCTTCTTCTGTGAGCACAGACTAAAATGGGGACATGAAATAACTAAACTGCAAGACAATCCAAAATATTGGCACCGTGTGTCTTTTTTGGCACAGGTGAAAAAGTGCTTTAAGGATGATTTGTAAATATATGCCCCTTTGTCAAATGGCTATTTCTGCTGTCATAGCAGAATCTTATTTTTTATATTTCAAGGTAAATGGAATAGAAGATATAATCTACAGTGATGATTGATGCCTCTGCAGAAGTGGATTAAAAAGCAAAGTAATTTCTTAAGTGTAGGCTTCTGCTTTAACCTTACTTGAAATCACCAAATGAGGCAAAAACTGAGAGTATGCTGGGAACAAAGATGTTTTCAACAGTAACTTATTTACTGGCCTTAGAGAAACATCCTGGTTTTCAGTGTCTCCATATGTACAATGGAAAAAAAAAATAATTACAGGATTGCAGAGAAAATAAATTATTGCACATTTACTGGCTGTTCTGAAAGCATGACCAAAGCTGAAGCAACTATTTTCCTTCCTATTAATACTATAATAAGGAAGTTTTCACACAGAAGCTTAAACTTTTAAAGAGAAATGAAGAACCAAAGCCTGGGAAAGAAAAAAGAAAAGAAAAGAAAAGAAAAGAAAAGAAAAGAAAAGAAAAGAAAAGAAAAGAAAAGAAAAGAAAAGA
>JAYDZK010000169.1:96671204-96694932 GCA_034509185.1 Euphonia xanthogaster
GAAAAGAAAAGAAAAGAAAAGAAAAGAAAAGAAAAGAAAAGAAAAGAAAAGAAAAGAAAAGAAAAAAGAAAAGAAAACGTGTTATTGTATTAATGAGAGCAGCTCTGCTGTTTTTGCTTTACTTTTGGTAGGAAGGTGAGCTCCTCAGATGGTATAAATTACACTACTTCCAGCTTCCTTCAAATGATGCCCTTTCACACTGACTGAAAGCCTGGCCTGTGTTCTCTAGCAGCTCTGACCTTGGAAATCCCTTTGCTTGAAGTTTTATGGAAAGCTTGCCTTCAAAACATTTATTTTTTTTTAAAAACAGAGGCATTCAAAGTTTTTTTTCATTAAATGACAAATAATTGCTAACTTTTCTAAGTAGCATTTAGAAACACAGAATCACAGAATAAACTGAGTTGGAAGGGATCCACAACGATCAAGCCCAGCACAGCAGAGCACCATCCGCAAGAGTCACACCATGTGCCTGAGAGCATTGTCCAAATGCTTCTTGAGCTCTGCCGGGCTTGGTGCTGTGACCCCTTCCCTGTTCTAGCTCCCAACCACCCTCTGGGTGAAGAACCTGTTTCTAATATCCAACCTAAACCTCCCCTGACACAACTTCAGGCCATAATACAATTAGCCTGACTTTCTAAATCCTGTTGTCTGAGTTCATGTTTTAATTTTCTTCTCATCAAATGACTTGTTATATAACTACTTTCTTTTTTTTTATCATCTCACCAGTACAATCTTGCTTGCAATTTCTGATAAGATGTTTGGGATGGTTTATAAGATTTCCTTAGTAATCTGGTAATTTTTGCAGTAATTTTTAAGTGTCTGTAAACTTGGGGGGATCAAGGAAAAGTTACAAGCAAGTGGTTTGAATTGAAAATTGTTAAAACTGTTATTTCAGACATAATTCAGTTAATAAATTGCCCTGGTTTTCATAAGCACAATATTCATTTTTTAAGTGGTCTTTTTCTTGCTTTTCTCCTTTTACCTGAAAGAAGAAATTTCTTTAAATCTCTGCTTAAGACTCATACTATCCTCTCTTTTCTGAACAATTCTTGTTTCTTTTCATCATACCTTCTATAAAAAAGCTAACTTTTGGAATATCAACTCTGAAACCTGAATGCAATTAAATTCTCTCCAATACTTTACTAATTAATTAATATACCATTATATAATATCTGTGAAACACTAACAGAACAGATCACATTTCTGATTTTCCCACCTCTCCAAAGACACACAGGCAGTTTCTAGGTCTGAGGGATTTTCTCTTTCTGGCTTTTCTTAATCCCTGTAGTATTCAGGCTAAATGCTTCCATCTGCAGGGTGTAACCTCAAAATACAGAGCTCTCAGCTGTTGTCTGGGCCAACGCATAACTTGATAGAGACATGTACAACACACCAGGTTGTCAGTGAAGAATACACATCTATACTTTGCCTCCCATGGCAAACACAGGCACAGCAGTGCCTGACATGGTGGCCTCAGCAGGGCTCCTTTCCTCACCAGCACCAGCTTCCTCCCATGGGTGGAATGTCCCCACAGTCAATGTGGAATGTCCCTGCCTCCCCAGGGACTCTGAACCCAAGCACACCTAATGGAAGTCTCATTCCAAGTCATGCTAGGGAGCCATGTGGACACCATAGAACATGATCACACTAATAAACCACAGCAGGAGGGGACCACTATAACCCACAGGACAGGTCTGTGCTCCTGCCACCATTGCACGGACTGATGGGAGGACTTGGCCTAGAACCTCATGGGGATCCACAGCGTCAGTCAAGTATAGGCACACTGTTTTACTCAAGTTTATTTTTAAGAGCAATGGTTGGAAACATTTTTACATCTGATTGCATATGTTATTTAGCCACCTGCATTGGCTATTCCATACATAAAGACAAATTTCTGTTGGCTTCTTGACATGAGTTTAAAATACCTTTGTGAACACAGCAATGTGGGAAACTATTTGAAAGTGGGCCTTCTTCCATTCTGCTGGAGCAATCCCTATGGCTTCAGGGTAAACCAAATGGAGAGCATTTTATTTAGGATCTGGCAAGTGTCCACACCAATTTTTCACAAAGTCGTGATATGCTTATGCCGAAAAGGTTGACATATATGAAACCTCTGAGCAGCAAAATGTCATACTAACAAACAAGCAAATGGACTATGGTTTAGGCCTATTTTTTTTGTACAGTGCCAAATTCCCCTGTAGAATGAACTGCAGAGAAATGGTCTCTGGAAAAACAGACTGATTATTCCTGGTTTCATTATCAAGCTGTCAGTGTCTCCCTCTAAAAGACCCACATACACAAATAATGGTGTTCTCATATTTAGATTTTTCTCTATCACCTTAAAACTACCCTATCTCACTGCAGCTGTGTCCTTTCCAAGCTGTCAGATTCGCATATTAACTGATATTTCATCAATTTGGCCTGAGCTGCATTTGTAACTGAGTCCCAAGGGGAAAAGCTAATGCATTAAACAGAACATTAGCCTTCTGGAAGTCGTATTTCCTTCAGAAGCAAAGAAGCCTTCCTCAGCTGAGCTGTACAAACCAGAAGCACCAAGATGGCATGGAGAAACTCATATTGTTCCTCGTGAATTTTTCATGAGGGTTTCTGCCCATGCATCTCTAACATCCATCACTGACCTTTACTTATCCTCATCCTCATAGTAAAGATGGGAAAGGTAAGAATGACCTGGGCCTCCACATTTTTGGAAATACTTGATACAGAATCGAGAATATCAGGGAGAATTTGGAGCTGGAGTCGGGAATCAGGTTGGATGGATGTTAGCTTGCTAGTCGATAGCCCAACATCTACAAAATCATGCAATGCCAGAGGTAGTTAGTTTATAGCTGTACAGATGGTCATGGATGATAAGATTTGCCTCAGGCAGGAGAGCTGTTCTTGCTTATTCCACTGAAATGCAGCCTTAGATATTTGTAGCTAAATTGCTTTGATTTTTTTATTGTAAACTCCTCGAGTTAAAAGGGTAAAGCTCAATTTATGAACAAGATATCAGAAGGCAAAGTTTAAAATGCAAGCATCCCTTAACCTAGCTTAAATACAAATTTCAGAAACAATTTCATTTGAAATGCATTTAGCTTGCAAGCTTACCAATCACATAATTTCCCATATAGTTCAAATCAAGACTCGGCAGAACTTTCTCATTAATGCATCAAATAATGCAGATGTCCTTTTCTTGCCCCCTTTGAAGTGACATATGCTTCAATTTATTTTTAATCTTCTTAGTGATGTTGTAAGTAAAGCTGCCCTGTGTGACATATGAAGTTACTATTTTCTTCATAGCTATGAATCTGGAGAACTCCGGCAGTAGTGGCTAAATGCAGATTGAATCAGGCTGTTTAACCTAAACGCCAAGGAATGAAAGCCAGCATTTAATTGTGAGGACATACACAAAGGCAAATGCAATGAATTTGCCCCTTGCACTAAGAGAGAGAATACACTAAACACTTAAACCACACATCTGCACTTCTCTTTTACAAGGCACATTTCCACTGCCGATGTTTTTTGGCTGTAGCTGTGTGGAACAACAGTGTCATCCAGTGGTTCCTTGGCTAACCACATGCTGCTCTTCCCTCCAGGCTGTGCAAAGTCTGCATCCCAAGCTTGCCTCATTGCTTGAGATAACAGCCTGAAAATGAGCTGGCACGGCCAGCCCTCTGCATCACACCTTTAGGGAATACAACACAACTGCTCTCTGCACCCTCAGTAATGGGTGAGGATTGGGTTTCATGAGGAGCCTGCCTTTTGGGGACAGAGCAGAACAAGCAGCTGCTATGGCCGAGGGCATTTCCATGTATCTTTTTAGAATCTGACTCTTGAGATTCCCTTTAGGAAGACCAGACAGCCAAAGGAAGGCCAGATAAGGAGACACTTGGATACTGTCCCTTGGCTTCTGGCATTTACAGTCCAGGAACTTCCCAAACCAGAGGCAGCACCTCCATGCCCTAAGCCTGGCATGTAGTTTGTCCAGCTGCTGAGTATATGTTTGATCCTTCCATGTGTAAGGTTATGTGTCCTTTGCAGGGAAAACAATATCTCTTGCCTACTTTGATTCCACCAACAGTCCTTTTCATTCTTTCACTGGCAGAGGAAATGAATAATCTATTCTGATACATTTTTTCCAGGCCACCACAAAGCCAGACCTTCCTTCATCCGCCTTTCAAGCTGCCAGACTTGTATTTGATCACAACAGCCACTCCACATCCTTGAGCTTCTTTGACCTTCTGTGTGCTTCTACAAGCTCTAAAATTTCATTTTTGAGACAGAGAGACATGTCTGAATATTCAAGAGTAAAGATGATATTTTTGGCAAAGCTGAAACTTTCACTCTCAAAGACAGTCTAAAAGAAAGTCAAAATCAGTAATAGATTTTTCTTTCATTTAAATAACATAAAGATCTTCACTGGTATTAAAATAAATTGATTTGGCTTTATTGTTTTCATGCATTTTCCTCTGACCTACAGATTAAATATTAATATCATCCTCTATACAACATATCTAGAGTATTTAATATTTTATACTGTGATTTCCCATGGTCTAAATGAAATCCTCTAATATTACTGAACTGAAACTTTCTGACATTCTCAAAATAAAATGCAATAAGTGCTCTGATGTTTCCAAACTGAGGGAAATAATTAAAAATAAAAGATTCAGTCTGTCATAAAATTCAAAATTTCCACTTTAGGTTGGCATGAGATGTTTAAAAGAAAATATCATGGGAAAACAGTTCTATCTTCTCAAGTTTAGCTGCAAGAGTTTTCCAGATGGGAAATGATGCAGCTTCTCATGGGGATATCATGCTTTCTGTATATTTTGTTAAAGAAGTACACATGATCGCTTTGGAAAAGATATATTAAACTTAAGATTTATGCTTTGCTTGCAAGATAAAGATGATGCCAGGGAAAAGTAAAACCTAAAGTACATCTTAGAAGACGCTATCATTCTGACTAAAGATTTTTTTTTTTATTGTGAGATTCTAATCTTTTTCAAAGTTTAATTTTCCTTCTCTTGAACAATATATTTAAAAGAAATTGTACAGTCTCAGAGCCCAAGACCCCTCTGCCTCCTTTTGTCCATGGAGACTCATTATTTTATTGCAGGAGAGCACTGGAGATAAGGAATTTTATAAAAGAACATAAGTGATTTAGGCACAATTAGATATGTGCTCTTAAACCTGCTAGGTGCATTTAAAAGTCTCCCTAGACAGGTTATTGCCATTTATATCCTCATTTGTATGGCCTGCCAGGGCTACTTCTTTAAATTAGCTTGAAGCAGGCCAGATAAACCCACGAGGAAGTCAGTTGTCTTTTCTTTTGGCATACAGCTAGCCATTGCTCTGCTTCCAAGGCTAACAACAAAGAAGATGAGGGTAGAGATAAACAGGACAAAGACTAAGCCACCTTCTTCCTGAAGAGTTCACCACGCAAGCAGCAAGATGTCAAGATGAATTGGATGAAACAGTAAACGCCAATACATCTTTTGAAAAGAAAGGCTGCCAGATAGCCTGAAAATGTTCCTTGGTTAGATTACCTCCTCCCCAGCAAGGCTCATGAAATCATCATGCTAAGCAATCACAGATGAAATGATGGGGTAATTATGAAGGTTTAAGCAATAATACTTGAACTTGGCAAAAAAGCAAGATAAAAGCTCTCTGTTCATTGGGGTTATTAGGCTTCAGTTTGTGCTGAAAATCTGTTATATTTTAAGGAGCCTGGGAGCATAACTCAGCTTCAAGAGTAGTTTCTGAAAGAGCCTCAATTAACGAAGAGGAAAGCAAGCAGGATTACGTCTCTGCCAGTCTAAATGGAAGGGGTGCTGGGGAGGCCAGAGGAGGTATTATAATGCTCCTCAAAGGGTAGCATTGCTGAGAAAGTTTTGAGCAACATATGTTGAGAATCTGGAGGAAGAAGGCCGGTTTTATATGGAAGTGACCTTCAGAAATCGTAAGCAGAATATGATCACTGACCTCTGCCTACAGCAGGAAGAGAAAGCTGTAAGTTCCTGGGGAGAGAATGGGGTCACATCTACAGATGCAGATGCAGCCCATATGTCTTTTTTTTTTCTGATTTTAACAAAACTATATAACACTGATGTCTTTTTTTATTTAACAGACTGTTTTGTTTGCAGTTTTTTGTTGTAGTTGTTGTTACTGGTCTTGATGTTTTTTGTTTCTTTACGTTTTTGACAGGGCTTGCATAGGTGTGTATAGCTGCAGCTGTCACGTGGCAGAGTACGTATATACACATATGTCCAGGTTTCATCTGAAATAAGTTTTTTAGCTTCCAAGGAGAAAGAAGTAGAAGAAGGACAGTAAAATCTTTAGCTATCTGAAGAGTGGTGTGCAGAAAATTCCTACTGTGGGATGGGGAGAGAAAAGTTCATTCACAGCAAATGAGAGGCTGAAACACAAAGACCAACTTCAGCTGCAAAAAATCTTGAAAAAATATTGGCAGTATGTATACTTAACAAATAGGGGCACCTAGAGGGCTAAACTCAATGTCTGAGGTAATGTAATGAATTTAACCTCCTGTTCCCAGTGCAAAGCTCCTGTAACCATGACTGTCTGTAGTTGACTGGAAGCATGTCCTTCACAACCAAACTACGGTTTGCCCAGGGTGCAGGCTGGTGGCTGGACGTTCCCTAATTCTCTTGAGCTTACAAAACCTGAGGAGATACCTCCAGTGACTCTGAGGGGTTACAGATGTATCCCCTCCTCATCTCTAACACTGCTCTGAACAGTTCAATAAGACCATGCTTCGGAGAACAGCAGAGAGGAGGCTGAGTGATAGCACTTCATTCCCATCCTGCAGCAAGTGAAATACTCCAGACCCCCACAATTGCAGCTGTAATTCCATTGAGGTTTTCTGGTGACATTAGCCAACTCCTCAAGTCTTTCTCTTGATGGAATTAGAGACCTTCTCTGGTCTGTGGGATAGACATCATGTCATTAGCATCAGCACTGGTTCTGCCTGAAAAGCTGAAGCACAGAAAAGCAGCTTCTGGAAGTAAGAGCCATTTGAAATATTGCTTTAATGGGAAGACAAAGAGCTCATGTAGTTCAATGTAGCTTTCAAGATAACAATAGCTAAAAGATATAACAATATACAGAGAAATCTAATTTGCTGTTTACATTATATTTTTTAGCATGGAGGTATCCTTGTTTTTCACCTTGCTTGCACCAATATCAGCTAAAATAGCATAACTGAGGGCAGTGGGATCACTTTGCATAAAGCCATCTGATGTGAAGTCATGATCAAGCTTTAAGTACAAATATATTACTAATTCTAGGACTGCAACCAGACAATGGTGCAAATCCTCATTACCTAAGGGGCAGTTTTGTGCCTGGAGCTGTGTTTGCACAGGGCTTCATCTTCTATAGAAGGCTGCCTAACTGGTTTCTGCACTTTGTCATCTAAGTGGTCTAAAAATATGCTGACAATAAAAGCTTTTTTTGACAGCTGTGTAGAGGCCTCTAGAGGGGAGATAAACAGAGAGTGGAGGTTATTCATCCTTGTCCCTCCCCCACCCAGCCTAACTCTCCACCCAAGTTAGCAGAGCCAAAAATGTGTCCACCGCAGAAGCTTTCTCTTATTTTTGAAAGTTAATCTCGCCCAGAACTGGATTACCACGGGCTAATCCCTTTAACCACAGGCACATAATACTGGAAATGGATAACTTGCTTAGAAACCTGCTCAGAGTGTGCACGTTTGAAACACATCCACAGCCTCTGGCTGCTCAGCATCGCGGCTCAGAGCAGACACTGCCCGCTGCTCTTTGCTGGCTCCTGCCCTGCTGGAGAGTCTGGCACACCCTTCCTCTGCACATCATCCACGGGGCTTTACTGAGCTGCTCTGCACTGCCCTCCACATTATGCTGGAGCTCTGCTATTCCACCTCCTGCTTCCTCAGAATGTGTTTTATATTTTAGCTGGGGAGCTGTAGCAAAGATTTTAAATGAGTGGTTTCTGCTCATTACACAAGCTTGCTGCCCTATTAAACAGATAGATGTTGTGCTTCTCATCCTGCTAGAGTGCTTTGCAGCAGTTCGTGCACCAAGTCTCACACTACACTGCTTTTTATTTACATTTCAAAACACCTGTCTAGAGATGTGCATGCAGCACAAAAATTAAAATTACAGCCTAGTCCTGGAAAAATGCTAAATATTTCTGCCTGGTTGATACTGCACTGGAATGTGGGAGAGGGAAGATAGAAAAAAAGCATTATTATTTCATTCAGAAAGTATATGAAGAACCAAAGCTATTTTTGATCAGTGCTGTGAAGCTCAAAGGTTATGGTACAGGACTGATAACACATCTTGGTTGATGAGTCAGCACTGAGCCAGGAGGCAGTGACATTGTTTGCTCCTCTGAGCATTGCTGATATTTGTCCCACAGTCAGATGGTATCTGGGGTATTGATTAAGTATAGAGAGCAAAACTGGTTATAGTCTAATCATGTAACTGGAAGGCAGCTTCTAAACATATAATTACTTTAAAAAAAATTAGTCCATGCTCTGTGCTGAATTATCATACAAAAAAGAATATTATTAATATTCTGCACTGACACACTGGGGAAGATAATGATGGTACAGTATATTCCAAGTCTCACATTAAAGACTAATCCCATCCTACACTACGAGTGAGGGCATGAAGTTAGAGCAGACAAACACAAACTTACCCACCTGATAAATTTCAGTGTTCATACCATCTTCATGTAAGATGGAAGGGGCATTTTTCTCTTTCAGCATGAGCAAACCCCAAATTTACAGATACTTAAAAAATGGTCATTGCATTTGCCTGAAGATTTCCTGCAGTACCAGTTTCTAGTCAGATTATGTATTTTCACTATCTATAATGTCTAGAAATTCATTCAGAGTTACCTATGGTTGGAAAGTTTATAACTGGTTCAAAGAGAAACAGTCATAAAATGAAATAAGGCCCTGTCTAAATAAAACATAGATAATGAAGAGGAAAGGCATTATTTCTTTTTGTCATTTTAATATTGACCACCACTGGCATAACCAAATAAGAAAAGTTGTTAGCTTCACAGATTCCTACTGCATTGGGAACAGAAGTGACAATATGCCAGGATGCTGAATTAAAGATATTTAAAGTGCATCACTTCTGTCTCCTAGGCATAACAGGGAAGCAATTTATCACTGTGGTGCACCCAACATGTATCATATATCAGACAATATATCACAGACAATCTATCAAACAGTCCCTTCATCATATGTTTGTGCCTCCATTTCAACAGCAGGTACAAAATGCCACACCTATGTTTAGTACTTCTGGGTTCTGCTGGTGCAGCTCCTCAAAAGCCTATGTAATACAAAAGCCAATCGTTCACCAGAGAAGACATGAAATAAAATCACAGACTGAGCCAAGGTAGATGTCTACATTGGATTGGCTGCTGTTGGCAGAAATCCAAGGTCTAGGTAAACTGTTTTGGAAGTGGTTCAGATGCTCAGGTGAAGTCTAGACTACAATCAGCACACGAATTTCACCTGCTGTCAGGAGATTTCCAAGGAGACAGTTGGCAAGTGAGGAAATCTATCAGCCTGTGGAGCTCAGATGTGATGCTGCCTTTTTTTCATGCTTCAGCCACAGCAGCCTGGGGATGGTCTTTGCCTTTAGAAGGGCAACTACCTGTAACCCTGAACTTGTTTTAGTCCTGTCAAAATGAAAGGTGTTTTCCATATGCCAAAGATATGTTGTTTTATTTATGATTTAGTGACAGTTTACTGCAATGAAAGAGTGCAGTATCAGCAATAATCTCACTGGAGCAGGAAACGGAAATTATCTTCATTTGTTAAGATAGTTAAGACTTCAAATATTTTTAATTTCTTAAATCAATTCTTAAATGAGAAAAATAAATCTACATAAGACATTTGCTTCCAGTCTGTGGAATGGGGCTGGCTTTCAATGCTGGAGTGACTAAGAAGTACTCAGATATCTCTGATGACAGAGACTACCTAGATGTTTCAACTAATCATGTACAGAGAAACTTTGCAGCTTTTAATTCTAGTTTCTCTTCATTTCCTATAAAATTCAAAGGTCCATTTACTAATTGAAAGACCTGATGGTGAAGTAAGATTTATAAACCTGGATTTTAAATTAGGTAATTTAAAATTATTACTTGGGATAATCCAAAGCACATTCTTAGTTTGACCAACAGATGCTTTGTGTCTCAAAATGCTGAATTCAGATATTTTTCATGTACCTCTTGGGAAAGCTGAGACTGATACCCCAGAATATGGTCTGAGCTACATCTGCATGCTGAGCTGCTGTTAAATTCTTAGCACAGTCCTGAGAATGTTAAATGGACTAATAGAAAATAATTTTCTTTCCAGGAGGAGAGCAGGTGACTCAAGAAGCTGTAGAGACCCCTCCTCTGGCTGTTACCAGACACCATTTGCCACTCCAAAAAACAGTATTTGATATTTTCAACCTTTAGCTCTCGGGCTTTGCAAAGGCTCCTATACTGTGAGTGTTTGAATTGTACAAGCTGTAGACAGATCTTTCAAACGCTGCAACACCCAGATGAAGTCTCTGCCTCACTTTCTCCAAGAGCTGTGTCCATTCTCTCCAAGCTAAGCTGGATCAGCTCAGAAATCACAAATCTTCCTGTGCAGAGTTGTCCCAGGAAAAAGTTTGTCCTGCTTATCAATGCACAAAAAATTTTCCTAGTTTGAGTAAAAATCTTAGTCTTGTATTACCCTGTAAGGGCTATTAAAATGTTGCTAATTTTTTATGCATTGAATCCAAGCATTGTAGCATCTCATGCTTACCTTCAATAGACAAGAAGAAAGGAAGCAAAAGCTTCATTGCAAACATTTAGTAGAAGGAGTTCATAATTTTAAATTCATGAACTGCAAGAAAACAGGACTGTAATAGGTGATGAACCCAAACAGAAGTAACAAGCAGTTTTTATGTCTGTTATATACTCACCTTAGCAAATCAAAATGATTTAAAATTACTTTGGTGGCAAAAGAAGACCTTGTTTACTGTCGAAGGGAAGATACTACTGCTTAAAAACAGTATTTGTCTCACAGTTATACTAATAGTGAAATTTGTCCAATTCACTCATTTTGGCCATCAGGGGTTTTTTTATAATGGAGCAATGGAAAATGTACAGTTGGGAAAAGACCTTTTTTTTTTAATTTAAGTCTACACTGAATATCTGATATCATGCAGATAAGCATGCATTGAGAGAGCATGCTGGTGGGGCATCTGGATGAAGTCAGCCTGGCCAAGATTTTATTAAACTGAGAAAAGTAAAAGTTATACAAATAAGAGCAATAGCAGAAAGATGACAAGAAGCATTTTTCTATCCAGAATACACACTCAGCAGAGAGTACCAGTCTCTGTGTGATTGTGTACTGACACATTTAACACCTGTTTCAATGAATTTGCAACAGGTTACTCCACCAATTTGTTTCTCAAAATATGTAAACTTCCTTGGGGCTAAATTGTGGGGCAATTTCCAGAGCCATGCAAGGGAACAATAGGATTCAGACACTCTATTAAAAAAATTATACTGTGAGTGACTCAGCTTGCCTTGTAGCCTGCTGTTGGGGCATTGGAACAGCCCTTTGCATGGGTTTCACAGAAAACCCACAGCTTGGCCTTGAAAGAATAAATCTTCATGCTTATATGATGCCTGAATTGTCAGCATTAACATACCAATGGTTAGTTTTGGAAGTTTCATGGTGGTGCTGACTAATACAATGGCCAAGCAGTGGGAATTCTGAATATTGCAGCAGAATATTTATAATTTAGGTTTTTCAAGGCAAAATTCAGTACTACTATTGTTTTCAGAGTGGTGGCACAGTCTGTCTTGGGGCTGTAAAAGGGCAAAACTTTCAATGAAGGGAGCTTAAGAAAGAGGCTATTGAAGGAAAAAAAAAAAAAAGCAAAAACTGTGGCAGAAAGGAAAAGCAGCAGAAGGCTGCCGGTGGAGATGCTTTCCTTTCCTGATGCTTCAGAGGTGGGAACAGAGGCAGCAACTTCATGTGGGTGGGAGCAGTGCATGCCAAGCAGCAACTGTCCCGTGCCCTCCCGTGGAGGCTGGAGCTGGGGAGTGCACAAAGGTGGGATATTCTGTCTCAGGGCAGCTGCCTGCTCTGACCCCGTCTTGAGCAATTTTCAGACGCCCTGCCTCGCATTCCGTCTCTCACAGGAGCTCCGGACTTCGCAGCGCTCTCGCCTTCCTTGGGGCGGCCCCGGCAGCCGGAGCGGCAGCGGCTCCCTGCGCCTGAGGCGCGGCGCCAGCGGCAGCGGCGCTCGGGAGCTTTTAATTCCTCGCAAAACTCGCATCCTGTGCTCCCCACGCCTGCCGTGCATGCCGGCCTGGCAGGCTGGGCCGGGTGGCAGGGCTGAGCCCGGCCGGAGCCTGAGCCCAGCTGCGCGCCCGGACGGAGCCTTGCAGCCCCGGCGCCGGGCAGCGCTCATCCCCCGCTGCACCCGCACAGCCGGCAGCTCTGCCTGCACCGGCACACACAGAGGCACAGACAGACACACAGACACACAGACACACGCACAGACACACAGACACATGCACAGACACACACACACACACAGACACACACACACAGACTCACACAGAGACACACAGACACACAGACACACAGACACACACAGACACACACACACAGACACACAGGCACACACAGACGCACACACACAGACACACACAGAGACACACAGACACACACAGACAGACACAGACACACACATACAGGCACACACAGACACACACACAGACACACAGACACACAGACACACAGACATACACACAGACACACAGACACACAAACACACACACAGACATACAGGCACACACAGACGCACATACACAGATGCACACACACAGACTCACACAGAGACACACAGACACACAGAGACACACAGACACACACACACACACAGAGACACAGACACAGACACACAGAGGCACACAGAGGCACACACAGACAGACACAGACACACACACAGACACAGACAGACACAGACACACACACAGACACAGACACACAGACACACGCACACACAGACACGCAGACACACACAGCCACACACAGCCACACTCAGACACACAGACACACACGCAGAGGTGCCCCTCTGAGAAGGTTTCAGTAACCAGCGGTTATAATTTTACTTAATCCTTTATGACGTTTTTAATTAAAAAGGCTTTAGTGCTTTTCTAGCGTGGCATTTGATTGCACTCTAGATAATGCACCCTAGCCGATTCTGGCAGCAGTAAAGCGCTCAGAAAATATATGAAATATTTTTATAAGGAATTCTGTCAGATCTGTCTTCAATGTGGGAAACACAATGATTTTAAACCATGTGTATTCTTTTCAATAAAACAACAATATATGCCAGAAAAAGATAACTGAAGAAAAACACCCTGTCCAGATTAGTGTCCATTATAAACTGTTTTCATTCTTGCTGCTTAGATTCACTTTTTTTTTAATATAAGAATTAACTGAAATTTGTTGCACCATTTTGAAGTACTGACTGAAATTAAACCTACTACAGGCTGTTTCTAGCTGATCTGAAAAAAAACTGTGTCTGATTCTCTTGTCATCCATACCATTTTAATTTACTTGACTTAATCCTTATTTTCATCTGGAGCAGAATCATAGATCCTTGTTCCTCAGAAACTCAGAATTATGCTGTATTTTTATTTTTATCACTATTATATATAACCCTTTGATTTATTCACATGTATTCCTTTATCCACTTTGGTCAGCAATAATCACACTTTGCTTAAACATGGCACCTTGTTAATCTCTGACACTGAGCAGTAATGCTATGCTCTTTCCTGGATTTATGCAAATCTGAAAGCAGAAATGCTGCTACTGAGGACTTCACATACTTTGATGACAGGGATGTATTTACAAGATCAAAGAACAAAATTCTAGTCCCACTGTAGTCATCTGACGGTATCCATTGACAAAAAGAACTCCTAGATTTTTTTCTCAAACTAATAGATCTCCTAGAGAATTATTTGGCTTGTTGTTTTGGTGGGGTTTTTTTCCAATTAAACAAAGCTTTTGACATTTCAAATTGTTTCTACCCGAATTGAAGGAAAAGAAATAATTATTAATTCTGAGGAAAAAAAAAAACCCTGCATACAGCAATGTTTCCATTTTAAACAAATAAAAACTTTTTTTTCTTTTTTTCTTTTTTTTTTTGTTGTTGCAAAAACTTTGTATGTTTTGTCCTGAAAAGAAAAATTCAGTGGAATAATTCTGAAGAAAGCTTCAGTCATGGGAGTCATTTCATGACAAATTTGTCTATGGGTCCATCACAGCAGTATATGAATGCTTTCCAAATGGATTTGTCCTCATAGCATCCTTATGACATTAATAGTCCTTCTTCTTCTCTACTATGGATGATGTAAAATGCACATCAAAACCTCATCCTCATTTGTTAAATCCTGATTTTAAATGCCAAGATTTTTCAAACAGTGTTGTTAAAATGTGCTGTATTTATGGTAGAGTGTTTCATTTACCCCCAGTACAATTCCCACTGACTCGGACTCTCCCTGAAAGATCAGCGCTGCTGCCAGCCAGGCACCAGGTGTCCCCCGGAGGGCACTGCAGCGAGGAGCACACACACACACACACACACACACACACACACAGGCACACACAAAGTTATCACCTGTGAAAAAAAGTGACCTGTGCCACTTCCTCAAGGACACGGCGTGACCTGACCCTGCCGAGCAAGGGCACTGGTGCTCGGCTGGACCTGCCCCAGCCTTGGCCCATCTTCCTGTACAAAGAGAAGGATGGAGGTAATGGGCAGGGGACAAGGCACATGTGTTGCAGGGAGGAGGTTGCTCCTCAGGGGACAGCTCTGGGGACTGTGTGTTATCTAGGCAGATTGCTTTGAATTTGATATATACTTGAAGAAATCAGTCCCACACTGGATCTGCTGTTAGCCTGTTTCCTTAGAGGGGCTGGCGAGGAAATTGTTATTCCCGCACCGAGGATGGCAAAGGGTTTCACAGTCAGAGGACACACTACTTCAGTGACCCATCCAACCTTCCTGAGGCTGCAAGACCTTCACTGCTTTCCATTTCTGTGGTGAGATGAGGGCCTTTTTAACAAGGCATTGCTGAAACCCCATCTTGAGCCATTTCCTGAATCCCATCCACCTCCTGTAGTGTGTGAAGAGGAGATAGAGAAGAAAACATTTTTCTGTTTCAGAAAACAGACTGAATCTGGTGAAGCCTGTCTTATTCACCAGCCCACGAGCCCCAAACAGGGTGATCTGCCCTTTGGTCACATATAGAGAGGGGTGATCTGTGGTGCACATGCAAGTGCCTAGCTCCTCGCTTTTGAGTCATTCCAAAACTTTTTGATCTTTTGGCTAATATCATGGAGCTCTTCTTCCCAGTAAGCTGGGAGAGCTGGTGGAAGCAGCCCTGTGCCATGGTGCCTGATGCCCAGTGCTGGATGTGGGCGATGAAGCTGCAGGGAGGGCTCTGCTCAGCTCTGCCAGACTGTGGTCGCCAACAGGAGTGTCAGGTTTGTTGAACAGCCCTGCTGTCACTGCAGTGCGGAGGATTACAACTTGCCCTGATGCTGGTAGCTTTGGGTTGGGTTTTTTTTGTGAGTGCTGCCCCCATGTTTCTGATACATAGTCAGGATTGGATCATAACCCGGATTTCTGCTGCAGTGCAAACCATGGAGATGAGCATCCTTCGACCAAATGGCGGCCAAAACTTTCTAAAATGGGTGAAGCAGCTTGTCTTTCCTACGTGCCATGCTGGGAAGTCAGTGCACTGGTTTTGCAAAGTTTCTCCTGAATGTTTTGATAACACTCTTCCAAAAAGCATTAACTCTGGGGCAAGTATGATGCAGGCAGTATTTCAACTCAGAAAAACTGGCAAAGTTATGAGAAACTAAAAAGGGTGTCTTAAAAGAACACATTTCCATCAACATTCACCAAAAATACCACTATTTTTATGGTTTAGAAAAGTCATGGACGTACACGGTACCTGTAATTTTTGAGGCACTACAACTAATTTTTCAACAGTAAATCTTTCCCTTGCTTTGAAATCAAAATTCTATAAAGCCTTACCTATGGAGCTTACAGGTTATGTCAACAATGAAAAAGAACTGGCTGGATATCCATGCTCAGAGAGTGGTGGTGCATTAAGTTACATCCAGTTGGTATCCAGTCACTAGTGATGTTCCCCAGGGCTCACTTTTGGGGATAGTCCTGTTTAATATCTTTGTCAATGGCCTGACAAGGGGATCAAGGGCACACTCAGCCAGCAGATGACACCAGTTGTGCAGGAGTGCTGGAAAGTTGATCTGCTGGAGAGTTGGAAAGCAGCACAGTGGTGATGGGCCAAGGCCAATGGTAAGAAATTCAACAAGGCCAAGTGCTGGATCGTGCCATTGGATCCCAATAACTGCTGGCTGAGGGCAGAGTGGCTGGAAAGCTGGCTGGTGGAAAAGGATCTGGGGGCTGAGAACCAGCTGAACACGAGCCAGCACGTGCCCAGATGGCCAAGAAGGCCAATGGCATCCTAGATTGTGTCAGAAACAGTGTGGCCAGCAGGACCAGGGCAGTGATTGTCCCCCTGTACTCAGCACTGATGAACACCTCGAGTCCTGTGTTCAGCTCTGGGGCCCTCACTACAAGAAAGACATGGAGGAGCTGGAGTGAGTCCAGAGAAGGGCAACAGAGCTGGTGAAGGGCCTGGACAGTAAGTCATACGAGGCACAGCTGAGGGAGCAGGGGGTGTTTAGCTTGGACTAAAAGGAGGTTCAGGGGTGACCTTATCGCTCTCTACCTGAAAGGAGGTTGTAGCCAGGTGAGGCTTGGCCTTTTCTAAAAGTCAACAAGTGATAGACAAGAGGAAATGGCTTCAAGTTGCACCAGGAAAGCTTTAGATCGGATATTAGGAAAAATTTCTTCACAGAAAGGGGTTTTTCCAGCAATGGAACATGCCATGGAAGTGGTTACATCACCACCTCTGGAGGTATTTAAAAGATGTGTAGATGTGACGCTTGGGAACATGGTCTAGTGGTGGACTTGTATGTTTTATAGTAAAGGTTGGACTTAGAGTTCTTTTCCAACCTAAATGATCCTATGATATTTAACACAGTAATGCATATTACTACTACCATTATGTGTAGCCTGAGAGATATCAGGAGAAGGATAGGGATGAATGCCAATTTTAGAACCAATTTTCTATGGAGTGCAGTCCTCTTTTACTTAATAGCCCAATTTGGTTCAAAGAATTCCTCAAGGCATGCTTTAAAATCAGCAGCTCCCCAACTACATTTGTCAGGTTGCAGCCAATAATGAAATTTTATAACTCATTGAAAAGTAGGTTCTGCAATGGAAAAATCTGACACACCCTTAATTATTGCATCCTGAATGAACCTAGTACAATAAAGGAAACTGATAAAACTTGGGAGATGCAAAAGTCACGTCTGTAACAGCAAGACAGGCCAGTGTTGTGTGTGCTATGCAGCAGAGCTCTGGAGATCTTGATTTTTTAATCAGAATGCCTGGCTTGTAGCCTCAGCAGCCTGCCTTCTGCATGGCTGCATGGAAAACCAGCCCAGGACATCTTTGCACAAAAAAATAACATTGTTAAAAGTCCCAGTTATCTTATGCTAGTTGTAACAATCAAAGCCCTGAGCTCCAGGTCTCTGAAACATAAAATCTTGCACTCTTTAGTGCACTCCTTACAGCATGGTCTGTTTTCCTGTGAGAGAAGGAAGCTGCAGTTCAGACACAGAGCAAATAGGGCATAGATGAAATAGGACTACAGTATTATTTAGGTACTTGAGTTCTGCTGGGTTTTTTTGAGTGCTAAGTTTCCTTATTATCAATGACGATCTGAGTTTGGGTGATTTACACACAGCCACGCAAGGAAGAAGTGACAGAAGAGCAACCCTTGCTTCAGCATTCCTGTTGTAAAGATACAGTATTGTGTTGAAGTTCTGTGCAGCTGAGGGTCTTTTCAATCACTTTATTTAATGCTCTACTTTTGCCTTTCTGTTAGAGGTATGGCATAAAATACTTGTAATAGCTACATCTTTATGCCATTTGGCAGCTTATACAGTTTAGCCAGTGTTGATTATACAAAGAAATCAAGAAGTAGGAAAGCAAACAAACAAACAAACCCCAAAAAAATATTAAAAAAAATAAAAACACAAAAACCCACAAAAAAAAAATCCCGGTGTTAATTACAAAAAGAAATCAAGAATCAGGAAAAAAATATACAAAACCAAAACCAAAACAACCAAAAAACCAACACCAACCAAATGCATCAAAATGGGCTTTAAAATTTCTTTGAGGTTTCTCCATCTAACGCAACCACGTAGATTCTGAGCAGCCCTCCTCTCCTCCTGGCCCTGGGTGATTTCTGTGTTTGTATCACCTGAAGCTGCGATCCCGAGCTGCTTTGTTCGGTGCTCTCGCTCCCTCTGGTGGCTCTGTGCTCCCCGCACACCGACTCCAGGAGATGGCTTCACACAAACACCACAGATTCATGCCTGCAGATTTCCCTGCATGCACAAGCGTGCCTGGGACACTGGATTAAAGAAGCAGATAAAGAAAAGAGACTTAAAGAGAAGGAGCTGGCATCCCAGCTGGTTTAGGCACACAAATGGGGCGAGCTGGGTGGTTTGCAGCCCACCAGCTCCTCTGCAGCGTTTCCCTGTTCGATGGAATTTATGGCACAGTGCATTTGGAAATCAAACTGCTCACACAGCTCGTGCCAGATCTGCTCCCTGTGTGGGGAAATCTGGGCAAGCATCAGGAAAGTCTGCAAGGTTCCCTCCACGAGCCTCCCAGCAGATTGTTTTGTCAGATGTTAGCCACCCAGCAGATAAAGCCTCAGGCTCTGTAGATCTCTGACGGTGCCTGCCAAAACCCGGTCACCTCCTGTGTGTCTCTGGGCTCTGCCCTCTCTCCCCACCTCCTCACAGACTTTGTGGAGCAGAATCCAGTTCCCTGCATGTCCCTTTGGGCCCCCATGGTCCTGCAAGGAGAGGACTTCATTGTCCCGAGCCTGCCTTGGGCAAAATTCACTCTACAATACCTTTTCCCAGATCCTCCCAAACGGAGGATCCCAATGCCAAGAGACAGTGTTCCTTTCTGTCCAAGTCTCTGCACAGATCACCATGGACATCAATAGGTCAGGCATGCAGGCAGAGAGCCAGGGATGGAAAAAGCATGCAATCTGAGATCTCTGCTCCTGTCAGTGATGGGCAGACAGCCCTTACAAAGGACAAGGTTTGACAAAAGAAATAAGGTATTTGTCTGAACAAAATGCTGTTCCTTCATGCCCTTTTATGCTATAGAAGAGATTATGGTGAGGGGAAGTCCTTTAAAATTCATTTAAGTATTTCCCATATGCTCTGTTGCTTCATGTATTTGTTTCTTCTTATTGAAGTGCTGGAAAATGAGTATATTTTGACACTCTAAACCCCTTCCACTGTCTGAAACAGAGTGAGATTCTTTCTCACTGCTAACCAACATGCAGGACCTTCTAGCCCAAGTCTCAGCATGTGCACAGCTCCTGTTAAAGATTGGGGCTTAATGCCCAGGGCTCTCCACATCTGAATATTAGATTCCAAATCCACCATGTGGATCCTGTTAACTCCACGCTGAGAAAGAATACCAGAGCTCAGAGTGATAATCTGTAATGAGCCTAACCCAAAATCCCCAGCCAAAGCAGCTGTGACCTCTGAAGGAGCTCAGACCCAGATCCAGACTTCTTTGACTTAGCCCAGCTCCACAGGCTGTGCATGCAACATTAACACAACTCCAGTCCCAGGGGACAAAAGCAAACCATAGACTTGCTGATGCCCCAGCTGTGCTTGATTTACTGAAACTGGATTACAGGCTTTCCCTATCACAACTGGCCACACCACTGGCATGGCTGGAAGCAAAGGACATGATTGTTTTCTCCTGCAGCGTGCTAGTATATTCCTGCTTATTTTCAATACTGTAAACAAAAGTGAAGCAAGGTTTGATATTAACGCAAAAGCTGTTTCTCTGCAGAGTGGGAATGAGAACAAAGACGTTGATTACAGAAATCTTTCAACTCCTCCTTCCCACTGGTCATCTCCTCATCCCTTCTTATGTCAATACCTCCAATTCTGCAGCTATTTTCTGCTCCTTAACCTGGCAGTGGGAAATGCTAAAATCACTCACCTCTTCAATTTTTCCTGTGGGATATGAATCAACACTATCTTCAATATATTCATGTCTCTCTCAGTAAATGCAGCTGTGAGGAAAAGAACAAAACAAAACCAAACCCTCAGAGAGGTGAAACAATGGTGAGAACAAGCCTCCTGCAAAGCTTTCAAGCCTACTGTGTTTTTATTGATACATACCCCTCTGTGAGCACGATATCTTACTGCTTCAACATTTATAGTCTTGGGTGAAGGCAAGGAGAGATATGAGAAAAGTTTAGCTTAGAAGCTTCTTGATCAGTTTCTTGGGCTACAATTTTGGTTTAAGAGTTTTGATTTTTTTCTAGAACACATCTCCTATGCCTGTTGCTGATTTTCCAACACATAATTTTTTTTTGTGTTGTCTTCCAAAGATTTCTGACATCCAAGATGATGTCAGAAATCTACATAGGTATCTACATTTTACATGCAAATGTAGATTTTGATCAAGGAACTCGTTACAGAAATTATGCACAGCTTAAAGGTCTCCAAAAGTATCAAAGTGGAAAGACTGATAAGAAGGCCCTTATTAGATCCACTTCATCATCAGATGCACCACTCACATCTGCCCAGGAGCACGGCCTTACTTTGGCATTACCCTTCCAGTGAAAATCCTGTCCAGGGCTCACCCACCTATCTTGAAGGAACAGGGACAGAAATGCTTTTCCTGTTTACAACAGATTGACACAATACACTCCAAGAAGACATAAACCACAGGTCAGGTCCTTACTCTGCCTTCAAAGGTTCAATCCCTTGTCTCTTTTCCATGGTAAGAGTCAGGCTGAAATTGCTTTGGGAATAAGAGAGTTTTTGCTCTTGTAGCCCTGTGGGGAAAAGATTAGGGAATCACAAGCCTTGTCTTTCATATGTGAAAGAAGTCATGCTTTACTGAGGGGTCACAGTGCTTTCTGAGGAAGACATGCAGTGGTTTTAGAAGTGTGCTACATGGCATTGAGAGCTAGAGAGCCAAAATTATTTATGCAGATCATTGCACTCACTGGAGCATCCCTTGCATGGATCAGGTTATGCTTGGATCACCTCTCCCCACTGGTGAGCTATACAGGGGGAGGCAGCCCAGGGAAAATCTGGGATCCACTGACCTACAGCTGCCATTTCTTGGGGATGTAAATTAAACTTCCAGGCAGGAGACACTTGAAACAAAGTACCCATAATATAACAAAGCCACATGTTAGAGACAGACGTAATTCCCTATGCCTTCCCACAGCACACGTGTGTGCACACATACCCCCACACAGGTACACACGTGCACAGTTCAGGATGGTGTGCATTCAGTTCAGCCTTGCATCTTTGCATCCTTTCAGTTTTGCATCAGTGTGATTCTATCCTAAATGATAAGTTTTTCAAGCAAAAATTCCTTTGAATTTCTGTTCTTTGAACCTGCCTTTTGTTAGAATACTACTCATTTTTCCTGTCTCATTCTTTTTCCTCTCTCCTTCTTTAATGGCATGGGCTGAGTGCTGGCTCCCCTGTAACACAGACCTCCCCTCTGCTTGGTGGGCTGCAAACTTGGAGCAGGTCCCAGGTTGTTTTTTTCCTGTTGGGATACTTTTCCTGTTTGCCTTTGCCCTCCTCAAGGGGCTTTCTGCAGCCTCCTGCAATCTTGTTTGATTTGGTTTCTAAGGCAGTGCGCCAGTGCCTGTGGGCAGGCTGGTGAATTTCCGTGTACAACTGGCTGCAGATCATTCTGCTTCATTCTCTGGGACAGTTCTACAGCTGCTCTTTTGTTTTGCCCTGAAAAAATGAGGGTAACAACATCTGTCTCTTCTCATAATTGTGAAATTGTCCTGAAAATCCACACTCTAGATCCAGTGGTTCTGGAGACTTACAAAAACAACATGTTTTCTCTCAACAGAATTAAATTTATAGGAAAACATTCGTAAAAAACCCCAAGAGATTTCTTCCTAAGGTCAATGACTTTGAGAAAGTGAATGTATTTTGGGGGATTGCTGGCAAAGCTACATATAGGTGCTTCCTTTGAATTGCAGCTGCAGATAACTAAGTCATAATTTCCTATGAAGAGCCCACATTTAGATCATTTTGGATCTGTCTTCTCAGTGAAACTCCCACTCAGAAAAAGGAGAGGCTTTTCACGGCACTTCGAAAGCAGTTGTTGCACAGATGATGCATCCTCTGAGGAGGCAGCTGTAATTGTAAAGTAGATGAACTCTAGAGCTGAACTCTTTGCTGTGTTACCAGGGTCATATGGGAATGCTTCTTGGAGCTGAGCTGCACTGCCATGGGGAAGCAGTCACGCCCACTTCAAGGCTTCTGATCTTAAATATCACAGTTAAACCTGACAGCAGTTCAGAAGCTGTGAACTGCTAAACAAAAGCTAACTGTAAGTACTCTTCCTTTACTAAAATAATCTATGATCCATTTACCAAATAAATCTCTTGTGGAAATTGGAAAAGCAGAGCAAAACCCATATTGTTTGGGCAATACACATACATAGTACATAAACATGATACACAAACTACATTACAAAGAAATGTCTATATAGCTTATTTGACACTTAGGTAATCAACTTTAGTAAAATATTGTTGTAGGGTGAATGAATTTTTCAAATTATAATAATACTGCAGAGATATTTTTGCCAACCTAACACAGAAGCATTGTATCCCATTTTGGAAGAAAACAATAAGTAGTCTTAAAATGTTTGAGCATTTCTATTTCGGAGGCACAAGATTTGTATCAGGCATGTCTGAAGCTTATGCTGTCACCACTTCAGAATACAGGAGGGAAAAGCAAGTTTCTGGTAGCTGCAGTCTTCAACTGGAGTATTCACCCCAAAAATTTGCTGGCTGGGAACAAGGAATATGTACAGCTGGATACAGACCAAACTTCAGAGACAGCATCAGCACAATATTGTCTGTGTGTCAATATTATGAAATCTGCTTCCATCAGCAGATGAGACGCCCTCCTTAACCTGGTGCATCACTCCAACCTCCTCCAAGTCTGAACAACACCAGAGTCAAGGAAGACTTACTTGGAAATGGCCAAAGAATCATAGAATCACAGGATTGTTTAGGTTGGAAAAGCCCTCTAAGATCGTTGAGTCCAGCTGCTAACCCAGCACTGCCAAGCCCACCACCAAATACTCCATCTACACAATTTTTAAATACCTCCAGGGCTGGCCACCACTTCCCTGAGCAACCTGCTACAATGCTGGACAAACCTTTCCATTAAGAATTTTTTCCTGACATCAAATCTAAAACTTTCCTTGCACAACTTTAAGGCATTTTCTCTTGTCCTGTTGCTTTATTATCTGGGAGAAAAGACCAACCCCCACCTCACTACAACCTCCTCTCTGGTAGTTGTAGACAGTGATAAGATATCCACCAAGCCTCCTTTTTGTCGGAGCTCAGGACATCCCTTTGGGAGTCCGGAGTTGCCGGGACCCTTGCCAGGGGGCTCAGAGACCCTGGCATGCAGCCCAGAACACCAGTGGGTTTGATTACGAACCGTGGAGCA
>JAYDZK010000169.1:96707204-96723038 GCA_034509185.1 Euphonia xanthogaster
GGGAGCCGAGAGCAGAAGGCCGGGGGCAGCGAGCCGGGGTCAGCGAGCCGGGGGCAGGGAGCAGCGAGCCGGGAGCAGAGAGCAGAAGGCAGGGGGCAGCGAGCCGGGGGCAGCGAGCCGGGAGCAGCGAGCCGGGAGCTGGACCAGCGGCACAGCAGAGGGGCGGACGGAGGCGGAGGAGGAGCCAGCGGGAAACGAAACTGGCCCGGCCGGCCGGGAAAGCGCCGGTCTGCGGGGAGCGGCGCGGAGCAAGGGGCAGCTCCTCGGAACGCCCTTCTGCCTTCCCCGCCCCGCGTCAGTGACACCGGGTTGAACGGGTTCGGTCCGGCGGGGAATGGGTCTGTGAGCGGACGGACGCCAGCAATCAGGGGATGTAAGGTCCCAGCCTCGGGATCCGGCCTGGCCGCCCGCCAGCAACAAAGGGTGGCATTCCCACGGGCTCTCGTGGCTGAATCCTGGCGGTCTTCTAAAAAAAAAAAAAAAAAAAAAAAATAGAATTGCAAAATATGCTCCACTGCTTAAGACTGGCCCAAAATGACAAACAAGTCCTAACCCAAACTGAACTATTTTGTTGAGTTGCAGTGCCCAAGCAGGCATATCAGTAACTTGACCCCATTATTTGGTAATTCGGTGCCTTGATAATGAGACCAACAGACACAAATAATTTGGGGAGTAAACTGGACTTTTAAAAGCCTGTTTTCATTTTCCAAGCAATTTTGCAATGGCCAATTTCAGCTTTCATCAGCTCAAATGTAGGAACCTGGAACACTGCAAATAGAAATAGCACAGACTTAAGTCTCGTGACAGCTGCTATGAGTAACATTGCCTAAAATGTGGTTTTTGAGTTTTCAGAAGATGTAACTTAAAATGTTGAAGAACCTGCATCTCTTTAGAAAACTTCTCCTCTTTTTCAATATGTGGAGAACTGCCAGAGATATCTAAAGTTAAACTTCTGACGTGTTTTTTTAACTAATAGACTCTACAAGAAATTCCTTGGGAACCTGTCTTCCTCTGGTCATCTCAAATGCCTGCACAAATACCTCTTACTTACCGTAACTGCAGGGAGAGGGGAGCAGCTGGTAGGCAGTACCAATTGCAAACCATCTGTACCAGTAGTAAACTGCCCATCCCAAAGAAGATGATGGAAGTCTGGGCCAGAGCCACAACTAGGAGCATAGCCTTGGAAGCTCTTCAATACAGTCCCAGCATCATGTACCAAAATTCATTGGGTTCTTTTTATGGCTGTTTCATACCTGAGAACTCCGGCACCATTCCACATCACTCAAACACATGGGTATGGATACCAGAAGACACAGGGTAAAACATGGTTCATTATACAAGAAGCCAATAGATAGTTTTAAGACCATACTAATAATAATACTGATTAAAAGTAGGGTCTTTTCTCAGCCAATATTTTGTCTGGCAGAATGACATGCTGTACATGCCTGGCTTATCCATGGTCCCTTCTCCTAGTCCTTATGCTCCTCCAGCCTCCATACTGAATTAGGAATGTTAAACAGTACATCCTCATTTTCAGCACCTGTTGTGGACCCTTGGAGTTGGCTACATGTGATACAATCTACCTCCACAAATGCCTCTGGTCTCCAATTCCAGCAATGCTACTGTTGCATAAAAATTTTATAAGTTTTAAACTCACATCCTTAATTCAATAAGTGCCCCTTCTGATACTATTACTGATTTTGGTGAATAAAAGTTCAGCATCCAGTTTATTCATTACCTACAGGATATTTTAAAGATCACACAGATTTCCCCTTCAGATTTTTCATGTCAGAAATGACAGCCTCTATCCCTTGGTAAGGCAGCTGCTTCATCCCCTTGATCAGTTAGAAACAAGGATAACTTCTTTAACTGTAAGGTCCTGCCAAGATGTAGAGACCTGAACTGAACCACTAGTCAGGGTTTGGTTACGCTTACCAAAGTTTCATAGGCCAGGAGAGTAAGGCAATCTACCTTGTTTCTGGGTGATACTAAGCTTTAAGTTGACTTTTTTTCTCTGCTGCCTTCTGCAGAGCCATTGATTTCAGAGGAGAAGCAACAGTGACTAAGATGTCCTTCCTGAGCACAAATGCCACTGCTGAGCTCAGCATCAGGTACACAAGGTTTCAGTGACTCTTGCATCTGCACTGCCTCCCCTTTATCTATACTGAAACTTACCTGTCACTTTCCTGTTCATTTGTTTACTCGAGGTCCAACTGACTTGCAGCCAAGTTTCATTTCAAAAGTGCTTGTAAAGCTGGCCATTTCCCTCACTGACCTCTCAGCTTTTTTTTTTTTTTTTTTTGGCTTTTTTTGTTTGTTTGTTTGCTTTTTCTCCAACGCTACTGTTGCCTTTCCCCTCCCTGGTGAACAAATGGAAAGCACTTACTTTCATTTTCTCTTTTCCCTTTTCACATCTCTCTGCTCTGATATAACCTTATTACAGCCATTCCTGAACCAAGCTGATGGTGATTCCTTTATTTATAATATGCTTATTATAATCATTCATAATAGGCATGCGATGCCTGTTCTCCTGCCTAATTACTTTAAAGTACCCTCTTTCAGGATTCAAGTAAAAGTATAGGAAAAGAGAGTTGTCTTTTATACCCAAGATGTTGTGATGTATTTTAGATCAGTGGAGACAGTATGACTTTTTCAGCCTCTTTACAAGGACCTTTATAATGTTGTCCTCTGTATAATATGAAGCAATGTTGAAGAACAAATGTGCTAATTATGAACAAAACACTGTTCAGGAGCATTTTTACATCTTAGAGTGTCCACTGTGCTTACATAGAGCTATACGGATGAAATACAGAGACAACAAGAGGCCGTATGAATATTCAAAAAATTTTGTTCCATACAAAGTGGAAAAAGAGAAAAAAACCCAAACCATGGAAATTCATTAGCCTGTAACTTAAAAATATATCTGAGTGTACAGTCCTGTAAACAGCTGTCTGATACACAGGCAGGAAAATCTTAAGTCAAAGGCCCATAAAATGTGTAGGTACAAGAATACACACAAATAAAACTGCTCTTTTAATTCAGAATATACTTTAAAGAATATCAATAAAGGGACTCCAGTAAAGAAAAAGATTTGGGGATAAGACCATAAGAACACAGAAGTCAGTATAGTGTCAGGCCAAGAGAGATTCCTCTTCTGCCCATGACAGTGGCCACTGTCAGATGTTTGGGGAAGGCTACAGAAAGGACACAGAAGGATCCTTCTCTCAACATACTTTTGTCAAGAAAGGATCTGATGATCCTTGAGGTCCCTCCCAACCTGGTATTCTATCATTCTAAAAGTCTATGATCTTTTCCTAGATCATAGAAACCATCTTTTTAATACTTCCTGAATGGGAAATCACATATACACTATTAAGGGCCCATGGTGTACTTCTTTCAAATGTGCCTAATCTGTATCTAAATTCATATTGTGTGTTTCATATGTCTTTCATAACTTAATTGCATGTGGGTTTGAGCTTTCTCTTTGGTAATTTCCCCTTGGATTTTTTCATCCCAAGGAGAGCTGAGTCACTCTAAGTACAAGGTCCTTGACAGATTTGCATTTATAGTGCTGTAGATGCAATGAGAAAGAGATAGTTTCCAGATGAGACTAGAGCAAGAAGTAAGCATTTACCATATGATAAAATTGCATCTGCCATTGCATGATTTGCATGAGCTGCTTGGTTGTCCTTGGACTGTTTCTGGTCCTCCCAAGTGACATAATATGACTCCTCCTTTAACCTTTTTTATGTTACTGGTTTCTATCAGTAGTTTGGTTTGCCTAGCAAAATACTGTTTGACTGGAACTGCCAAATGGCCACTCTGGAGAAAACAATACATTTATTTCAAAGATAAAATTACATTAATTCAATAAATATTATATAGTTGTTTTAAAGGTTTTGCTTTCCTAGCAACTAGGCACAAGAGCGTTATCTATGTTTATCCCTTTGGATTCTTCCATGCTAGTTGTGTACTTATTTATTATCTAGTGCACCATTAATAACATTCTTCAATAATTTTTGAAAAATTATATTAATCTTTAAAGGGTTTTTAGATACAGATTTGGAAAACAGAAGCATTTTTATTACTGGGACTCCATCATGCCACTGTAAGATGGCTTCTGTAGGAAGCTAGAGGAAGAAATCAGACTTCCTACAATTTTCAAAGAATATTTATGCTTGCTTTTCTGAAGTTCTTCCAGAAGGCATCAGGACAGAAAATTTCATTACAGCTATTGCTTCCAATATTTCCTGTAGATTCAAATCTTGTGCATAAAAATGTGCATTTGTGTTTTCTTTAAGGCCTCACCATAGAGCCTGTGAGCTAAGACAGTTTGGGATGTAAAATGTGAATGTCCTTCTTGATGCTGTTGGGACTTGTCTATGTGTAGGGGGCACATCCTGCTCTGGGTTTACTTTGAGAGGCTTTACAGTAAAGCAGAGAGTGTCATCTGAAAACATACTTAGTTGAGGCAAAAAGTAAAAAGAACTATAATTTCCATTTTCCTAAGAAAGCACTGATAGAATTACAAAGAACAGGAAGCCTTGAGTATGCTTGGGTGCAAAGTTCCCTGCATGTTTAGTTCCTTGAAACAGAGATCTGTGTTTTCAAAGAAAAACAGTCCAAAAATTCGAAGGTTTTCGTTTTCTGATTTATTGAGCAATATTTTTCTGACATGTTTTTGGAGTGTTTGGTATCAGATGTATTTTTTGTGTCGGGAGAAATTGATAATCATAAGGATTCTTTACTGACTTTGGAAATTAAGTGTTTTGAACCTATTTTTTCTGGCCAGCTGAGGTACTAGGCAACAAGCTCAGGGCTAGTCATGAGCCTTCCACCTCAAAGAAGAGAGAAAGACTGTAGTTCCTACACTTGCATTGGCTTAGCTTGACAGGAACAAGGGATATGAATGAAGACAGAAAGGAATTTGAATTGGGGCCAGTTCCTACCATGCAACAGAAGGGATGTATGGAGTGAGGAGGAAAGAGGGCATATCAGAATTCTCCAAATTAATTGAAACATTGAAGCTACCAATTAGCAACTCCAATGTCAGATTTCAGTTTAAATTTGAACTGTCTTGTCCACCTCCCTTTCCAATTATATTTTCAAGTTTGTGATCAACAAACCCTTTATTTATTAGAATAGCCTGCTTTTATCCTTAATCTTGTGTCTTATATAAACCTCAAGGAACTGGAAGGGCACATAGTTAACTCCTGCTGGAATAATCTCTGCTGACAGCCTCTGAGACCATTTTAGAAAGCCTCAGAAGTGAGATGTTTCACATCATGCTGCAGCAATACCTTTGTGAGGGGGCATTACTGGAGCCAGACACAGCAAGTAGTTTCTCATCCTGCCCTAGTAATATGAATCTGTTCCAGCAAGAAACAGCTGATAGATACAACAATAAAAACCATTCAAACAATAAAAACTGCTCAGAATGGTTTTTGCTGATCCAGACATTTTTCGGCCAGTAGATCACCTCCAGGAAAGTGAAGGAAAGATTATGGGAATTTGATGATAGCCAATGACAGGCCTAATTAACACTTCTTATTCATAAGCAGGCTTTGTTTCCCATGAAAATTGCACAGGATGAAGATAGTTCTACCCCTTTTTTCAAAGGGGGAAAAAAGGGAAATAAAAAGAAGGGAAGATGAGGGCAAGACTGCTTGGCTACATCAGCAGTTCTGGCTGGGCTGGTCAATGGAAGTGAGGGAAGCTCCATTTTAGATCATTGACATCATGCAGGTGGAAGGTGTTCAGATTTGAGTATGACTGTACCTTGGCAGTAGTGGCAATGTTAAACAGCCCACGCAAGAGTGAGGACAGGCTGAGTGAAGACAAAGTGAGGCAGCAAATTTGTGACAATCCTGTTGGTGTGTCTGGACACACTGGAAGACTGAAGATAGCAACCAGTATTATCATGGAGGGGTTCTTTCTCCAGCAGTTCCTTCCTGTTGTACCACCAAGGAATTGAGGAATATGGAAACTGGCAGGTTTGTCCTGGTCTCTCCTGATGTTACCATGAGTGGGCAGCCGCCAATGTCTCACCTCAGGCTGCCAGCTGTTCCTGCTGTTAAGGCAAACCATGTGCTCAACTTGGTGCAGTAGCTTTGCTTGAGGAGCATTATTGAGACCAAGAATCAAAGAACCTGTAATTACTTTCTTTTCATGTATCTGAAGTCATCAGGCTCCCTCACTTGGGTTGCTCTTCCATGCAAAACTGTTTAAACTTAAAGGAGCTCTTGAATGCTGACAAAGGTGCAGTGCAGTTACACAAGCTCAGTTTTGTTTAACGACAGGAGCCAAAGTCAGTGGGACCTCACACACCAAAAGGGGTCGCAGGTGCTAGACCCGCTCAAACCCAGAGGTGCTCAAACCTGCTCCCAGCCCCGGGCAGTCGGCGGGGTCTGCGGTGGCCGTTGCCGAGAAGCGGCTCTGGAGCGTGGGGACTCTGGAGTCACGGGTGGGGCAGGAGGGAGAAGGAAAACACTTCGTCTCGGTGCCAAGTTTCGCTTCTGGGAGAAGGGAAAACGAAACCGAGCTGTTTGTTCCCCGCGGTCCTGCACTGCCGGGCGGGACGGGCGGGGAGGGGAGGCGGTCACCGCACATTTAAGTGCGGAGCGCCGGACCCCTCTCTGCAGTCTGCGAGCCGCGCCGAGCCGAGCCGAGCCGAGCCGGGTCGGGTCGGATTGAACTGAGCCGAGACCAGCCGAACTGACTCCAGCCGAATCAAGTCCAGTCGAACTGTGCCCAGGAGGGTCCGAAACCGCAGCGCATCCCGCCGGGTCCGAGCCGAGCCGGGTCGGATTGAACTGAACCGAGATCAGCCGAACTGACTCCAGCCGAATCAAGTCCAGTCGAACAGCGCCGAGCCGAGCCGAGCCGAGCCATGCAAGTGGCCCTGCTGGCCCGGCTGCTGTCCGTCGGGCGGGCGGTGCTGGCGGCGCTGAGAGGGAGCCTGAGCGCTCTGTGCTGGAGCCTGGCTCCCTTGTCCCTGTCCCTGCCCGGCTGGTGGGACTCGTCCCCCCGGCCGCAGCGGGAGCAGGAACGGGACGACGCGCCCCCGACGCCCACCAGCGTCAATTACCACTTCACCCGGCAGTGCAACTACAAGTGCGGCTTCTGCTTCCACACGGCCAAGACCTCCTTCGTGTTGCCCCTGGAGGAGGCCAAGCGGGGGCTGGCGATGCTCAAGGAAGGAGGTGAGTACAGGAGAGGTGGGTCCGGAGGGAACCGGGGAAGGGTGACCCCGCAGGACCAAGTGCCGTGGAAAAAGTTATCCCAAGGATGTCCTTTGTCCCGCTGCCGTGAGGGATTGATAACATTGAACAGGAGCAGGTGACGGGCAGGAGAGGTTCATAGCATCTTTCTTTGGTCCTTCTCTAGGAATGGAGAAAATCAATTTCTCGGGAGGAGAACCATTTCTTCAGGACAGAGGCGAATTTGTAGGCAAACTGGTCCAGTTTTGCAAGCAGGAGTTGGAGCTCCCAAGTGTCAGCATTGTTAGCAATGGCAGCCTGATCAGAAAGCAGTGGTTCGAGAAGTACGGTAAGGAGGGAGCACTGGGCATAGCTGCACTGGCAGGGCTGGGGAGCCTCCATGGGGCAGCCTCACCCATGGATGGGCTTGGGGGCAAGTGGGAGATGGTTTCTTAGTGCTTAATTTTTAGTAAATGCAAATCAAATGTAAATACCAGTGAAACAGTGTTGAATATCTCCTGTAAAAGCAGGCATTATACCACAAAAACTTTTTGGTATAATGGTGTAATAAAACAATTGTTACACCATTATACCAAATGTTTCCATGTGTTCCACCTGTTTCCATAATGCTGGTGCACACACACACACACCACACACAGACACACACAGACAAACTGTGTGTTTCAATGCTGCTGTTGATGTGGCTTTTGTGGTTGATGGGATGACTCCACAGAACTGCATTTACGGGGCATTTTGTGACAGATGACAAGGAAGTGAAAGTGACCAGAGTCCTGACAGCTTTTAGCTGATGGACTGGATATTAATCAATTTTTAAAACTTGTTTTCAGGTGAATATTTAGATATTCTGGCAATTTCATGTGATAGTTTTGATGAGGATGTCAATGTTTTAATTGGCCGTCGTCAAGGAAAGAAGAACCATGTGGAAAATCTCCATAAACTGAGGCAGTGGTGCCGGGAGTATACTGTTGCTTTTAAAATAAATTCAGTCATCAACAGATTTAATGTTGAGGAAGATATGAATGAGCAGATCAAGGCACTGAACCCTGTGCGCTGGAAGGTAAGAAAGTAATATATACCACGTTTCCTGTTTAAAGAAAAGTAATAATGAAGTCCTGGAGCTGTCTGAACCTCTATTGACCTGAGGTTACCAGGTTTACCTCCAGCTCCAGCTTGGGCTGGTGTTAGGAGCCTTCTTGTCAATGTTGCACAGTGCTGAGATAAGTCCTATCTCATTCTGCACTTAAATGAAGCCCAGTAGGTCAAGAATCTTTCTTTTTTTTCGTTGTGTTATATACAGAAAATTACTATTTCAGTGTGTGTAGGTCCAGGTTGCTTTAGTATATAAAAATTAGCACAGAAAGCCTTTAACATGTGAATATATGTTATGGTGTAGAGAAAATTAGGAAACATTACTGAATAATGGCACATTAAAGTCAATATATTGTTAGTAAGATATAAGTGTATATTAATTTTCTCTTACAGAGTATTAGAGGTTAGTGTATACATATTTTTTTACTAGAAATAAGTTTGAAAATAGGTAGATATAATGTGACATAAATATGGGAGAACACGTGGAATAATTTCTCAATACTTGCCTCATGGATATTGTTAGAGACATAGAATGGCTCAGAAAAAGAACAAACCCCAAAAAACACTGTAAGTGAAGTCTCAGATAGTAAAGAAAATCATCATTTATAACATTTAGAGCTCTGTAATATTAATTTACAAAAAATAAATCTCCACCATGCCCTTTGTGGAGTATTCAGTTATCACAAGTTGTTTCATTTTGGCTCCACTGACATAAAAATTAGACATTGCTACTGAGACTGAAGTCTCTCCTATCCTCAAGGCAAGTGAAAACATAAAGCCTTAACCAGGTGCTTTCTTTGTCCAGGTATTCCAGTGCCTGCTTATCGAAGGGGAGAACAGTGGTGAGGATGCTCTAAGAGAAGCAGAAAAATTTGTTATCAGTGATGAAGAATTTGACAGATTCCTGGATCGCCACAAAGATGTCTCCTGCTTGGTACCTGAATCTAATAAGAAGGTAAAAATTAAACTATCTCTTTGTAACTTTATTTTTAAATAATGCTAGAATATTTGAAATGAACAAGAAACTTTAATGGCAGTTAATACTTTCCCTGTTAATAGTGGCTTAGAAGAGGTGCAGTACAATTTTATCAGCAACTGCTTTTGTTATGGTGGAATCCAAGATTTTAAATTTTCTTAAGGCTTTTCACTGGCAACAAAGTTATTAGCAGAAGAGGAAAACCCCATTATACTCAGTCCTGTGGACACCAATGGAGTACTCTTCCTGACTTCGGCATAAGATCCTGAAAATTTCAGAGTTAATGTAAACACACTTTATAGTCTAAGTATAGTTTCCTAATAGAGATTGACTGTGATGTCACATTATGCCAGTGTCATCAACCTACATGAATAAGATAGCATCCCAATCAGCATTATATTGGATACTGAGGAATGACACCCAACTAATATTACTTTTGGGTAATCCTTCTCACAATAAATTTGCATTTTTAACATTTTCTGTCTGAACTCCTTTGGATTGCACACTTAGGCTCTTTAATCAGTAGAAGACTCCTTGTGCTCCTGCAGAGCCTACCAGTTAACTTGATCAGCTGCCATCCAGCTCACATTAACCACAGTAAAGGACTTTGGTGCATAAGGGTGGAGCTCAGGCCATTTTGTAAATGCCTAGAGACCCTAAAGATGGGATGAAGAGTTAGAAGACTCACTGTTGGGAAAGTTTATGAACTAAGTGAAGAAATAGCAAGTTGAACCAAGTTCAGGAATGCATTAAAACTCCCATCTTGTGTTCCTTTTCCTTTCCACAGATAAGGACTCCATTTACAGTTTACTTCTTAATGTTTGTAGAGGTTAAGTGAGCAGACTGGGTTGCCTTTGTTATGTAAGACCTAAAGGTGGGGCTGTGCTGTTAGCATTTAAAGCATTTGGTGAGAGGGAGCACTCATCAGAGAAAGGGTTAAGATGAGAACCTAGAACTGTTTCTACTTTTTTTTTTCTTTTTTCATAATAGAAGTCCTACAAAAAAGGCTTCCCATGATAGGTTTGGTTCCAGAAGACTGATTCTGATTTCTGGTAAACCTGTGTGAAAGATGAACACCAAATTGATCAGATTTCCTGTTCTACACAGCAGCAAGCTCCAGCTACTCAGAGAATTTTAAGGAGGTTTTAGGAGATGCCCATTTAGCTAAGCAAACATGTCTTGTTTCAACTGTTGGCATATTTCTTTGTGGAGACCTGAGAGCTTTTTTACCTTTGAGCCAGCAGAATACCTTTGTTTAGTGGGGTTATAATTAAACATTCCGGTTAAAATGGTCATGTCATTTGTTTGGAAAATGGCATAATCATTCCAGCATGCAAAACTCTAAGTTCTTCTGGTGTAGAAGTTAAAAGAAAACTTGGATATTATTTGAAACAACTTTGTCCAGTTGGGCACCCACATTTCACTTAGACGCTGGAAAGGAATTATTATTTTATTCATACATAAAGTTTTTCTAGTAATTATGTCATTTATTTCTGTAAATTTCATCCAAGCTCACTTAAACAATGGTGATACAGCAACTGTTTTAAGGATTTGTATCAGACCTTGAATGAATAGTTGTTTGTTTTGTCCCTCCTTTTTCAGTGGAATGGAATTTTGATTTGTACATTAATTTACTTTTTTCTTTTGATCTATTACAGATGAGGGATTCATACCTCATTCTGGATGAATATGTAAGTCTTTTTTTGATACATGGTATTTGTATGCTAATATATGTATGTATACAACAGTGATAACCAGTTAATTTACTCTGCATTCTATAAAACAATTTTACCATGTAGTACAAGGAACAGATGTGATTTATGCCCATCAGACATGTGTGAACTACAATATAGCATGACCTAAGGAGGCGTTGCCATCAGCCTGCACACATAATCCTTGCATCACAAATCTTAAGGTGTAGATGTCTAGTTTTGCAGGACATCTTTGCTTTTTTTCTTTAATATAAAAATGCAGAACTTGCCTTGAAAGTTAAGTTTCAGAGTGCCCACTTAGTTTACATGCTACTGAAGTGACAACATTTAATCTTCAAGAATTATGATATTGCTTTGTTCCTGCTAAGCTATCTCACATGTCTAACCATGAGTTTCTAAGCTTTCTAAGGACTAGAGTGAACCTCTTCATGCACTTACATAGGCTTTGGTGGAATTGCAGTGCAACTTGCTTAAGTCTGTAGAAAAATTAAGCTTTTGCAAATTGACTTTCTAACATCTTATAATCTTATCTATCTTACGTTCCAGATGCGTTTTCTGAACTGCAGAAATGGGCGGAAAGAACCTTCCAAGTCTATTCTGGATGTTGGTGTAGAAGCAGCTATAAAATTCAGTGGATTTGATGAGAAGATGTTCCTAAAAAGAGGAGGAAAGTATGTGTGGAGTAAAGCAGATATGAAACTGGACTGGTGACTCAATATACTGAGTTAGGGCAGTGCATTCTGTAAAACGTGTGTATCTTTATAGGTGAGTGTATACTTGTATCTAATGCTTTTAACTACGCTTGGTATTTTACACAGACTGATGTTCAGTGTAACGCTACATGTGAATATGTTACATGCTTTTTAAATGCAGATTACATTGTCTATTACTTTCTTGAGCATTACCAAATACTTTCAGAGCTTTCACATGAACAGATCTCTGAAATAAACTTTCTCATCCATTGCACCAAGGACTAAAAGGCAAACTGTTTTTATAAAATACTACATGAGTGTGCAGGCCAGATAACAAACAAAAAACCACCCCAAACTCTAATTCATTCTAAATAGCTGTAATGACGGAGAAGTCAAAATTCTTATCAGGGAACACATCCTGCCTGTTTCTCAGGGCAAGATGGACTGCAGTTCCTGGGTAGATCACTGGAGGGCCAGCTGGCAGGCCTCCGGAAGCACTTTCTGCTTTTTTCAGGGGTAATGAGGATCAGAATCTAGAAATCATGCAGTAATAATGTATTTAAATGAAATGAAGGAGAAAAAACTGGCAGTTTTTATTCTTTAAGACTTAATTGTAACAGCATCTTCTCCCTCTCCTCTGTATAAACAAATGATATTTGCAAAAATGTTGGGGCATGTAGTTTTCTGTGAAAACATATTTTTAGTCATGCAAAAATATTATATTCATTCATCCTAAAACCTAGAGATACATTTTACCTAATGATAAACAACACCATATTTCACATTGGAAATGTTCTTCAAATATTTGTTCTAACAAACATTTACAGGGAAACATTGTCTTCATTTTATTAGTATCTCAAATTTCATTTCATCTGCAAATATTGATTTATTATTTTAAACTATTTTTAAATTGTGGGCATACAGTTTTGATTAATATTCCTTCTTAAATTAATTAATACCATGTAGAACAACCTAACATATATCTGTTGCATACTAGCTTTTTATTTTGCTAAGCTATGGAACTAAAAACAACAAAGTTCATATATCAAGCAACCTTGTTTTAAAGGTTGCTTATTTCAACTAACTAATTAGTTTGCTGGTTATAAACCTGCAGACTTTAAATGAAACTAATTTGGTTTTGTGAGAGCTACCTTTGATTTTAAAAGCAGGTAGCATCATTATAAAATACAAAAATTAAAAGAAAAATCCCCCAAATCTGAAAATTAATCTAATATAGTGCCCTCATTCTTGGTGTTCTGGCAGTTGTTATGGCTTTATAATTGCAAGTTTTCAAACTTAACTAGTCCCGTCTTTCCTCTGTCGGAAGGGCACGGGGATAGGCACTGCACAGAGCAGAAGTGAGATGGCACTACTCATTCATCCTGTCCACTGAACTCAATGTCTGGACTGTCTCACACATTTAAATATTTGCAGCAGCTGGGAGCCAGCATGCATTAAATACACCACATAGAGAAAATTACACCTTATTCAATTTGTTTTTGAAATGCTAGTTGATTTTTTTAAGAAGTTTTTGAAATAAATGTTTTGTCATTTACTTAATGTATCTTCAAAGTTGAAGGGGGAAAATGCTTAAGTAGGAGCTGTTACTTGTGTGTAAAGGAAAGTGCTCCTCTGAATACTCTGTGAAAATGGTTCCATTTATAATTCCTTCTGTTTCTATTTTTACTATCCTAACTGTAACTGTACTCAGTGGTGCTCTTTTGTCCCTTTGTATTTTGCATTTTTCAGTCACAACATTTCCGAGACACTGACATTTCAGTATTTTTTGTTTCTTGTATTAAGACTAAGTGACATTTAAAATGTGGCCCACACACAGTAACCCCACAGTCTTTTGGCAGCTATTTCACTGACCTTGGCTGGAGTTCTCCCTGGCTCTATGGGCAGTGCAAATTTATGTAACTGGTGTTTGACTTCCCCTGCCCAAATATTAAATCTAGTCTCTTCCTCAGTACCTACACCACACTGATAGAAAATAAGCATTTTCCTTTGTTGCTGTCTCAGTCCCAGGATGGGGAAAGATTTAGTGCATCAATGTATCAAAAAATCTACCACCCTGTAGCTTCTGCAGAAAATGCCAGCTGTAGCACAGTACACAGATATGAGGTACACAAACTCCTGCTCAGATCCAGAAATCCTGCCATTCTTTGCTTTGCATTTTACCCTGTAAATGGCTATTCTTTCGCTTCCTCTGTGCCTACAGAGGAAACTGCAGGAGAAACAAGAAGGAGATGAAAATATCAAAATCCAGTAAATAATGCACAGACATTTAAGATGGCTTTTGTTAGAAGGTTCTATGTGCTTACCTCCTTAAAATGTTAGGGATTTCACCTACATAATTAGTAAAAGGTTTCTGCTCTGTGTGATACTCCTTTTCAAAGGAAATATGAGTTGTGTACATTGGAAATTAAGAATCTCACATTACAGTTTGAGGATAATTTAAGTTAATGAACAGCTATTGACATTTTTATATGCAAAATTTATTGTTGTGTTAAACAACAAAAATTTGGCTACAGTTGATGAGTGTAGTTTATTTAAAAAAAAATATAAACACAGTTCATATTGGACCAAAAGTGGACTTTGGGCTTTCATTATATAGTAGGGGCTACTTTCCAGTTTGGGACTAGAAAAATAAAACAGAATTCAGCACGGTTACTCCCAGGCTTAGTGATTACAGCCATGTTGTGATCCTGAAAAGTCAGGATTAAATTTAAGTCTTATAAGCACAGATATGCTTAATTGTATCTTTGTGTATAATATCATAGTATTGCAGCTAAGCTCTTGCCAATGCTGAATTGGGAAGGAACTGACACTGCATTCTACTAACATTATACAATTGTTTCTATTTGTAAAAAAAATGTAGAGAATGAGTGTTTCGAAGGATGACTTCTGATAAAATTGTGACTATACCTTGGGTAACAAGTAAAATTGTCACTTAAGATGCACTTTAGGATGCCCTCTTTTTCAGTGTGAAGGATGCTGATATATTTGAATGTTACAAATGATCAATTTTGGACTAATTGTGTCAAATAACTAGTGCTAAGTATTTCATGAGTGTGTTGCACCTTTCAATAAATGTTTCTATTTTCCTAAGCTTGTCTGTAATTTCTTTTTTTTTTTCTGTAGTACAAACCACACTAGCAGAACGTGTGGCTGCATTCACAGGAGATCTGTAATTCTGGATGTATTTAGTCTGTATTTAGCAGGGGGGGGCTGCTTGCACGGTGCCAAGGGCAGCATCGAGGCCGAAATGGAGAACAATGGTGGTGATTCTCCTCGTGATGAAAGGCACTTGTTACAAGCCTGAGTGGACTGGTCTGTGCTGGGAGAAGACAGTTCAAACACCTTGTGCTGTTCAGATGACAGCCGGCACGAAAGGCACAGCTATCCATAAATATCCGAGGACAAAAATAAGATTATTTTCTGTTATGGTAAATAAGAGGGAAAAACCAGTCTATTTAGAAGACTGAAGACAAGCAGCTTCTCAAGCTCATCTTCCATCTTCACGCTCGGTGTAAACTCTTGTACTAGACAACCTCAAATTGAGCTTTTCACAGTATTTGGCCGTGTGTGAGAGGATGCTTGGCTTGCCCCCTCCCCCGCACACTGCGGTGCTGTGAGGGGCCCAGCAGCCGTGCCGCAGTGAGCTGCGGAGTGCCCCGCGCCCGGGGCGGCTGTGCGGTGCGTGTCACGCCGGGCGGCTGCTGGGCTGTGCCCCATGGATCCGCCACACGGCTCCCGCCGCGCCTCCTGCCTGCCGCAGGAGCACCGGTCCTTGCTCCGCACAGACACCGACAGCAGGGAGGCTCGGACAGCTCCCGCAGAACAGCCGTGCCCGTCATGGCAGCCGCGCCTTCCCCTCCTTCCTTCCTGGCAGGCACGACGAACCCCCCGCCTCCTCGGCACAGCCAGCCCCGCTGTTCTCTCTGCCGCTGACGGACCTGCTGGGCCCGGCCCATCACGCTCAGGCAACCCGAAGTGCTATAGCTTCAAGCAGATGAAAAGCCTCACGGTACAACCGGCGGCTCGGCTCGGCTCGGCACGCCCGGGCCGGCGGCGCTGCCAAGCGGGAAATCCCGGGATCCCCGCGCCCGGGGGGCGCCTCCCGCCGCCGCCAGAGGGCGCCG
>JAYDZK010000169.1:96723541-96743583 GCA_034509185.1 Euphonia xanthogaster
CGGCGGGGCGCAGGCTGCCGGCGGGAAGCGCTGCCGCCGGCGGAGCGCCGCGTCGGGGGCGTAACGACAGCGGCAGCTCAGCCCCCAGTGTGCTCTCTCTTGGGGTTTCCATAAACGAGCGAAAACGTCTGGAAAGAGCCCAGCCAGTGCCCTGGAGTGCAGTAGCCATTCTTCGGAGAGAGGGAAATTATGAGTGCGGGGGTCTGTGGAGTGCCACCCCCAGCCGGTGCTCTCAGTACAAGCGGAGTGTGCAGCCTGGGGAGAAACCGGATCGTTTGGGTTGTAGGGGTGGAAGAAGTAGGAGTAAGGCTCGGGTTTTCCTTCCCGGAGCTGAAGTGATGTTACCGTTGACTTTTTTTTGAGCTGTTGGAAGAACCCGTAGGTACGATAATGAGGTTGACTTCCCACCCGCTGGATCAAGGGTATCTTGGTCCTAAACAGATCAGGCCCTGCATTATGTGTTTATTGCTTCTATAGTACGGGAGCTGGGAGTGTCAGCAGGGCAGGCTGATGGAAGATACCAGCTCTTTGAATTTTTGCTGTGTTCTTGGAAATACTGTCACTTCTGACCTGGAACATAATATTCCTGTTCTATAACAAGCATAAATGATGCTATAAATAGAGCCATTTGTTTATATTGTTCCCCGTGTAGCCAAACAACTGTTTACATTGGGAAATGGATTGCTTCATTTCACATTAGCTTATCAGTGCTGGCCCAGGAGTGGCTAAGCTGAAGTTACATGTTCTTGGGCAGAGTGCTACTGAAGAGATTACATCAGTAGTGTAAACTTCTGGTGGCTGGTCTGTCTGCTTGTGTGTGCTTCTCTCACAGGCATCAGAGGCTAGTGAAGCGGTGACTAGGGGGGTGAGTGTGTGGGGTTGTAGTGCAGTGAGGGGGAGATTTGTGCCCTTTAATGAAAATGGTTAGTTTATGCTTTAATGGGACTTTACAGTGTGGGAAAACTTAGATTTTTTTTTTTCCTGGCACTGAGGTATCAAGGTGTCCTGACATGAAGCTTGTTAAAAGCCCAAGAGAAGTAAGATCAAGTGAGAAGAGTAGTGGCAGGAGGATGCAAGATGATCAGAATAGTTCCTTTTGTTTCGGAGTGTCTTGAAAAAGACAGGATTTTCTCCACTGCCATCCTTGCTCCCTGGGATGAAGTTTTATTTTTTTACTCCCCCTCCCCTCCTTTCCCTGACCATCATGTCTCATTGTCATTGTCCTCTTGTGCAATCTGTGTATTATTAGGGGGGAAAAAACCCTGAAATAATACTACAATGATAGGTGTTTCAGTTTGATATAACTGCTTTGAATAAGCCATCCTTTATGTAAAACAGAGGGTTGATTTCCCCTCATATCTAAATTACCATGATTCATATCCTAGGAGCTGCTAGATCAAATCATGTGTTTGTTGTCTGCAGTTTGTAGATTTTTGCCCTTGAAGCAGAGTTTTGAAAGTTACGCTTTTACACTATTAGAGGTAACACAGACTGGGTTGTTTTTTTTTTTTGCCTGATTCAGTATTTTAAGGCAATAATTTGTAGGGGAAAAAAAGACTATACAGTTGCTTAAGTTTTTAAGTTTGGGTTGGTTCCCCCCCCCCCCCCGATACTATATTCCAAGTATTTGTAAGATTTAATGTGGGGGTTTTTTATAACTTCTGACAACTTTTCTTTCAGTTAAGCCAAAGGACAAAGCTGCTGTCTTAAACATGAGTTTTGGCTGCAGTGTCATGCAGTGGGTATGAATGGCTTCAGTGTATCTGCTGTATTTACAGGAATGCTCTCATAGGCTGGCAGAAAACTCGTATTTGCCCTCCCAGTGCTGATTCAGGGAAAAATAATGGCTCTGATCATCCTGCAGCCTGGTCGGCATGCACAGACCTTTTCTCTCTCTTAGAGACCTGATGCAGCAGGGGAATTGGAACCTGCTATACTTACCATCATACTTCCTGTGGATTAGTATCAGTAGTTATGCAATTGAGTTATTAGTCTGTGGATTGATTAGAAGACTTGCTTTTCATTGTGCTCCTTTTTACATCTTGGGTTACAAAAAGGAAATGGAAAACAATTACAAACTAACCCACCACTTGTTTTGAGTGGTGTAGTGATTCTGCTGTGTCTAACTTAGGCTGTGGTCAGCTGTTCTTTTTATAAGGCGTGATCCTTTTCTGTATTGCTTTGTGGAAACGAGTTCATAAAATTCATTTTGAAGGCGATCAGACAAAAAGATCATAATGATAATGTCTGGTTTTCACTTCTGATGCCTGGGAGGAAGAAGCTGTTGAAAATAGACTTGCTCTTCTGTCTGCTTGCTCCAAAGTGATATGTTTTTTGTATTTCCTAATCAACTGGGATCAGAAATGCTTACATTTTTTCTGCATATGCAGTCAGCAAATTCTGGAGCCGGCAAAGATAGTATAAAATGGATTTTCAAATAGCTTGGTTGTTTGCTGATGGTGCTGCTTATAGTGGTAATACCATTAAGTGTCCTTTCTAAAAGGCTGAAGAAAGAGGAACAGAGAAAGTGAATCAGTATGTCTGGTAACTTTTTGTTTACTGTGAAGACAGAATATCTTGTCAGATTGTTCTAGTCTTGGCATGACTATTACTTCTTTATTACAGCAACATTTTCACCTTTTCATTCATAGACTATCAAGTGAGTGGTAGTTTGTTGCATTGAAACACCTTGCTGTTATCCTCCAAGTATCACTATGACAGTTTAATACAACTTCATCCTTTTTATATTCAATGGAAATTACTTGTGATTGAAAAAATGCGCTAAAGCTTATTAAATACAAACATTTTCTTCTTCATGATGTCCAGTGGATCATCTGAAATACTTCAGAATGTGCACAGGTATTTCAGGTTGTCTGGAAAATAAAGTTCTGACTTACCAGGTTCAGGTGTAATTTTTTCATTACTTACAAGTGTTCAGCTTATTTGCACTGATCACTGCTTAGCTTGTGAACAACCAGATTCTGTAGTTTTGGAGTCTTAATTCTTGAATTTCACTTGGAAACTTTACTGGCTGTTCTGTTTCTGGAGTATTTGGGTTATTTCCTGTAACCATAAAACTCCAGTATGAACTACAGGCTATGAAAGCTATCACTTTTGGTTCTTGGAGACAGTTTCAGCTGACCAGCCTTTGTCTCAACTCTACTCTCTACTAAATAGATCATATATAGCATAAGAATCGTATACTGTTCTACACATCCAGTACTTGCAGACAACTGTTATATTTAGCCAGGAATATGAAAATTATTTGGAAATATGTTAAGGCAAAAATCCGTTATTAGCCCTTGATAATCAGGTATGTGATCAGCTTCTTCCTATGCTTGTTATTTCTGTGTTGTTCAGCAGTTGATTTGCTTCATGTTTGATCACTGATGAGGATCTGTGTGTGGATTTTATAATCTCACAGCTATTAATTTCCTTCTATATATACTTTTTATGTGTATGTATATAAAATATATGCTATATAGAATATTTTATACAATGTATGTATAAAAATATATCTCTTTTCATTTCTCTGATGGGGGCAGGTCTGACAGAAGCATCAGAAGTGGTTGCCTGCTGTCTTCCTACACAATGTTTTCAGTCAGAGCTGCCTCCCTGCCATGACCACACAGGATGGTTGTGGTGGTATGCGTGAGCAGAGTCTGTTCCTTGCTGAAATGCCCCCTTCCTGGGGTGACAGGAGTGGTCTTGCTGTATTCTGTAAAGCAGCTGTATTTTTCTGGGGCTTATGCTTCAGAGAGTGTTTGTCCTCTTAGGAGGAAAATGAATGTTTTTTAAGTCTGGGTTTCCTTCTATTACTACGGTTTTCCCTTCATCTCTCTATTCCCGTATTAAGAAATACATCCATCCCGACAGAATGAGAGCAATGCTCTGCGACTTGTGTGGTCAGGCTCATGTCTCCCATGCAGTCTGGTAACAGAAACTTCAAGTTCATGACCAAGCTATGTGCAGTCACTATATATATATTTCTAGCCTGGTTTTCTGAGAAAATAGAGATTGTGTGCAACTATCTGAATGTCTGATTTTCATTGTTGCTCTTAATTTCTAAACCTTTTGAGCAATTCCAGTTGCATTTGTGAGATGGTGGTAGCTTATGGCTGATAAACCTACACCTTTTCTGGCAGTAGGTAGCCTCGGCAGATGGAAAGATGCCTGCTGAAGGACAGATTGAAATCTGAACTCTTCCTGCAACTTTGATACACATTCCTAAGAAACTGGGTTTTACTGCCCCCATTGCTTACAAATCAACTTACATTGTGTTCCTATTTTTTGACACAGTTTCTATTATACTTTTCTTTCATTACTGAATATTTTTGCAACAGTTTTGAATATGAGGAAGAGCAAGTGTTTAGTGTTTTGCCCCAAGTAGCTTTATAATATGGCAAAAAGTGCATGATGAGAAAGTCACTGGTTTTTTAAAAGATTTTATTTTATTATTGTTCTTCATACATGTCCTGCTTATGTGAATTCCTGTTTGTTAAAATAATTATTTTAACTCTTTTATTAATTTTACTTTACAATAGCTACTCTTTAGACACCCAGAAACTTTCTTTGTAATTGTATTAGGATGCAAACTGAAACAGTTCAGTCTTATTTCTGTACTTCTCCTCTGTTTGTTTTCTGTAAACAGACTCTGTGTGAACCTTTCAGCTAGCTGATCACTTTTGCACACTGCTATCTGATGAATACATCTTGTGGTCTTTGTTTGTCTTGTCACGCTGACTTGATTAATGTTGTACCATCATCTTCCTTCATGAATAATGTATTTCTTGTCATGCAGTTGGAGCCCAGAGGAGAAGACACCTACACCTACTTTCTTAGATTAATTATGCATTACTTTTACCTTTGATGTGTACTGTCTATTCTGACTTTAGTAGAAAAAATGCTGACCAAAAGATACATGTTGAGGGTGTATAAGGTATGTTAGATTTGTGGAAAGGCAGACCATATTTAAATAAAACCAACCAAACCAGGCCCCAACTTTTATTAGAGCTTCCTGTTTTTTTTCTTTATATTTCTGATATTTATTGGCAACTTGTATTTTGAAAGGTTTGCTGGTGATTTCTCTCTACTTTAAATCACCAAGTTTTGCTGGTGTCAGTTACTGTTTCTTAGTTGTGTGTGTGTTTGTGTGTGTGTGTCTAGCTTTCTAGCAAAGATGTGACAGTATTCATTAGGTCTCACTGTCACTGGGAAGCTGTGAGAGCTAGGATAACCTCAGTCACAGCTGTAGGATGCATGTGCCAGCTCAAATGGGCTGTTGATATTTATTCCTTTATGTTGTTTGGTCTCATGGATCCTCTGGACCATACATGGAGCCTGCTGGGCTCTGGCTTGCTCCAAACACTGAGCTGACCTCAGAAGCTTTGTGCCTCAGGTAAAACAGAGCAGTTCTCTCTTCCTGTTAATCACTAAGAAGTGAAATTGATGCAGGTTAAGCACAACATGGTGGTGAACCTCGTAGTTGCTACAGGAGCTGAAGCCAGCTGCTTCCTAAGGTGCAGTATGTACTATCTCTAGTTCTGATGGTAAGCACTTAAAAACCTTCAAAGTTTGTGGATGCTCATCCATTCATACTCGCCTGCAGGATGTAAGTTTATCTCAAGGCTACAAGCTTGTTTTTTTCTCTTCACCGTGTGATGTGACACTCTCTGGCCTTGGGGAAGGTCGTGCTGGAAGAATCGGTGCTGTGTGAAGCTTGCTCAAAGCAGTGCTGCTGACCCTGACACCTCTCCATGCTATAGGTGGCTCCGCTCTGTGTTTGGTTGTGCCCTGTACTTTGGATCCTTGTGGCTCTAAGGGAGCAATTCTCTGCAGTATGAGTTCATCCTTCTCTTCACTGTAGATTTTCACTTCTGCTGCTTGTTGAAGCAAACAGCTTGACTCCATCAAACTGCTGCTGTCACTGTGCATCAGCTGTGGTGGTGTTCAGAATATGTAGCGCCAAGTCACCAATCTCCTTTCTTGCATGATGTGATGTCCCACTAGGGCAGCAGCATTGGCCATTTACTTTGCATGGATTTATGTCTGAAAATCCATTCTTAAAGGTATTACCACTTTTGTTGAGGGTGAAACATAATAGTTCTTAGAGGCTTTACTGTCTTAACCCCTTTGCATCTGTAGAGTCACTAGGAGTGTGATAAGCCATTTCTCTGTCTTCTGTTCTCTTTTTTTCTAGCTTGTCATTGTCTTAAAATAAAATCTTACTTCAGTGGGAGCAATAGGGTAGTTCTAATTTCAGTTCATGTTACCTTGATTTTTGACTAAATATGTATGACAGATTCACAGACAACTCATAAACCCAAAGAATGTGGTATCTTTTTGGCAAACTGTCAGTGCTAAATATTTGCATCAGTCACTTCACATTTCCACTAGCTCCTTAGAAAGGGTGAACTTCACAGATTTGAATGAAATGTAATGTTTGACTGTGTTCCCTGTTTTTCAATTTAGACTACTGTTTTGAAGCTTTCTTATAGATGAATGTGTTTTGTGGGGCTGCTCTTTTTTGGAAAGTTTCCTGTTTTGCTCTTCTCTGAAAAGTCTGCATGGGGTTTTTGGGGGGGTTTCTTTGGTTTGATTTTGTTTCCTGTCCTTCATGATTCTACTGTATTGGTCTTCAGACCAACACAGACATCTCCTTGTAACTTTTATTAATAGGAATAGTTGCTTTTAGATGGGATGATTCACCACAGCTGCCAATATAAGGAAGAGTCAAAACCTTGTGCCCCTTCATTGTGCTAATAATAGTGATGTACCTTTTTGCTGGCTGGCAGTGCTGCTGTTAGTGGCAGCTTCAGAAGGGATTGCTGCAAGGGCAGTGAGGATCTCTGCTTTTTCCCTTTTGCCTTAGGATCTTTTCTCGTGAAGCTTCATTTCTCACTCCATGACACTGAGTCCATCCTTTTCATTGAAATGACAGTGTATTTTCACTCTGCTATCAACCAATTCTGATCTTGAACTGTGGAAGGGCAAAGATGGTGCTATTTTTGGAGGGGAAAAAAAACAAACCTACAAAAACCCTGCAAAACAAAACAGATTTTGTGCTGTGCTGGACAGGATGTTACTAAAACTATAACCTGGAGAGTTCCAGGGTAAAACAATATGTGCACATAAGGATGTCCTATCAAAATCACCTCAACTAATGTGAAAATCCATTTGTTTTCTCCATACCAAGGGAGTTTCCATGTGATTGCCTTAATGTGGGACTTATTCAGCCCTACTGGTTATGAAGAATTCACAGTACCTGGAGCTTTACAAGAAAGAGAGGAAATCATCCTCTTAAAAGAAAAAAAAAATCTTTACAGTCAAAGAAACTTAAAACAAGCAGGCTTAAATGAAAGACAGTATGTGTCCAAGCTCTTGGAAATTGCTGAAAAGCTGCAGAAGGTTAGTATCTGTCCCTCAACAATTAGGTCTTCCTAGAAATGTGTAGAAATGCTCTTTGTGGGAGCTGTAGACCTGAGTTTAGGTGTTTCATATTAGCTAAAGTCTTTGTGTTTGCTGTCCAGCTGTTTCAGTGCTTGAGTGGGAGAAAATTTTAGTTACTCAATGAGGTTGTTCCCAGGGATTCATCAGGCTTTGATTTTTCCATTCAGTGAAAATATGTAGAACTCCACTACCTGAAAACAGTAAATGCTGTAAAATGAAAATATAAAATATTTTTCAAGACTTGTGTTCCTATTTTATACAGACACTTAATTTTTGAATATGTGCATCAGATAAAGCACATCATGTTTTCATGCATTTATTGAATGCTCAAAAGGGCTTTGTGACAGAACCTTCTGTGATTTGCATCATTCTGTTCTTCAGGAGTCTAAGTGCCAAATTGACTTTCTCTTTAATTGAGGTGGCTCCTGACATTTAAAACTATTACATACCTACAGTGTTGGAAAGTCTGCAGGGATCAGAAAAGATTCCCTCATTTAACAGAGAGATTTTTTCCTGAATATACTGTGACCATATTTCTTTAAAACAAGTTACTTTTCATAATAATACAAAAAGCCTTCTCCAGTTTCTTCTCCTCCATATTCTTCTTCCTACTCAGCAGCCATTCAGGAAATAAGGAAATGAGGATATTTTGAAATAGGGATACTTTGCATAAATTATTTCCAAAAATATTTGGTGGATTTGAATGTTGACATTTTCTTTGGATGTTAACAGTTAAGGAGTATAATGAAACTGTCAAATTAAAAAAGATATGAATTCCTCAGAAAGCAATAATGTAAATAAAGTGGTTTTCCTTTCAATGCAATATACTTTTGTAGATATTATCTATTCTGGGAAAGTACCACAAATGCAAAGTATGCAGATGCAGAGTGGCTTTGGGGCAGTGTGTCCCAAAATGACCAAATGTTGGGCATCTGATGGTACAGCTTAATCTGTATGAACTCTTAATGTGTGAAGGCTTGATGTGCCTGCCAGTGAATGAGCAGTGCTGTGTGATGGGAAAGATGTGAGTTTTTCCAGAATCCTCTCAGGGGGTTGTCTGGTGCTAGCCATGAAGACAGCCACGTTGAGTGGGCCTTTGGCTACTGTGGTGTTATGAATTGCAGCATTGCATGCCTTGTTATAAATGAGCACACAGGGAAGGGGCTGTGTAATCTGTATATGGAGCTGTATTTTCTTTCATGATAATTCCTGTTTGGATCTTTTCCCTCTTTTCACTCTGTCCCTGTGTTCTCCTGTTTGTGTTAGGAGAGGGGTGTTGGTTAGTTGACTTAGTTTTGACATTCTATGGGAAACTTGAGGCAGACAACTGAAGATAATTTGCATATATAATTCCCATTTCCATCCAAGAACCATAGTCCTCTCTTAACTGATAGAGTGCCTTTGGGAAGTGTATGATATAGCACAAGATACAGAAGAGCACTGACAGTCACCTTGAAACAGCTCTCGTCCAACAGGCATAGGCAGGCTATCCCCAGAAGTTCCAGGGTTACAGGGAGTATATGCTTTGGGATAATGCCATTATATCAATTTCTTCTTGCCTCCTGTTTTGCCTTTATTTTGGCTGTGCAGTTCACTGTCCGTTGAAGTGACGGAGCCATTGCCAAGTCAGTCCATCTGGCTTAGCCTATGCAAAATGCAGCTGTACCTCAGTTCACATCTGTGCTGCTTCCTGTGCTGTGGGGCCACTTTGTAGCCTGGAAGGAGTTGCCTGGTGTGTTTCTCGTACACCAATACGTCTCCTGTGTAGTCAAGTTTCAAGAGGGAAGGAACATGAATTTACGGTCTTCAAAATGAGAGTATTTCCTTTTTTTCTTTCAGTCAAATACCTTGTGTGTTTCAATGTATCTGAGATGACAGGCAACTTCTTTGGTCCATTTGTGACTGACTGACAAAATGAGGTCAGGTTAAGTCTGTGTTGATTTCTAGGTCAGACTAAACCTTAGACCCTTTTTTAGTTTAATTTCTCTCTAGTACTTCTAAGTGAACAATAACTTTGAAAATATTTGCTAATAATGGAATTAAAAATGGGGTTTATTTTCTCACACAATTATGAGAAAGCTGCAGAACTTAAACTGTTCTTACACCTCACTCAGATCCCAATTATGGTCAAATTATTTTAATATTTTTCCCTCAGAAATTAGACTAGCCATGTGGAAAAGGCATTTTTTCCCCAAAAAAATTATATTATTTTTTGAAGTGGTGTAATATGCCTACTTTGCCTTTTTATAGGAAAACATATAATATTTAGTCAACATGACTGCATTTGGGGATCTTCTGGAAGGTTCAGAAAAGCTTATCTGGTAAAATGAATATGTAATTGTGATTTCATTATTTTAACCATAGGTTTTGATTATTTGTTCTTCATTGGAGGGAAAAATAAATACAGGGAAGACATTTTCCATTCCAGCTTTTTAATAAGCAGGTATGTCTATGTGGTGGGGAATTGTCTTCTCACAAAGACTCAAATCTGTGTGCTTTTCTATTACATATATTATAATAAACCTGGTACTTAAATCTAACCATCTCTTCTTAAAAAAAATATATCTAGAATGACAAAGCTTCTTTAGAAGTGCATCCAGGAGTTAGTAGAGTAGTAATAGCTGTCAAGTTCAAAGCAAAGCTAGCAATTAAATCTTCTGGCCTATCATGGTAGAAATGTCTTAAATTTCCCTGTTTTCAGCACACAGTATCTCCTGTATTAGTATGAATGGATCTATTAAAATGCCTTTTATCACTGTGCTTTGAGCTTTTCTGTCTTCATGAAATCATGTAGCTGCTTTCTCTAAAAAGCCTTTAAAGAGCTTCCCACATGTGATCTGATGAAAAGCACCTCACTGTTGGGAACCAGCCAGTCAAATAGCTGTTTAGCCGTGGTAACCTGAATATTGCTTGCCAAGAGAAAATTGTGTGGGATATGTAAACCAGAGGGAAGGAGGGGATGGACTGTGGCAGGTGGGTAGCTTCCTACTCTGCTTCAGGGAATCCGTGGGAATTTCATCTACTGGCTTGAGGAACAGCATAGTTAAGCTGGCACCATGCAGCAAGCAGCTTTACCCAGAGTTCATAAGGGCTTCTCTCTAAGCTGTATGCCTAAATTTTGCTTAAGCTTCCAGGATGTAGCTCTGTGTCTCCTTGGCACAGGGCTTCAATTTGTTTGTGGCCTGTTCTTGCACAGCAGAATTTCCCTTTGAAAACTGTGTTGTGTCCCTGACTGCTGTGGGAGCTGGTGCTGCTGAGGGATCTCATCTTTCTCTCCCTTCCCCCTGTGACTAGGGCTGACAGTGTAGGACTGTATGAAATGCTGTCTCCTGACAAGGCTAAGGAGGCTGCTGAGGATATGTTTTGCATAATCACAAGTTGTCACCACTGTAAGTAAAGTGAGAATCCAAAGCTGAAATTCCTCCTTGTGCATATAACCTGTCAAACCTCATCCTCTTTCCTGTGTGCCCTTTAGCGTTTGTCCTTGGACCCTGTGGCTGCCAGGCTGTGAGCTGCATCATAAGCTCTGACAGGATGAAGTGCAGAGAGATGAGTTCACGGCCATTTGTGCCTCCTGGCTACTCTAGGCTGACACAAAATACAGATGACCCATGGGCTGTCACACAAATATAGAGTAGATCCCACAGCCTTTCTTTCCACATCTGCCACTGGTGCTCTGCTGAGGCTGACACAGGTTTTTTTAATTCTTCTGCCTGTCAGCTTGTGGCTCTGTACAATACAGTTTTCTTGTTGGGAAGCCATTACAGCACATCAGCAAAAGCTTGCCAGGTGAATGGAGCAGCAGCCAGCTATAAAGTATAAACAAGTAGATTGGTATCTGTGGGAAATAAACTGAGAATCACAATGTTCCAGGACTGGGCCTAGGCAGGATGCCATTTAACGTTTTCATTTCTGGGACAGAAGCTTAAAAAAAAAAAGCATTCATAAACAGCAAATATGCTGTTTACCAGATTGTGATAATAAGTAAGTAGCCACAAAGAGTGATTTATTTCTTTTTGATGAATAAAACCAAAGGTGTGTGTACAGGATGTAGCTGTTCAGGTTTCTTGGTGAAAAGTTTTCCAGACATGAAGCATGAGGGGCTGCATCCTGGAGAACATCAACTCTGCAAGTGTTGGGATCAAGCTGGATACAGGACTCTTGAGATATCAGTGCACTGTTATAGGAGGGGAAGATAGGACTAATTTTATCCTTGGTTGATGGGATTTATAAAATAAGCATTTTTCTCCTGGCGTGATAGAGGTGTTACTAATGACAATAATGCTCAACTTCTGTATCTGATCCTAGTTTTTACATCTTTGAAAGGTCTTTTGAAAACATCTTTGAAAGGTCTTTTGAAAACCTTCAGGTAGATAGAAAGAGCCACAATAATTATTAGTGGTGAAAAAGTTCCTGGAAATTATGTAATATGGAAAGGGTGGAGTGTGAGCAACTGCTTTTTTTTTCCACCTGCATTTTTATTAGTAGTTACTGGATTCCTGTCCAGATAATTTTAATAGAGATTTCATGTCATCCAAAGATAAATGTCTAAAAAATGTTCGATGTTGATAGTCAGGTCATTTTTGTGAGATAAATTGTTTAGTTGATGATGCAGGATAAAACATCAGTAAAAAATTATAAAGAGAAAAGGCTGAGAAGATTGAGCGGGTTATTAAAACTATGGGAAAAGCATTTGGGGGGCAGTTTGCATGAGTTAAATAACAATAAAAGAGGTAGCCCAGCGGCATGTGCAGGAGATGGCCATTGTCTTTTCAGAAATTCTTGAGGTTGGATTCATTTGGTTGAAGCCTGAGAAAAGGAGGAAGATCTTTCAGAATAAAAGGATACCATTTTATAAACCAGAATAACAATTTTATCTGTCTAAGAGATCAGAAAAAAGACTGCATTTTATGTACATTATATGCATGTTCTTTCTACAGGATTTAGACATACGGCTTCTTGTTGAATACAATGATCAGCCTGCAGGCTGGGGGACTGGCAGGATGCTGGCTGTTTATGGAGAGCCTCTTGGGAAAGTCTTGGGAGGGGAGATAATTGGTTTGTCCATCTGTGTGGAGCTTAACCTAATAGCCGGATAACTCCGAGGAAATGTCAGAGAGAAGGGTTGAAATTTCCAGTTTGGATAAGGGGAGAGAGAGAGAGAGACTTGGAGTAGGAGGTAAATCTGTGAGATCCTTTTGTGGAGAGGGTAAACTGAATTTTTGTAGTTGGAAGAGATTGCCCAGGAGCAAACAGGAGGAGTGACAAACACTGCTGATAAAGAACTGTTTGTTTCCTCAGGATGCCTCCTGCCTTTGTGAGATACAAGTGGGAGAGAGGGCCCCAGGAAGACAGCGCTGGTAGAGCAGTTAGTGAAGTGCTGAGTGAGGTGCTGGCAAGGGCAAGGTTTTCAGAGGAAGAAAGAGATTAAGAGATGCATAAGTCAGATGAAGCTGATGCAATGACTGAGAGTGTTAGCCCAGGACAAGTTGGGTGCTAAAAAGAAAGAGAGCTGGCAAAAGAGATGAAAAACATCTGTGGTAGAGGTTTAGGAAATGAGTTGGAAAGCAACTTAAGCACTAACCATACCCTGACTGTACAAGAGACTGCATTGACAAGAAAGTGTGTTGTACTCAGTTATTTCCTTTTTAAATTAATTTTCTTCCTCCCATTTAGAGAGTGATAAACATAACTAGGAACACTGTCTGAAGAGCTACCTGGAAAGATGAGCAGTAGTAGCTCTTCAAACCAGTAAATTGCCTTCCTGCCATTAGAGAAAGTGGTGAATCTCTTGAGGTTTCCAGCCCAAGGCAGGTTGTATGCCTAGGCAGTATTTGTTATCTATGTAAAAGCTACTTATCTTGCTGTCAGGGTACTTGGAAAATGTGTAATACTTGGTGGTCTTCAGGTTAACAATCTTATACATCCCATGGACATTCTGACCCCAAGGTACAGGAAGGAGTTTTCTTATTTTACAAGTAGATAGACCATAATGAAAATGAATTTTTATTTTCCTCCTGAAATGTCAGGATCATTTAAGAAGAGGGCAATAACAGGTTTTTTCAGTTTTCCTAATTTTCAAGTAGGATTTGTTTTAAAGAAGTAGGAGGGGAAGGTTGAAGTGTGGAGGATGTGGAAGAAGTGAGGGGGGAACCTTGTTTTGATGACAGAGCTGTTGGCTGCATAACTGATCAGTAGCCTAGAATTTTGGAGTACATGTATCTGAGCTTTTTTTGAGCAGTGGTTGCCTGAGTAACAGTAATTACTGTTTGTTTTTTCTAGAAGTATGGTAGATATTTTTCCCATATCACATCTCCCTCTAAATGGAAATCAGTGGAGGATGAGAATGTTGCAGGATGAGAATGTAAAAATACTTATTTTTAGGAGTTTTAGATGTTAAGGCATACTTCAATAATTACAAATATTTTTAAATAGCGTGTTGTTTAAAACTTTAGATGAGTAAGGAAGATGAGAATTTTGTGCGTTTGGCTAAAAACTTATTCCAAGCTGCATTTTTTTTTAATATTTGATAACAAAAAACAGGTTTTATGTTTAAAGTCTACATACTCAGTTTGTGTAAATAAGTTTTATGAGTATTTGTTGGAAAGGAACTCAGCTGATAGTTTATTTCTGAGAAAAAACACTATCGGATAAATCTGAAAAATGGGAAATAGCTTGCAGTGAGGGTAGGACTCCTGCCAGTTGCTGTTTTCTGAATTCACAGTCAGAATTTTTCTGAATTTTTTAGTTGAAAAAGACCTCTAAGATCATCAAGTCCAACTGTTAACCCAGCACTGCCAAGTCCACAAAATTTTGTTTGCTAAGACTGTACTATCACATGATTTTAAAAGCTGCTTGGCAAAATGGAACTCTCAGTTCTGGTTTTATATGGTCAGTTGAAATAAAGTGTGACCCTTACCTTTTGTCTTTCAGGCTTGTCTAATACTACCAAAATCGTGGACTGGTTGGTGCTTTCTCATGGGATCCCTGTGACTGGCAAAGGAGAGATTGTTGTGGTAGGTGTTTGCCTTGACTGTCTTGATAACACTTGGCCGGGGCACAGACACATGCAATTTTCAATGCAGCCACACTTTCATAGGACTCTTATGCCAACAGAAGCTGTGGGAGGGGAAAAAGAGGCCTGAGAGACGGGTTTTACACTCTTTGGAATTGCTCTTGTGGTTCCCCATAAAAGTGGAAGCCACATAGCCTGGGGTAGTGTAAGAGGAGGGAATTTGTCAAAATTTGCTTTTAATTATGGAGCTCTACTATGAAAAGGGTTGGTTCATTTACCAAAGAAATGTAGGAAAGCAACCAAATCTGCATTCTAATTAGCCTCCTAGGAAAATCCAAGTCACAGAGACTTGGTTGATAGCAATCCTCAAAGCACAGTTTAATGGTACCACCTAAAATGGGCTCACTAGGCTTTCATTTTCAAATCTCTACATAGCATATATATGTGCATATATATATATACATGTATAAAAATATATCTTCATCTCTATAACAGAGCCTGTTGTGCTTTCATATATATTTTTTGATTTAATAGTTCCATTTCCTGTGTACTCCATATGTCCCACATACTTCATACTCCAAATAAGGGGGAGAGAGATAATAAAATAATTTCCTTTTTGAGATAGCTACAGTTCTACATGTACTAGATAACAAATTATTGATACAATTGGTAAACGTATTTCCAGTCAAACAAAAAACATAGCACATACTTAGTTTCAGATCTTTTAGAAGGCAGCAGAACTTGTGTTTAAATAATGAAAACCTGTTTCTCTGTGGTTTGGAAAAGGTCATCCTGCTAATATCACTACAGCTGCAAGTTCTGCATTATGCTTGCTCTAATATATGGCTATATGCAGAAGTAATGGCATTTTTAGATTTTATTTGCTTGAGCTCGTGACCTGCTGTTATTAGCTTTCCTTTTTTCAAGAAACGTTGCTTTTGCACACATTGGTTGTCTGGAAATAGTACTAAGAAGTCATACTTATGGACTAGCAGATTGTACAATATTTTTCCCTCCTTTTCTTTGAAACTCATATTCTTGGCTTAGTTATTAAAGTGTAATGGTGTTCTTACTGGACTCATTTTGACTACAGGAAAAACCTCTTATGAAAACATAATCATACCCTCATTGGCTTATATTTAAGTATCGAAGATTTAATGTAACAGTCTGTATGCTCTGCTTGAGTAACATATCTTAATGAAGTATTTCCTAATTATATTTAGTTTAAATACTTTTCATCTGTGTTTTTTCTGCTCCATTTTTTAGTACTAAGTGGAAAGGTCTATATTTTCACATCTGTTTTACAAGCCGAAAATCTAAATGGGAGGGGAGAAGAAGAGAGATAACATTTATCTTAAAACCAAAATGTCTGATACTGTCTTTCATATCCCTAGCTTAAAAAAAAGTTGTGGTTAGAAAAAGTAAATCTACAGTTTTATTGTTTTCTTCTTTAATTTAACTAGTTGATTTAAAATTTAAATACAAAGAAGCAGAAAGATTTATTTTTTTTTTGTCCCTCACAGTGATATAGTTAATTCCTTTTATAAACTTTCAGCTTACAAGTAATCAGCATTTTTCCTATTTTTAGAAAACTATGCTAGAAACATATCATTCATTCCAGATACTTAGAAACATGAAGAAAATCCTTATAAGAGGTGGGAAAGGGCAAGTTTATTCACGTCTGTCCTGGGAGTGAATGATTTCTTGAAATAGTTTCTCTCCCATTTAGTGATGTGCTTTACCCTGCATCATGGGTATTCAGGGAGTGACCATAGCTCTTCTTGATCTCCTTGTGGGAAGGTAAATGACCCAAAGTCCCTCACCCTCTCTCTCTCCCTTCCTTCAGCTCTCCTCCTGAAGAGTCTTGTCATAGTCATCTACCTCTGCACCCATTCACCACTGTCTTCTTTCAGCAGTTCAGCTTGTTCTGTTCTCACCTTGCTGTTTGTTTTGTTTTCTGCTGAGGTGCCTCTAAAGATCCTCAAACTTCTCCAGGCACCATGTCCCATTTTCTGAAACACGAGGGAAAAAACAGGTGTAAATCTCAGGATCTGTGTCCATTGTTTTGGAAAGGTGTGCATAACTGGTCAGTCTTTTTTTCATTTTCTCAAACAAGTGGAGCCTAAGTTGAGTGTGTTATGTTCTGGCAAAAGTCAAACTTTGAACTTGTATGATTTTTCCTGGCCTCTGATCAGTGTGAGGGCAGCTCTGACATCTTGTGAACATAGACGGTTAAAATGTGCCTTGAGTTCTTGAATCATTCTGCTGCCTTCCAACCCTATTTCATGGAAATGGCTCTAAGGGATTACTGAAATGGAGCATGTCCTGGCAGAGATCTGTGTTGGAAAATATTTGTGGCATACAGATGATCATGAGGTATTTGTGTAAAGAACAAGAACATACCATACATAGCTCAGATGAACAATACAAAGCAGAGAAACGTTGCCCTCTGATTTTCCTTGTTTGGCAGGCAAGATCCTGCCACTCCTGTCTGTGTGATAGTGAACATAAGGGGACAGCTCATTGATCTTTCCTAAGCATCTAAAGAGGCTTGTGCTCTTGTCATCTTCTTTAGACATGCTTTCATAGCTTGCTCCTGCTCACTAATAGGGAGAGAAGGGAGCAGATGGGGAAAGTCAGAGTTTGCCAGTAAAATGCAAAATTCTTCTCTAATGATCTTGTGTTGGCTTGAAATTGTCAGATTTTCTATTAGAGTTGATAATTTCTGTTCCATTGTTTATAATCTTAATATTTCTAATGTTTCATTTCACTGTGGAGGGAAGCAATCAAAATATTTTGGCTTTGCTTCAGATAAAGATGTTTTCTAAGTAGCTGTCTGTAACCTTAATGGCAGGTTATGGCAGGTTATATAATGGTATGGCAATGATAACCATTATCATTGTACCATGATTTAGTGACAAGTGTGTGATCAAGATCTAGTGATACAGTAATCATTTGAATTCTTATCATAATCATCATTATTATTTTATGTCTTATCGCAGTAGCCAAAGAGACAACTTGGCTCAGTCCAACATAGGAAACTGGTAACTAAAATAAAATTTGATAAAGATGTAAATATCTGTCTACAAAAGTCAAAATGCTTTTACAGCCTGTGACATAAAGACTTAGATTGTGGAGGTGACAAACTCATTCTGTGATGTCAGCCACAAAGTAAAATTTATTTTTAATTATAGTTAATGAAACAAGATGAAAAACTAAATGTATTTATTTGCCTTAGTCACAAAGAACTTCCCCACTAATAAAGAAGGGTTTGAGGGTGGGAAATGTTTATAAGTATGCAAATTTTTTAAAAGTAAGTTTTCTCTGCTCATTCTTAATATATCTGTGTTTCTTTGTTTACCTGGTTGTTTATGTGTTTGGGTCTGTGGCTAGCTCAGATCGAGCGGAAGTGGTTCTGACCAGGCACAGCCTTCTCAGCCTTCATTGCTTTTAATTCTTAGTTTTGAATGCCCCTCTAGTGCTGCAGAAGAACTTAGCATCCTATTGAAATAAATAGCTGTAGATTGCATTTCTGAGGCTTTGTTTCAAACGTTGGAGGGTTTTATTTCCCTATATTTTTTTCATTTTGTTGTTGCAGGCAGGTTTTTTTTAAAAAACAGTTTTATCTTCTAACATTGGAACATTTTGGGGTCATACCATATACCTAAACCTGATAATTTATTTATTTATAAATAACTTTAGTTATTTATTTATAAATAACTCCTGAGAGGAGTTATTTCTCACCTCTTTTGAAGTTTGTAGAACTAAGTCTGGCTGTGAATGTTTACTTTTTACACAGGTGTTATGTATATGTGACATTGGCTTTTTGTAGTTTGTTCCAGGTTCTGTAAAATTGATCACCTTTCTGTTAAGAGGGGATTGCAAGAGTTAGTGTGTTGGGGATGGTTAATTTTCTTCAGCTCAGCGTATGAGAAAGGAAATAGTGGACACTAACTACTGCAGATGTACAGAGTATTAAATGTGCTGGAATGTACTGGCAATGCATGAAGCAGGGAAGGAGGCACAAGTCAAGACACTTGTCTGCTGTTGTGTGTTTTGACCTTTATAAAGTTAAGTAACTGCTGCACGTCTTGCAGCAATTTTTGGTCTTGTGCAAAAGAATCTCGTTGCTGCATAAGTCAGTTCCTAAGCTTTCACAAGCTTTCTTCCACTTTTTCTATATTTTTTTGAATGCAATGTACACAACTCCATTGCAGCAGTACTTGAGAAATTTTCTCGTCCCTAGATTCAGACATTACAGTGGAGCCTCTAATTTTCTCTGATCAGTTTTCCATCCTCCTGGTAAGGTATTGATCCTAACAAGAATTGATAGCTCTTTCTGGTGTTCTGTGTCATATTAGTATTACTAAATCTTCCTCCCATCCCTAGCAGTTACAATACAGCTCTTCCTGCTTTTTTCTGGCTTGTATTTTGCATATCTCAATCCAGTTTCACTTTTCTATAAAATTTACTGGTTGGCTTGAAGCAACACTGTGGGATAAAGACTGAGAATGGGAGTGAAACTGCTAGAGAGATCTGGATCTCAGAGAGGGAAACTGCCCACTTCATCCCTTTGCTTTTCTGTCATGGTAAAAGGCTGATTTACAGCTTGCCATATTATTCAGCAGTCCTTTTAATGTTTCTGTTATAAATTGAGGTGCTGGTTTCCATTTCTGTCAAGCCTTGAGCTCAGGGCTGGGGAGGAAGCAGATTGGTGCCGGGTCTGTCAGGCATAAGCTGAGCTGCACAAGCAAGCTGGTTTTCTCAGGGGATATGGAAAGAACTTCTCCAAGCACTTGGGAGCCCTCTCAAACCTCAGCGCTTTCTGTTCCAAGCCCAACAGCTACTTTTCAACACCGCTCTCTTTAACCAAACAGCAAAGCCAGTCTCCACAGAAGCAAACATTTCATTTTGAGTGTTAGTAGGGAAGGCAGGAGAGAGCACAAACTGTCTGTGTCACAGGATAATTATATTGTCTTATGCACTACATACCACTTTGCCTGCTTTTTCCATCTGCTAACTCTCTAACCACTGCTGTCTTTGCAAGAACCCAGACCTCCTGGTTATTTCAGGTCACTAGCAGATATTGTAGCATCCTCCTCAAGCCAGTTCAGGTGATTCAGATCTGTGGTTAGAAATTAAGCTCAATTTGTTGCCCAGTATTGTGCTCTCACCTGTATTTCTGTTCAATACCTGGTTGAAGGGGTCTCTGCCCAGCACTCTGAATTCTTACTCTAGTGCCATTTATCTATGTCCATATTTGTTACTTTTATAGTGCTTCAATTTTTTTTTTATACTTCTTAAATCTTCATTAGCTATTTTTACAAATGGTTGGTTACTTTTATTAATTTCTAACTACCACATGGTTAGAAGCCCCATGTGTTCAGCTTTTGCTTAATATGTTTTAAATCTAATATTTGGATGACTCCTGGTCTACATATCCTTCTCATTTTCACCGTCTCCCATGGGCCTTCTTTAGTGGGGTTTGGGGTTTTTTGTTCTTTTCAAGTACAGATAGATTATGAATGGGCTGGTAGTTACTGACCTAGTTGTTTTGTCAGTCATATTCCCAAACTCC
>JAYDZK010000169.1:96745278-96782475 GCA_034509185.1 Euphonia xanthogaster
AAGTGTAGAGTATCTTTGGCTACCATTTTAAAATTCAGTCTTTTAGTCATAACTTTTTAAGAAAAAAAGCTTTTTTGTTTTCTTCCTTATTTCAGTGTTAACTTGATTGGTCTACTTTTCTTGGGTGCATACAAGGGGATGGAAGCTCCAGGAATCAGAACTGCCCAGACAAATACTGTATCAGAGTACTTCCTGATGCCCAAACCAAAAAGAAATGGTTGCTCACTAAATTCAGCCACTCATGTTTTCTGAGGCAGAGAATTTAGTACCAAGGCTATTGATACTAGTTGAATTGTCTTAAAGCTTGTTTGTATTGATGTAAACTTCTGTAACCTCTGGCCCATTGCAGTGTGCACCATGCAAACATAAGAGGATCTTTTCACCATAGAGGAATTTGCAGTTGATTTCTGTTATTAAACTGTTTGGTACTGTTCTGAGTACCCATATGAATATTTGTCAAGGTCCTGAAAAGGTTTTTTGCAGACATAACCAATGTCCAAGATAAAACATTTTACATAGTTATTTTACATAAGGAGAAGCAAGTTTTCAAAGAACTCTTAGCCTTTTTCCTGGATATTGTTTTCATGGGACAAGCTTTAGTTACCTTTTTAGTTACCTTTTTAGTAATGGACATAGACTGATCATTTTGACCTGTGGAAGAAGCTCATTTTATGAAGTGGCTTAGGGAAAATATTGTGTATGTAAATGCTTTAAATAAAAGTATCACTGCTTTATTTTATTTCCTTCTTTAGGAAATAAAATTACTTAAGTCTGATAATTTTCACTTTTTCTAAAAAGCATCAGGACTCACTGAAAAAGCTCTTTGTTTGACTTATTGTTTTAAAAGTTGTTTTTTTTTTAATAAACCCTTAGAATAATAGCCACAAGCTTAAGCTGCCCTAAAAATGCTTTTCTCCTTGCCAGAATAAGCCTGTGCAAATTTCAGTCACTTTATGCAGCAAACCAGATCTCTCTTCTGGGAAACTGGAGTAAGTAGGTGTTTTCCATCTGTTACTAGCAGAAAGCCCGGAGTGCTTTCTGCTAGTAAGCAGGTCAGCACTATGACCCTCAAGATGTGCAGTGAGGGCTGTGTATCAGCATCCTTCCTGCTCATGTGCGTGAGCACATCAAAGTTATAGATTGAGCAGGATGCGGGTGGTTTGTGCAGATACAAAACCCAAAAGTGCTCCAGTGGATGTTCAGCATGGGGTGTATCCTGAACACCAGGACTGACTATCATTTGCAACACCTGTGTTAATTTGGGGAAGGGGTTAATATGGTCTAGGAGTGCTAGGAGATGATGCAAAATGGTAGCAGGCAATTCCTCTCTTGAGTAGGCTGTAACATTCACTGCATGCCAAATCTACAGCAGAGTTAAGTACTCTGGTGCACTAGCTATTAATGCCTGCACCATTGGTACCTGAGGCATTCCCTCTTTAACAGGATGAATTATGGGAGTATCTAGAACATGTAAGGCATTGACTTAAGTACCTTCAGCTTTCTCTTCATAGCAATACAGTGCTATGAGTGTTGTGCTACAGTAAGGTAGCATCCTTTTTTATTTATATTTTTATTGCAATTCAAATTGATTTTGCTAACTTCATGTTAGAAAAGCTTTATTTATTTTTTTTTGATAGCTTATTCTATTGGTATTTTCCTTGAATAACTTTTGACTTCTGTTTGTGTAACTCAAAAGCCAAGTCTCTTCCATAATAGTAAAGGTTTAAAATCCCAAAGGTTGAATTAAGAGTGGGTCAGGCTGGAAGGGACCTCAGTAAATCATCCAGTCCAGCCTCCCTGGTCAAGCAGGATCATCCTGCAGCACACGGCACAGGTTTGTGTTCAGACAGTTATTGAATTTCTCCAGGTTTCTCTGGGAAACCTGTTCCTGTGCAGTTACCTCCACAATAAAGAAGTTCTTCCTCATATTCAGGTGGAACCTTCTGTGCATCAATTTGTGCCTACTGCCTCTTATCTTTACTAAATTAATTAATTGGTTGGGAAAGTGATTTGCCACTGTAGAACTTTCAGAAGCTTGTTCTTAACATTTTGTTGTAAATGAGGAAGGAAACTATAGTTCAAGTGCCAAAATTTCATTTTTGATCTTAATTTGCTATGATTATTCATGAATAAAAGGACAAAACTAAATGTAAACTAGAAGTAATAAACCAGACTATTGACTTTTGAGCTGTCCTCAAGTGTAGAAAGTGGTACAGAGGAAATCACAATAGAATTTCTCTGCATATGTTCCCAAAATCAAGAGGTCTGTAACTTACTGTATTTGTTACCTAGACAAGGTATGCTCTCCTGAAGGGAGCATTTCCATCACTGTAGTGATTCTGTGCTCTTTTTTTCTTCCCTGTTATGCTTTCAGTTATCTCTATGTGCCCTCAGTACTTCAGCCTTTGGTTTTGGTATCTCTGCCTGTGTGGTTGCAGAGACATTAGGCACTGTCTCTGCCATGTGCTGCTGCTTTCTGCAGTAAACAAGGGTTATATATGTGTGTTGTACTGCAAATGTTGTTTTAAGATCAGGAGGGAGATAAAAACAGCAACAAAGCTGGAAGCATTACTGTGCAACAGTAATATTACTGTGAAGAATTAGGGCTGGGGCTGATGTTGAGGCTAATATATTATACCCCTGAGAGTACTGTTACATGCTGATTCTTTGCAGAGGGAGAAGTGCAGGAAAACGTACTCAGGCAGCTAATGCACTGCTCATCCCCCCATCCTCTGCTCAGCCCATGTGGTGTGGTAGGTACCATCTGAAGTGTCTGTGTGACTAAGCTGCACAAGCTGTTCAGTTATGCAGTAAGTTTGGGACAGAAGAGGTTATCAGTTGTTCCTTATAACTCAGGTGATGTTCTAATCATCAGATCCTTTTTTTTTTTTGGTGCATGCAAGCTTACTGGTTCGCACTGACATAAGAACTTTCCCTTGAATGTGTTTGTTGAAGGTCTTGCAAGGCCTGTGTGCTAAATGACTTGACCAGTGTGCCTGTGTGCTAAATGACTTACACTTAGAAGAGAGAAAAACTAAGCATCTGTCCCTAATACAAGCACTGTTGTATGTTAAATATCTGTCTTTAAGTTCCCTGGTCTGTGTGAGTGACATATCTGTGCACAGGCATGTGCTGGCTGTCATACAAAGACATGGAGACTCATAGTTGGAACATGGAATTCTGGATGTGCAAGATGGAACTTGGAAACAAGCACCACTTTATTCGTCATGCTAGCATGGATAAGATATTAACATAGACCAAAATATAATTAAATTTTGTAGCACTGTGCTTAGAGTCAAAATGCCCCTTTGCCAGAGAGGAAAGGAACAGCCAGTTGCCTAGGAGGACAGTGAGAATGAAGAACTGGATTGTGCTACAGATGATATGATGGGAAGAGGGCAGGCTCCTTTGAGCAGGAGGAAATTACAGCAACAGGAGATAAAAAGACAAAGCTTCTAGAGGGATGCTGGGGAATAATCAATTGGATTTGAACTGTGCAAAACGAGAGATTTGAATCCAGAGTCGAGTGTGTCAGGCCAGAGATTTGTTGTAAAATGTCCTAGCTGATAGTTGTAATTTTTGTCATGTAAAGCATCAGATTATATGAATAATGATAAAAATATTTTGTTCTCTTATCCATTTTTAAATTTAGGACTGCTACTAAGAAAAACAGTGAGTAGCAGCTAGTGTTGATCAGACTAGATCCTCTCTGCAGGATGTATGGAGCAGGCTCTTCAGTTTTTTCAGTGTTGGGGTGGGGGAGGGGTATATAGACTGATATATAATTCAGACCACTGCATAGCTCAAGCCATTTGGTTTATTATTAGGGGACAGAATTCTTGCAGAAACATCTGTGGTGGTTTGGTTTGTGTTTTTTTTTTTTTCCTGTTTGGGTGGGTTTTTTCCCCTTGGCTGAGGTGCCTGGTATTAGAAACACTGTTTTCCTCTGAAGGTCTTCAGAATCACTTTCCTTCCTCTCTCTGAATAAGTAGTGTAGGCAGTTATCTGAAAATCTGCTTCTTCAGGCACCAGCAGCAGCATGACTATCTTGGGCAGTCTAAATTCCATCCTAAGTTTTTCCTTATGCTCAATCCTGTGTGTCACACCAGCACGGTGAATGAGTGCATATACCATATCATCTAAGTCACAGGGTGAAATGGTATGACACAAGCTAGTGGTTTGGGAGAGAAGCTGACTTCTCACTAGAGTTGCCAGTTTTAGGAATAGTTTTGGAAAAAGTAAAAGTAACTTTCCATGTGATTATAATGAGTGCACAAAACACACCTATAAAGATTTACTCTATGAAGAATCTTTCTCTTTTCCTGTGTTTTGGCAATACATTATTTCTACTCCTATTGATTAGTGTGCTCTCTTGGTTCTTCTCCCTCTTAATACTGTTTGTGGAAGATAACCTTTCAGAGCAAGGGAAACCTTTAATCTCTGAGGGGTGGACGTGGGACCTGAGACCAGGAACTTGTCCATACTGAGAACTGTGAAAGATGCTGTCTCTTACCAGTACCTACCTACCTGGAATTTTGTGATTGTTACTGAGTCAAAAGAACAAAGAGCTACAGGGAAGTAAACTATACTTCACCCCACTCTGAATGCTGCTTTCAGCCAGCAGCATATCTGCTTTGCATTTCAGATCTAGCATAGGAAGGGATGGTGCTTAGATATGTCCTGCCTTACAAGTAGTGCAGGAGCTGTTGTTCAAACCTGAGCTCCACTGTTAGTATCAAGTGACACCTAGAGAGGGTTTGTGGTGGGTTTTTCAATCCCAGGTACTCTATTCTTCATTTGAGACTCATGAAGCACCATGGAGATACAGCATGCCTTAAGCATGCATTTTGTCATAGTTGCAAGTAAAAGAACAGTTTTGATTTCCTTTTGAGAGGTGGACCAAGTGTCTCAGTCAGAGCTAGGGCTCCATTCCCCTTGCTCACATTTTCAGTTTCACGATAACTTTGCATAGCTTTAAATGTGCTTTCTAGCTTGAAGCTTCTAAGGCTTTTCTCTTTCCCCCCAGGAAGAAAGCTCTTACAGAGCTCAAACTTGGTGTTATTGGGACTTGGTGTAAACATAGCTCTTGCTTTTCTGGGATAGTTAACTGTGGAGAAGGAAAAAGTTTGTGATATGTCAGAGCTTCAAACTGCTCCTTACTGATTTATTGCTTGTGTGGAGACAGCCCAGAGTGTATTAATTCATCAACTCTTGTAAGCAGAGAGGAAGGAAAGAATAGGAGGAAACGAGAAAGGGGGTGGAGGGGGAAAGGAGTTGGGGAAGAGAAAATAAAAACATGGGAAAATATAAGGGATTGGGAGGAAAGAGAGCAAAGCGGTTGTTTTTGAGTGGGTGGTTTAGGAATTTCTGGAAAACAATAAGGTACTTCCCTAGAAAGCAGTGGAATTATCTGTGGCCTTTACAAGCTAGGACACTATTTGGTCTCAGATCACTTCTGACTGCCAGTTTACATTGAGGGATTTTTGCAGTTGTGCTTAGGTTACAACTGACTTTAAGATCAGTCTGCTTTAGGATGGCTTCATCTTGCCTCACTTTAAGACCTGTTCTGTATGCAGCTGATGTGCCCTTCTCTAAAATACTCAGAGCTTCAGCATTTTGATTGTTAGTGATTTAACCTGTGACCTTCCTTACTTTTGTATATATTTTGTATATTGTATTTTATACACCTATATCTGTACACAGTAATTCACAGATGGTGCCTTGGTATTGGCCCCAGTATTCAAAGGCAGTGGTTCTGCAGTAAGAACCACTTATGGTGTGAAGTTTATGAAAGTCTCTAATAAGCATCTAATAGGTTCATGACTCTTAAAGCAAGAAAATGAGACAGGAAGGCTCATTCTCTCCAGACCAAAATGTGTTGCACTCGTGCCAGTTTTAGATCCAGTTGCAAAACCAGTTCTACAGTGTCCAGGCTTTTTTCCCATATTATATAGGATGGAGTTTTCCCATCCAGCAGAGATAAGGAGGCCTTTAAAATGCCTATCATCTTGACCTCACTGTTTCAAATTACCTTAAGCCTTGTGCCTCTGGCTGCTGAGAGGGCTCTGAGGTGTGCAGAGGATCTAGAGCTCTAGTACTGGGAAATGGCATAGTGCAAGGGCTTCCCAGCTTTTCCCTGAGGTCATCTGCTGCTCCAATGCTTTTATAATCTCTTGGATAGCAAACATTGATTAGACGCATGAATTCTGAGCAATGTTCTTTAGTAGTTACACACCTGTCCTTTTGTTCATGTCCTCTTTTGGGAATATTGAATGTTTGGGTCATATTGCAGTGGGATTCCATTTCAATTGTTATTTTACTCTGTGTAGAAGTACACTACTTCTGAGATGAGCTGGGAAGTTGATCTATTTCAGCTATTTTCTCGAGATTTTTCCTGTCCTTCCTATGTTTTCAATTGTCTTACTTATTAACAATTTTTCTTTTTATTACATTTCTTTTTCCTTACCTTTGACTCTGTTTCGGTTCTTTCCCTTCTGCCTGTTTGCCTTTCCCATCTACAGTTTCTTTCAGATGAAATTAAGTGATTTTCTTTTTTTCTTTGAAATGTTTTCACCCTTGCCTGCAGGATCTGAATAACAACCTCACCCAGTTTATTTCAGGTTGCTGCTGTTTGGCAGTGCTACAAGAAGCCACAGTGGCACCAGTGCTGGTGACAAACATAAAAATGCAAGGTCAGGAAAGTCTTTGGCTCTGTCACATTCACTGACTGTATTTTTTGGAATATGTGCAAGGATCTAGCTCTCTGGGGCACTTCTGCATGGACAGCTTATGGCATGTCTATTTGTAGTATTCTCTTGAAAGAGGAGCTTTAGCATCTCTTGTTTTCTGTATTTGTCTTGATAATCTTTTCTCTACCTGCCCATGTGTTTGATAGGCAGTATTCTCATATCCTTAGATCTAGAAACTGTCCATTGCTTTTCTAATCTTTAAAATCTTTCATGGTCTGTGCAGTAATCAAACCCCATTGTCTAAGGTTTTGGCAGGGGTGGTTGCCGTATATAATATTCTAATTTCTCTAGAAAATAAACAAGAAAAAAAATTACCCAGGTTTTTAGCGAAGAAATTGGTATGGGGCCTTTTTTTTCTTCTTTTAACATGCCCTAACAGTGATTTGTCCCTGAAGCAATCCACTAGATTTATTCTGTTTTGCACTCAATGTTACTGTTCAGATACCTTTCATGAGTGAAAAGGCACATTCTTTATTTTTTTCTTGGCATTGGAATGTTTCAGTGTAATCTTTATACATGTATATATTTATACACTTCTATCTGTACACATATATGCATATACATATGTGTCTGTGTATATGATACATATATAAATATTTAAAATACAGGATTTTATCAGTCAGGGAGGTAAAGCAAAGAAATATAGTGGCTACTCATGAGTGGACTAAAGTCTCTGGAATAATTATTTCAACTCAAAGTAAGAGCTTGTTTCCCATGTGCTTTATTGTCCAAGAGGTTGAAGTTGCTGACAGTGTTCTAAAGCTTTTATACATGGTTTTTTATCTCTTCTGGGCTTGGGCCAGAGATAAGAAGATAAGATAAGAGATAAGATAAGAACCTGGAGAGGTTGAAGTTGGTGGTTAGTCTGTATAGGGACTTAAAGGCTCGGTCTGAAGAGCTCACAATAGACAAAGCTGACTTGACTTTCTGCACTACTCTAAGTTGAAGTTTTGTACATGTAGAAAAAAGTTGTGCCTATAAACAGCAGCTTCTTATACTGCTGGAATAAAGAATGTGGCTTTAGTGAGATTTTCTGGAATTCAAAGGATGATACCTGTCTGCTGGACTTGTGCAGTTGATTGTGGATCAGATTTATGAATGAGTTTGGAGACTTTGGTAGGCATTTGACAGGCTGACAGGATTTAAGAACATAAGGAAGGCAGGCATCAAAACTCTGAAGTTAGTAATCCCTAAACATCCATGTAAATCAGTCTTGTGTTAGAGTGACTGACACCTATCAGAGAGAGTGATTCTGCTTTACCAGGCAGTTCTGTGGAGATGAAGACTTGGAGACACAGCTACTGCAGTGATAGATGCCAGTGACGAACTGTGACTGATAAGTGAGAGATATGAAGTCTTCCTGCTAGTTTGTTATTGTAAATCTACCTGGTGGGTGGATGTAATAATTAATTTGCTATGTGAAGTGACTTTAAAATGACCTTATCTGTGATGTAGTTGCATAATAAAAACTGGTGCCACCACCACAAAAAATTTGCAAAGTGGTCAATTATGTCATGTAGGCTTCTTTCATATGATCCTTCTGAAGATCTTCGGAAAAGCCTAGGAGCAATGAAAAATGGGATCAAGTTCTAGCCCTGACACAGGGGTAGCAAATAATGCCAGCTCCAGGACTGTTGCTGAATGCCCTCAGCCACCTGGATCATGGCGGGTAGTCCCTGCTGCCCTGAGGGTACGGCCCATAGCTGTGGGATCATGTGTGATGAGCCACACCTGTGGCTGCAGAGGAAGGCTCAAAGTCAAAAATATTGACTTAAAAGAAATGGTAGGCAGTGTCAGTTCCAGTGTGCAGTGCAATAGCCTTTCTACAGAACACTGCTCTTCAAACATCTGTGGTCTTCTTCCACGTAAGTAAAAATATGTAGGTTTTTGTACAGATTTATATTTTTATAAATATTAGTAGTATAAATGTATAGTATAGAAGCATACTTCATATATTAAACCCATACAGTTGTACTAACAGATGTGTTTGACTTTATATAGGAGGAAATGCAGTCTGTATTATATACCTTTTTAATCTATAAATACTTATGCACAATACTAAAGCTGTACTATAGCAGATGTCTGATTTCATCTAGTAGCCTGTATTACTTTAATTGGAATTATTTTGATAAAGAAGGACAAGAAGATTGAGACCAAATTTTAAATCCCATTTAAGTCCCTTCCTTTGATTTCTATTTTCATGCTTTTCATCATGTCAATAAATTCAGATTAAGTTAACTCCTTACGGCAGATGACTTAAGTGTACCTGATTAACTGTCTGTCTGGTAGGAGTGGGGACTGAAGCCCTTAATTTAGAAATTAAACTCATCCCTGACCTAAAGCTGACATTGAGATTCTGCTGAAATCTCTATTTTGAGACTTGCTTGGTGGAAAAGACCCACCAGCTAGTGTGCTGCATATGACTTCTATTCATCCCTATTTTCTAGTCACTCTTCTCACATAGGCAGTCATGTATCCTAAGTGTTGATGATGCAGTTGCAGTTTAAATGTACAATGCTGTGAAATACTTGAGTGGCGTGCAATAAGAAAAATTATGTTGTGTTATGATTTCTTGAATGACTTTTAGGAAGAAAGTGGCATTATTTTCTGCTTTCATAGAAGTTTTCAGAGTATTTCTGCTTCACTGTTTTCTGCAACTCTTTGAGGCCTAAAAAGAATTGTTCTATTCAGATGTTATCAGCCACTTGTTCTCACTAGAAAATGTAGTCTGTGTAGGTGGACCAAAAGCTGAGGGATTACTGTTCAGAAATACAATTCATGTTCACTTAATTCATTAATTCTTCTTCAGAAGTAAAGAAAGTTTCCTTTTCATTCCGTGCACATCTCCAGGAGTGCCTGAGTCACATTCATATATATTGTGTTATTACAGTAAGAAGACTTCAGTCCCTTCTTTCTCTTTACACAGAGGTTCCTTTTCAGTGTGGACATGCACATGATTGAAGAATTAAACAGTCATTAGTCAGGTTGCTAATTATTTATGGCAAGACTGCTCTGAACAAACTCTTACTAAAGCTATTTCCTATGCTTCTGACTTCCAGGTTGCTTTGGGATGCTGTCCCAGATGCTGTCCCAGAAAATCACATGCCATATATCTTACAAATTCAGTATTACTATTTGGCTGACCACAGTCAGCAAAAATACGTAAATGGGATTGACCTTGACTGCAGTAGAATTGGGAGTTTGAACTGATGACCAACCTCTCTTCTGATTTTTTTGTGCCTCTAAGTCTGATTTTGTGTATCTGCTGTCAAAATTGATGTTTGGACTGAGTTTGGCAGGCAACACAATCTCCAGTGAACTATATATTTAGTGCTGGGGTCTGTTGAGCTGTACCTTCACTAGCATTATTTCTTGGGACCTCCTAGTAAATAGCCAAAACATGGGGCAAAATTTTCTTCTGGCTGTTTGTGTAACTAGTGCTGTCATTCAATACAATGGCACACCAAGATGTTTTCAATATCTTGTTCCTCTAGAAATCCTTTTAGTTACCTTGTCTTTCTTGCAATTACTTAGCATTCTTTCTGAGGTATTGCACATCACTAGAAAGCGTGAGAATACAATCTGAAGCTATAAGAGACCACAGTTGTGGAACAGTAGGAGTTTTAATCTGGTTTTGAAGGAAGGTGTTTGTTTTTCTACTTTCCTCTTACAAGTTTGTTGTTTGGTTTTATGCCTTTTTTTTTAAGCTTTTTTAGGTGTTGTGATGTAAACAGAGAAGCTTATTATTTAGTTGCAGCAGTGTGCTGGATGGTCATGAAACAAGACCTAGTCCATGCATTGAAAAGTTTAATTCTCTGTTCCTTTACAGGGGTACACAGGAGAAATGATTCAGTGGGGCGTGGAGGCTTTTTGTACAAGCCTTTCTAGGCTAGGTGGCAAATTTCTTAGTCCTTGCTTTAATGGCACCAGTGACATTGTGTCCTCTCCTCGCTCCATAATGAATGTGTCCTCTCCTTGCTCCTTATTAAAAGAAGGTGTTTGGCAAGGAGGGGAGAGCGGGAATGGCTCTGCTACCATTTGGGGCTGAATTCAGACTTTGCTCAGTTATCACCATGGCTGAATCCAGCATGGATTACATGCCAGCTGTATGGGGCAGCTGATTTCTGCTGGTCTATTGAAAACCAACTTGAAAGGCATTTTAATTTGATTACTTCTTGCTTTGCAAAAGACAAAGAGGAGAAATATTTGCCAGTGAGGTGTAATTGCAGTATAGTTGTTCTGCAAAAGTGGAATTACCACAGTGATAACAGTAAGCCTCTATTGAATATCCTAGAAAATGAGGCTAAGCCTTGGGGCTGAAAGCTTGATACTTTCCCTTTGTTGTCACTTATTCACCCACACTGAATATGTATGTATATATATCTTTTTTTTCCAAATTGAGCCATGCCATACATTTGGTGAGCTTTAGTCTGAATTGTCAGAATCTACATCTTAACCATTTAAAATTTGTTGTGATTTTTGGTCTGCCTGTTGTACGCAAGCGCATCCTTAAGGTGATCTGTCCTTTGTTGTTCATTTCCTGGTTTCATCTACTTGCAACCATAAGCATCAGATATGCAATAAACTAGGCAGGACAAGCAAATATAACTAATAGTAGACAGTTCAGATGTGTTTGGTCACTACTTGTCAAATACCTCATGAATCTCTCTGTGTATGTCAGATAAACTGAAATTTGGAAGAAGGAAATTGGTTTTGCTAGTAATTTGTGAGTGAAATGAAAAAGTAGTGGTGAAGTATAGAAGCAGTCTAGTAGCCTTAGAAATCATGGGGTTTCATTCATATTGCCATGTCAGACTTTCATGTTGAGGTCTCACAAAAGACTGCACAGCACAAGTTGTGTTTTGTGAGGTGGAGCCATTATTCACGTGCTGTTCTGTGGGGCTGTTCCATGTGTTTGTTTTGAAACAGTGTTGAGTTTTGTGTGTGGGCTTTCAGAGGAAATTGCTCTAGAGCAGCCCTGGAAATGGGGTTGCTTCACCTTTGTCTTGCCCTTTCTTCTCCCTGTTGACTGCACTAGGAAGAAAAATCTTTGGGTGGTACTTATGTACATCATAAAAAGCATCTTCTAATGAATTGGACTGAATGGGAGGGCTGACAAATCTTCACTTTCTTTGAGAAATGTTAGGGACCTTGGTGGAGTCATGCCACAATTAATTGAATATCCAAGACTTGGACTTCAAAGAAATGTTTGTGAAGTCTGCATGTGATTTCTTGGGGGATAGAAAGCACACTTTTCTTGAACATTTGCCTAAATCTAGTCTAGTAAGCATTAGTTTGTTGCAGTTCTGGAGGCTTGCAAAGTTAACAGATATGACTTAAAAATTAGCAGTTCCTGCAAGGAGTAGTGGAGGCAGAGGGGGAAAAAATGGAGGAAAAAAAAGAAAACAAACCCCGAAAAAGCTGTAACCGTGATTTGGCTAATGTAACTGCTGGTGTAATGCTGGTAAGGAACCACCTATTTTTGGGAAGGAGAAAGGCATGATAATGTGAACCTTTCAGCAGCTTGGGATGTGAATTTTCTTTGCTTGGGAGGTCAATGTCACAGTGATAGAACATTACTAGTAAATATGTTGTTAAAATTTGATGTACTCCATAAGTTACCCTAGATGTTTTGAGGGAGTGTGTGGGTTTTTGTTTTGTTTTTCTTCATGTAAAATTCATAAATTAGCTTTTCTCTTTGGGAATACATTTCTTAAGTGTGAGATTTTCTTTCTGCTTAGTCAGTTGACAACACACCATCTGGGCCCTGAAGCCTAAGATAAAGATTCTCTGCATGATCCTATCCTATCACTGTCTTGAGGGTGATATATAGGTTGTTTTAGCCTCTTATTGTAGCTCACTTTGTGCTCTTATTTGCCCCAGATGGTTGTTGCTACAACAAAGTTGTGTTCTCAGCATATTGAAAGGGTTGGAGGAAATTGCAGGCTAAAACTTGCAGTGTACTCAAAATATTTATTGTTCTTGCTAAAATTAACAGCAAACTGATTGATCTGTCATGCTCCTGGGAACAAAAATATCTGGCTCTGTGAGTTGAAATATCATTATGCTGGAAAAGGGCATAATAAATGCCTGGCTTATGAAAGACCTTTTTGAGTCTTGCCTGGGTAGATGAGGTTAAGGAACGTCATGAGAAAATTTTAACGTTTGTGAGAGAAAGCTTGTAACTAGTGATGAAAATCACAGGAATTGGAAATGGGATTTTTGCGTTTGTAATGTGTGACAAAAGCCTGTGACCTAAGGGTATTCCTGCTTGCCTTCATGTGTGTAGTGTATTGTGTGGGGCATTATTTTTTCCTTCTGCTTTCTATATGCAAGGCCTATCAGGCAGGGGATATCCGAGGGAACGCACGTGCTGGCACTGTCAAGTTAACTATTGCTGGTTAATGTGGTTGTTGGAAAAAACAAACTCAACAGGCAATACCTGGCAATATGATTTTCAATGGCAGAGATGTACTGACTGTCAGGATAAGGAAATAATGGAGTACTTTAACTTTTTTGTGTTGTTCTTCAGACTGCTCTGCAATGACTACAGCAAGATACAGGCCTACCTGGGACTTGGTACTTGACCCATTGGTGTCCTGTAAGCTCTGCCTTGGTGAATACCCTGTGGAGCAGATGACAACAATAGCACAATGCCAATGCATCTTCTGTACCCTGGTGAGTTTGTGTTCTTTATTAGACATAAAAAACAAGACGTAGGTTTAAGTACAGAAATAGGGTGTTTCTGCTGGGAGGGACTCATCCTGAAGTATTGGTCTTGCAGTGGAAATAAATACTGTTGCTGTGTACTTGACACAAAAGCTAGGAAGCAAGCCTTTGTTTACCTGCAATAAAAAATAAATTATTCAGCACTTTGGTATACTGTATAGTTACCTGCTTACCAAGTTTATTCACACTTTCCCTGTTATCTATCAGTGGCTTGGATTTGGGGGTAGTTTTGGTATTCCTTATGTACCTTATAAAAGACATCTTCTAATGAGTTGGACTGAATGGGAGGGCTGACGCAATCTTCACTTTCTTTCAGAAATGTTAGAGACCTTGGTGGAGTCATGCCCACAATTAATTGAATATCAAAGACTACTGCCAGTGGTTTTATGATTGACTGAGTTTTTGTTGGGTGCTGAGGTGTTCATTTTAATTTTTTTTAACTTTAGAAGAGAATAGAGTCTTTCAGCTGAAAGGGATCACTTCAACCATGATCTGCGGTCCAACTGCCTGGCCACTTCATGGCTCATCAAAAGCTAAAGCATAGTGTTAAAAGGCATTGTCCAAATACCTCATAAATGCTGCTCTCGGAGCCTTTTCCAATGTTTTGTCACCCTCTGTACAGAAATGCTTCCTTTTGTCCAGTCTGAACCTTGCCTGGTGCAGCTTTGAATCATTCCCATCTGTCTTGTCAATGGATACTAGGGAGAAGAGCTCAGCACCTCCCTTTCTGCTTTCCTTCCTCAAGAAGCTTTAGAGAGCAATGAGGTCACCCCTCAGTCTCATTCTCTCCAAACTAGACAAACCTCAGGTTCTCAGCTGCTCCTCACAGGACACTCCTTCCAGCCCTTTCACCAGCTTTATCCTCTGGAGATGCACCAAAGGACCTTCACATCCTGCAGTGGTGGGGCCCAGAACTCCACCCAGTGCTGAAGGTGAGGTTGAACTCTGAACACAGTGGGACAATCACCTCTTTTGAGCAGCTGGCAATGCTGGGTTTGGTGATCCCAGGATGGGCTTTGCCCTCCTGGCTGCTGGCCACTGCTGACTCACATGGAGCCTGCTGTCACCCAGCACCCCAGATGCCTTTCTGCAGGGCTGGGCTCTCCAGCCACTCCTCTCCTGATTCATACTTGTGCCTGGCATTATTCCATACCAGGTGCAGAAACTGGCAATTCAACTTGTTAAATTTCATGCCATTAATCATTTCCTTGCTCCTATTTATCTAGATCCTTCTGCAAGGCATCTTGCCCCTCAACAGAATCAGAAGCAATTTCCAGTTTTGTATAATCATCAAATGTGCTAATGGTACATTTGATTCTTGAACACAATTCATTGAATACAACTGACACTAGAGCTGAGCTCTGAGGAGTAGTGCTGGTGACTGGTTGCCAAGCAAATGTAGTTCCATTCACTGCAACCCTTGGAGCCCAGTTTTACACTCAGCTCATCTCGCAGCTGGAGAGGGACAGTATTGAAAGCTTTACTAAAATCCAGAGAAACTACATCCACTGCCTAATCCTTAATTCCAGGCAGGTGACCTTGTCACAGAAGGTTATCTAATTAGGTAAACAGTCTTTCTCTTTTTGATCCTGTGTTGATGGTGCCTGATGATTGCCTTGTTCTTTAAATGCCTTTCAATAGTACCTAGCATAGCCATGCACACACTTGTAACTAGAGAAGTATTTGATGTATTATAGATTCTAATTTCACTCTATCATAATTACAGTCACAAAACAGGCTTCCATTACCATATTGTACAAATGCCTACCCAGAATAACAAGAATCTTGTCAGTTAAATACAAAACACTGAGGAGCATGTGTAGTATTTGACAAAGAACATCATCACAGTTAATGAATATTGTTAGTTTAGGAACAAAGGAAACTGCTAGTCAGTTTCCATTCCTTATACTGAATAGAAATTAAAATTTTAGTTCATTAAATATTGCTATGGGTGCAATTGCACCAAAAACCTTGGAATGATGGTTCAGCAGAGGAAAAATTTGAGTATTATCAGTAAGAATATAACTTGTGGGACACATGGTGCTCAGACTTTAATTTCCCAAGAGTTTATGATATGGTATTATAGACTCAGACATGGGATTGGGTGACTTTTCTTTTTAATTTAAAAAGTCCTTCCCAGAAAAGTTTTTTTGTGTGTGTTTTTAATATATAAGATCAAGGATTTTAGTTTATTTGATTTTTCTTCATGGAAATACTACCATTTTTTTAATAGTAGATTTCATTTTTCCTGGTGGTTAGTGAAGATATAGGAGGCAACCAATGGAACAGGTAGATCTACTGTGAAAGAAATGTTGCTCAAGCATGCAAAAGCATATAAAATAATAGGCTCCATGGAAGCTCTTCTCTTCTAGTGCTTACAGCTGAGTGTTGTGTTTCTCCCTGGTAATTGAATGCAGATAATATTTAAATGTCAGTTTTCAGTAACATTTCCATGGCAGCAGAAGGATTAGGTTACCAAATACATTCTTTCATCTTCACCTTGTTCCTTTCAATGTTTACTGCCATCCCTGATCTTCTGATTTTTTGGTTAGAATGTGGTTGCTGACTCTTACAGCTGTTTTGCAAGATATAACCAGTTGCAGATAATCAGATATGTAACCTTTACCGATAACCTGTTCTTAGCAGCTGATATAGTAATCTGACTGATGACATGGAGTTTGCATTTTGAACTCTGTTGAAATCATAGCAAGGTGGAATCATAAGCCAGTTTTTCCTACTTCTGTTTGATTGTCTTGAATAGTTCGTTCAGCTTTGTCCTGTTTAAAGAAATTTTTGTAGTTGGTCTATCTCTTGTTTGCCACTAAAGCTTTATATACAGTGACATTTGAGTGCCCTGAAAAAATTTATCCTGAAGCTTTCCCATGACTTAACAGACAGTATTACCCTTGCTTTCCTTGATGATGGTGAGGGAAGTATTAAGAATCAATCCCAATAAATGCAAGAGGCAATAGCTATAAACATGTTACAGCCCAACCCTTCACCTGAAACCCAAGGCCTTCATCTTTACCTTTGGGCCAGCCTGAAGGCTGATAAATTGCTAAAGAAAATACTCCCATGAGTCTAGCAAGATTGTTTGGCCTGTTGACAGTCGTTAAGGAAGAGTGTGACAGATATATACAGAAGCCTCCACTGGTGTTCCTTCAGCAATGATTTCCAGAAACACCAGGGACACTGTGTATGAATTGTGCTTTGTAAATGGTCAAACAATCAAAAAGAGTAGCCTTTTAACTCAAGATTTTCCATGGAGTCTATGTACAGTAGATCCAGTTAATCTCTGCTTTGTTCTTGTTTGACCAATATGTAGTTTTGTTCAGGCTTCTTTTTTGTGGTCTTAACAGTGGTCTTTCCAGGAATATGAGCAAAAAAGAAAAAGGAATGTCCATACAAGTGTGAGGACTACTTTTACTGCAGCTTTCACTACTAGCTCTAGCCCTCCTGTCTAAATCACAGTGAGCTGAAATAACAGGAGTATGTATTACAAAGAGATCTTTCAAGTGTAGTACTACTGCTATGTTGGCAGCATTTGGATCAATGTTCAGGTCTCTCAATCATATATTTCTGTTTGCAAGTCTTTACTACAGCACTTCTATGATTATAAAGAGTCACGATATCATGAAGGATTGTCTCTTCCTGACACTTGTACAGTAGCACAGCATTTCTATTTAGAAAGATAGAATGGGGACACTGTTTCCATTTGCTTTCTGGCAGAGCCGTGCATGGACTAAATAGAGCAGACTGCCACTCCTCTGCTGATAAGGCACAGGCATTACAATTCCCATAGTATTATTTTGCCAGTTAGTACAATACTCCATTATTGTTTTTATCATTGTGATCATTAATGCCCAGACAATGCTGTGAGCTCTCAAGTTTTGTATACCTCATCCATTAGCAATGTTATGAGAATGTATTTTCTCTGGTGCATCGAGCAAATCCATTGTTGGATTGCTTGAGGTACCAGAGAAACATAAGTCTAAAGAATAGAGAGAAAAACAAGCTAACCTGCTGTTAGCTTTTTCTTTGTTTTTCTGAGTATTATCAAGGGGCAAACCAGTAGAGTCATGTTAACAATAGGACCAATCTTAAGTGTGCTTGTGTAATTTTGGACCAATACACCTGAATATCTTTTTATTAGAAATTTTCCCCACTTTATTAGCTATGTACTGTGTGCTATTTGTCTTACATACTTAGATAGTCACTTAGCACTTAGCAGTTGCTTGCCTCAGAAGCAGTAATTGGTTTTGCATGTTTTCTTCAGAAAGCTTTACACTTAGAGACAGAAAAAGAGAGTAAAGCAGAGAACACCACTTTTCTTTAATTATTTTTGGTATTATTTGCTGCACTAAATTTTTACTTACTACTTAGCCTTTGCTTTTTCAAGAGGATTACAGGAGATAAGCAGGGAGCAATTTTATTGAATTCCTGTCTGAAATTTGGATTATTTTGTAATCTGTGATGAAGGTAACATGCATTTTAATGGGCAGGATGTTTCTTTGATGTGTTACCAATTGTATGTATGCTGAAGTTACAACAGGTTTTTTGCAGTTGATATTCTTGCATGGAAGTCAAGCAGTTAGTTGCTTGAATGTTTTCTGGTTCACGATTTACATGTACATCTGTGTACGTAGATACTGTATAATTTATACATATATAAAACACGCACATAGATGTGTCAATGTGTTCCAGGTGCAGTGATGCCACTATTACTCAAGAGAGGCTAAGCTCCTTTTGACCTCACATTAGGTCAAAAGTGTTTAGTTTATTCAGTTCCCTTCATGATGTTGTGCACTACTGATCATTCTGGTACCAGTGGATTCATTGTTTACTCAAATTTAAAACCAAAGTCTGTCAAGTAGGCAGTCCCAGCAAGCAAATGTCTAGAAGAAATAAGAAGCATGACAGGGAACTTATCTGTGATGAAAAAATTTGATTACTTCTCTGTAGTCTACCTTGTTTCTGAGAGAAGAAGAGATTGTAGTCAGGTACATGAAGGAGAGGGCCACCAACAGTTAGAAAAAACCAAAACTAAGGTTAAGACCTGCCTTCTGCTTCATGTTTGTGCATTCTTTTTTGTCAGATAGCACATGTGGATTAACTTTGGTGTTTAAAACTAACACTGCTTTGTAGATAGTCATACTCGGATTCTTGCCCTAAGCTCTACCTTAAGCACTTGAGCCAGCTAGTTACTCTTACCTGGACCTTTAGGTGTCCCTCTAAGTTTGTTGTATTCTATCCCAAGTAGCTTGACAGTAGGATAGTGACAGACTTCTGTTACCACTAGTCCTTTTTAAACAAGATTACTGAATTTGCCTAATCATGACTGGTTATACAGGTCTTCTTAATTTTAGTCATTCTGCTATTTGAGCTTCCTTATAGGCTGATGATTAGCAAGGCAATTATCCTGCCTATAACTGGTATCAGGCATCCCTTTTTTTTTTTCTCGTTGTCATGCTTGACCGGAAACTCATGGAGCTTCTCTGAGTAGAAGGACAGAAAAAAGTGATTTACTTAGTGTTATCCCTCACTCCAAATGAGGCAGAGGCAGCATCAGCCTCTCCTTCCCCCAGGGCAAGGCAGACACCAAGAGCCATGTGGATGGAAACAGGTGATCTTGGCTGCCTTCCTGTTCCTGTATAGTTTGTCTCTGCTTGCCAAAAGAAGCCTACCTTAGCAGGGCAGCACTGTGCTGACACCAGGCTGTTCTTCATCTCTACCAAAGGAAATGCCTCACTTGTTTGGAGACAGGAGGGAGGGGGAAACCTAATGGCTTGTGAGGTTTTATGGAGTTCAAGGTCCTTCTTAGCAGCTGTAATGTTTGTTTCCCACCATCAAAGCTTAGAGCTTGCTTGTGCTCATATACCACAACCTTAGCAGAGAACTGATACTAATCTTGACACGTGATGTGTCATAGAGGCTTCATGGTTAGAGGTCACTGTGTGTTTGCATAGCAGTTCACATGCCTGGCTGCATTCTCATTTGTCTTGTAGGTGGTGGGATGGCAGAACTCCCTGCTTTAATTAGCAGGTACCACAGAACCCTAGGTGAAAACTAAACTTGATCCAGAGCCTTCAGCTCTCCTCTCCTGTGTGATGTCTCTAAATGAGATTAATATTACCTGTTTTCATCAGGCTGTTGGAAAAACTAGCTCATTTTAGTTTGCATAGTGTTTTGCATGTGAAAAGGGAAGGGCCTTTGTTTGCTGCAGGTGTATTTTCCTGAATATACACCTGTTCAGGAAAATAGAATTGCTGTTTCTGTTCTGAAATAGAATAAACTTTTCTCAAGAATTTTTGTGGTGTTTTTTTCCTTCTGACTATTTGATTTTCATCCCACATATGTTGGCATTTGCATATAAATTAATTTTTGTAAAGTTTGCTGTGTGTTTTTACCAATTGCAGCCCTAAATAGGTGAGAACAAAAAGATTGTGCAAGGTAATGGAGGGATAACAATTCATAATGAAAAAAGTTTACATGTACATCTGCTTGAAATACCTATTCAAAGATGAAGAGGTATCACAAGGTATTATCCTTTTGTCATTTGGTCATTTTTTGCTGTCTACTGCTGTGATTGATTCTTTTGAAGAAAAATTGTTCAATTTCTATAAATTTTACAGTACACAGCCATAAAAGCGTATATAAAAAATAAGCCCACCACTTCAAAGGCTGGACAGCTGTTAGTCTGTGTTGCTTTCTCTTTCAAGATACTCAGCTGGAGAAAGGCACTTGTTTTTCCAGTGCTTTTAGTTTTGGCTGCTTGGTCTTGCTTGTGATTTCTGCAGCCATTGATTGCTGTGTCTCAAAGACTATTTGTCATGTCCTGACATTTCTCAAGCTGAGGAAGTCATCAGCTCTCCTCTTTCTGCTTTCTTGATAATACATTTCTTCTTGCCTTACTTCATAATTTGTTGACTGATGGCCTGATGGTGCTGTTCCCTGTACTCAAGCTGGTGCAGTCTCATGTGGAGGGATTTGGAGGCTGGACTCAGAGGGGTGATGCACCTCATCCCTGATAGAAACATCTTGTCTGTGAGTTATTGTTTGCATTCATTAAGAAGCATGTACTAGGGACTGCTATGATATTTGGGTGTACTGTCAGAAGGCATTTTGACAGAGGTGGAACCAATGCAGCAAAGTCTACTCTGCTGTGCACAGGAGGAATCAACAGCCATCAGTGCTCTAACTGTGGCAGGATTTGCAACGGGTGAGTGCCTGCTCCTGCCAGGATGCAGCCAGTCCCCATGTTAGGATTACACTAGCTCCTGGGAGCACAAGGACTCTTGGACAACAATAATTTTTACAGCTCAGGAAAGAATGCTCAGATGGCTTGTTCTCAAATGTGGAAGCACATGGGTTGTGTTTATCTTTCCCAGCCCTCATCCTGTTTGGCCATCATCCACAGGGAAGATAATGTGATTGTATTTAGACTGACAATATAGTCTATAACAGGGCTACAGAACAGCTAAGGGAGTCTTTAAACATTGACAACATGAGAAAAAGAGGCATTTACCCTTGGCAATTTCAAACAAAAAGTATCTTTAAAATAGGCCAAGTATCAGGAATATAGAGGCAGGAAACCTGTCAAACAGGGGTCTTCCAAATTGCTTGCCACTTTGGGAAAAACATGAATCAGCTGTGATGTTATCTCTCCCTGGTCCTGGCCAAAGTCTCTCTTAGTGTGTACCTTCTTGTTCACAGCATAAGGCTCTAGGTATTTCCCTGTTGTGTAGTTCTGGAGTGCCTTGCAGGTGCTTCTCTTGGAGTCAAGGGTTGGTATGCTTGTGTAGCAGAATTTTTGTCTCTGTAACAAAACAAAGGATATAACAGATAAACATGTAAGACAGTTCTCTGGTACTGCTTTCAGAATTGAAGTACTGTGTGTCAAGATAAGTGAATTTGTTCTTCCTGTTATTTATTCTTAAGATGATAAATTAGGGTTAATAAAAATTTGAGTTCTAATAGTTAAGGTTTCTTTGCAAGTAGATAATTGTTTCTGAAAAGATGTATGTAGAAGTGGAAATGATTTAAGTTCAAAGTATTATCACAAACATTAAACACTTCTAATGTGCATCTGTCTCAGATCTACGTGGTTTGTGAAGTTGAATGTAGCTTGTGCTTGCAGATTTGGTCAGTATAGCTGACAGTTTATCTAGTAAAGAAGAAAAATCACTCCCACAGTCAGGCATATGCCTCAAAGAGATCTCTGTGATTAAGTGTGCATAGATATTTTCCAGTAAGTCCCTTGTTAACTAAGTAGGATTAGGGTGATATTAAAAAGCTAGGCTGTAGGTCTGCTGTAGAGAATTGGGCACACTGGAGCAGCAGTGCAAGAGTGGTTTCGAGTTGAGCCTGTTATTAAACAACAGTGGATTTGAGGCAGCATTATAACTATTTTACACAAAAAGGCCATGTAGTAAATTTAAAAGAAGCTTAAAACCTCTCTGAGGAGCCTACCATTCTTTTTCTTTTCTTGCACGTGTTTTCTTGAGTGCGGTAAGTATACCAGGGAAATTTCTCAGAAAGTAGTTTTCTCCTTCTGTAAAACACTAAGATTAAATTATATTGCTCTTATGACTGGAACGTTGGAATGGAAGGATACAGACTCTTTAGGAAGGGCAGGCAGAAGAAGTGGAGGTGTCACTCTGTATGTCAGTAACCAGCTGGAGGGTGTGGAGCTACACTTGGGGACTAAGGAGACAACCAAAAGCTTATGGGCCAGGATTAAAGGGAGGCCAGGGGCAGGTAACTTTATGGTGGGGTTTGCTACAGGGAGTCCAACTAGGAGGCTGTACAAGAAAATTGGAGGGGCTTTGTTTACAAAGGCATGTTGTGATTGGACAAGTGGGACTGGCTTCAAACTGAAAAAGAATTGATTTAGGTACTAGGATGGAATTCTTTACTATGATGGTGGTGAGGCACTGGACAGGTCAGCCAGAGAAGTTGTGAGTACTCCATCTCTGGAACGGTTCAAGGCTGCTTTGGATAGAGCTCTGAGCAACCTGGTCTAGTAGAAAGTGTCCCTGCCCATGGCAAAAGGGTTGGAACTATATGATCTGTAAGGTATGTCCCAACCTAAGCTATGCTGTGGTTCTGTGATTTGTCCTATTACCAGATAAGCATTCCTGTTACTTTAAGAAGTATGCACTGAAATATTTAAAAAGGTGGCATATGATAGTTATATGTGGCTACAAGAATCTCTCTTTCAGGAAAAGGGAAGGCTCTAGCCTTGTATCATTCTTCCTTTTTCAGAAAACACCCCAGATGCAGGCTGCTTGTTTTAGGGGAGATTTTCTTCCTGAAATTGTTCAGGTTTGTCTAAATGGAAAATATTTCTAGAAAATGACATTCAGAGTGAATTTGCTATTTGGACAAAAGAAAATGAGCTATTTTTCCAGGAGTATTAGTCTTCACCCCAGACACAGACACTCAGATTTTTTTGTAGTGAAAGAAATTCACTCTCTCTCACATATGCTGTCTCTTCCTGCCCCAGTGAGTATTGCACACTACATCACTGCACTGTTCTAATCTGAACCTAAAATAGGACATTACATCATTTTACCCAAAAGATTTACAGGCAGTTTGTATACGAGTATAAATTGTACATATTCACCAGACTGATTGTAGAATTAGCTTAGGGGAATTTGCACAGAGCAGCAGAATAACCTTGGTATTCTCCTGTCTTATGGAAGGAAAAGATATTACCTTCTTAGAATTCATTTTAAAGCAATGTAAAGAAAAAGTCCCAGTATGTAGAGCATAAAAATACTGCCAAATGTAGTTGATGCTGTAGTAGTTTTGGTCATCTGTGTAGCCCCATCACATGAATTTTGAGCTTAGGCTTAGTATCCTCCCTGTTAGCATAAAAGCGACCGATAGACCAATCTAGATTTTCAGCTACAAGACACAAAATAAGTGCTTCTCACTCAATATCCTTTCATATTCTTCATACAGAAGAATCTTCTTACCCTAGAATGCAGCACCCAAAGGGATCTTTGCATGTACCTATCCTGATGTCACTTGTAACATGGGTCACAAAATACCAACCAACTTTTCCTGAGTCTTCATGTGGTTGAATGCAAGTTTATGTAATTATATGTGTGTGTGTATTTATGTATGATATTTTTAGATGTTCATCTAATCTTGGTTTGCAGATAATATAGAATTTGAGACCAGCAATTTAGTCTACATATTAATAATTATCCTCTTTGAAAAGATTTTCAGCTTGAGCTTTAAAAAAATCTCCCTTGTTGAAAAAGCATGTCAGCTCTTCCTTGTGTTTCTGAATTGCAGTGTAAACTCCTAGTGATCGTCTGCCCAAAGTGCAGGGTTATCTCCAAGGTTAATATTTGTGCACAATAGCAACTGCCTTTGCCTAACTTTAATATTTATTGCTACTAAATACATTGTAAAAAATTAATTCCCTTTCTTTTTTTAGAATTTGGTAAATGTTAGATTTCTTATTTTTATTTTTCCCCCTTTCAGTTTTATCGGTGCATGTGTTTTGGTTTTTTAAAAATTGTTTTCCAATACCAGCATGTGATGATTCTGCATGTAGTGCACACTTCATGTGGTGATTGCTATGGCCTAGTGCCAGCACTAAAATACATTTTAAGGTTTAAGAAATAAATCAAATGATGTAGTGATGATATACCTCATTCTTGTCATGTGTTTTCGCCTTTCCAAATCCATGGACTGGTTTAAAAATTTCCCATATGATTTGGCACTTGCATCACAGCATTAGTGTAATCAGAAGTCTACATTTTAACAAATTCCACCTATCAGTTGTTAAGAAAATAGTGCAGGATAATCTTTTTGTCTACCTAACTCAAATAAAAGGTGGTATCTTGGAAAACCACTCCTTGTTTACTGCAATAGTAGCAATGACATGTTCTTAAAAATAAATTAGTTGTAACTTTCCCAAACCATCTCCAGGTGTTTTCAATTACATGCATTTTGTATCGAAAAATGACCTCAGGCACAAAGTAAACACTTTTTTTCTGTCAAAGTAGATGGTAGGTAAGTTTTGCCCCCCATGTAAACAGTGGAAGTCAAGATTCCTTTTTTGGAGTTATGATGGGGTTTATTTGGGGTTTAATGTCAGGAGAAGTAAATCAAAGCATCAACATCAGAAGTAAGCATGATTATTCCTGGAATTCTTCTAAAAGAAAAGGAAAATCAAAAAATTTTTCTGTGGCCTGTGTAGGTTTGTTAGAGCTAAATGCAGGAGAGCAAGATTGTGTTGTGGTGTTGAAATTAGGAAAAAAATAAACATTTTGATTCCTATATAGAGTGTGTTGATCTTTGTAACATTAAACAAAAATATATGAAGCTCTAAAGCCATGGCACTTCAGTGGTCACAGTACATACCTTCCTTGTGGTACAATCCTTGATGTATAGAGGTTAGAAGTACAAGACATCTTGCTGAGCTTTAAATACTGCACTGTGCTTGGCAGCTTCAGAAAGTCATTCCTTTATTAGTCATCTGTCTCTGAGGCAACAGAAAAAAAAAGTGTTCCCAATTTATGTAGTCAGTTTATAGTAAAACTGCTGCTGAATTGGGGTCTCAGTTGATCTTTGTGAGGAAATGGATCTGGGCCAATACTCCTAAAAAATGGATGTGCTTCTGTCCTTTGTCATGGTGGCAGAAAATGTCTGTGGGATTCATGGGTTACCAGGTGACAGAAGAAGTTATGCATGTGTCAGAAAGGACAACAGGGATGGAAAGAGGACAGAGCATGGATGCTCAAGGAGTATGCATGCACAGGGAACAATACAGGAGTAGTGCTCAGGGGAGCTAACCTGGTCTCTTCTGACACACATCCATCAGAGGAATAATGAAGATGTTCCTCAGCATATTAGTTTTACATGCATCAGTGTACTCTTGTAACCTTACTCCAATCTCATGCCTTAGGTATCTAATTTTAGCTCCTGTTTTCTCTGAGAAAAGTTATGTAATAGACTTCATTTGAATGTTGTTTGGGGTGACCTACACTCCCATGTTTTTTGTTCATGCTGTAGAGTACTTTATTGCCTTAATGGAAGGACTATGAAAATAATTTCTTCCAGCATTAAATCAAGTTGCACAGAAAATTTGCAGAAATTGTTCATCTTTTTCTAATTGTTTTATAATTAATTTTTCATAGTATATGATTGAATACCTAATCCTGCTTTGTTGTGTTACTTGCACACTGCTGCATTTCTGGCACTGTAGCCAATCTTATACAAGTTGCAGGTCTGGTGTCTGTTCTCAAGAGAAGCCACAGGTACCCTGTGCATCAAATCTCTTGCAACTGCTTTGCGTTCCTCCTTCTCTACCCAAGAAGTCTCAGGGGAGTCTTGAGTGGATAGCATGTTTTATCCTCTGCCTATTTTCCAGCAATATTTTGTAGCCTTGAGGCATTTCTTAGATGGTGAAGCATGAGAAGTGCACTTAGCTGTGCTGATTTTGAGAAGGCAGCAGCCAATGCCCCGTCAAGGGGTAGGGAAAGGCCATGGACACTGCTCATGACAGGAATGAACTGTGTAGTTTCTTGGAAAATGAGAGGAAAGGGAAGCAAATTGAGTAGGCTTTGGCAATAGTCCTAAACAGGTTGAGGAGGAAAATTAGCCACATTAATGATTAATGATAGCAAAGCTCATTCAGCTTGAAAAGTACTCTTCTATAAGTGCTGGCATTAAAAATGTATGCATTTTCATTTTAATCCACACTTGGCATCTGCAAATGGAGAGGAAAGGGAAGAGTCATTATAGCAGCACTAATACCTCACTACAGCTGAAATCACAGCTTGCCAAGGCACACAGCCTAGGGTCTGGGTCTTGCAGAGCTCGGCCTGTTGTGCTCAGTGATATGGGTTCTCCTAAAGTGTTCCACCACCTGCCCTGCAGAGCTCCAAGCGAAGGCTTGGAAACCTTCTGCAAGTCAACATCTACTTAAGGAACAGTTGTCCTCATTAAACCCCTACTGAGGAAGACAAAAACTATGTGTAGTCTGTCACATGTGGATTTCTTTGCACAATTAAAAATTTTATAAATATCAGTTATCTGATCTCTGTTTTTCTTTTCCAAAAAATTGACCCGCTTTCTCTAATGCGTGGGAGACACAGAGAAAGGGAGCTCTAACAGAAGTGATTTGTCGTGCTATCAAGGTGGTGGCAACTTGCCACCAGAAATGCTGAGGACCAGAGCAGCTGAGATTGTGTGGGCAGGAAGTAGTCTTTGCTGCAATCCAGCTGCGAGAGGTAAAATCTAGAATAATTTGATAATAGAGGTGTCTGAAAGGAGCTGAATAGACAAATGGAGAGGCAGAAGAGAAAGAGAACAGGTTTGGAATCTGAACTTTAACAGCTACAAGCCACATGGCTGAGGGTTAGGCTGGAAGGTGCTTGTTGATGGGCTATTTGATTGCACAGGGTGAAGGAAGAAGCGGTTTGGGAGAAGCAGTTTTGTGTTCTGACCTGAAGTTAGGCACACCAGCCTTGGCACCATCAATGCAGCCCTTCATCTTCCCAGGCTGGTGGTTAGTCAGCAGCTGCATACCTTTAGCAAATGCCTGGAAATGGTAACTGAAATCATTGTTTTGCCAGTTTGCTGCAGAGTGTGTAATCCTTCTTGCCTCCCACACAGCTGTATGCTGAGCTGGTGTTATATCTTGATTTCACTCTGCTGTTGGTCTAGCCTCACTCTTTATTCACACATCTGCAAGCAGAGAGTTAGGGACCTCATTCTGTTATTGTCTCCTGTTTGCTTATGCTAGCTGAGCACATGGGCAGGGTGAGAACACCACAGGGGGCCCCATCCACTGGGAAGCAGACCCTCGTCTGCTCTCTCTGTGTAGTGCTGGGCTGGTAGAAGCTGCATGGTAGCAGCAGAAAGCAGGATCTCTTCATCACTCCCCTGTCTTTCCAGCAGACACCTATGCATTTGCTCTCAGCTTGATGTAAGAAGGTTGGAGGTGGGGGGGAGTTGTTGCTCATCAAGAACAACAAAGTCTAATTTTAATTTGCCCTTGGTCAAAAATATACACTTTTCTTCTCTGCTTTGTTGACAGCCATGGTGTGCACTGCTGTGCTAGAGGCTACATTTGCAGTTATGAGTTGGGTAAAATGCTGTGGTTGCTAGGGGAGAAAAGTATTAGTATTACCAATATTTATTATTTGGTCCCTATGGAAACTATAGTTCTTCAGGGAGTCCTAATTCTCACATTTTTCCTTACTGTGGAAAAGTTACTTCTTTAACTATGAAGTTCAGATCGTTGTTTTCCAAGAATAGATGTCAAGATACTCAACTTCCTTTGTGTTCTAGTATGCTTGACAGATGCCTGTCTATGGGGAATTACTGCTTACTAAGATATGTTGTGGCTTCCAGTCACACATTTCTTTAGAGTGTGGTTAATTTAATTGTATCATGGAGGTGTTTTATTGTTTTTTCTGCCTCTGCATCCTCTTTGATTTGTTCTTTCCCCCACTGTTATTTTGTAATTTGCTGCATATTTTAAATTGATGAAGAGCTATTTGGTTAATTTTGGTTTAAGCGGTCTTAGAAGTTTTTTTTCAGCCTAAATGATTCTATAATTTTAATAGGGAAATGAACTTTCTGTTTTCTACTTAAAGGTATAACTTGTGGCAAAAGCTATGAATGTGGCTCATGGCTGTAAAACGGACACAGTAGTACCTGTTTTTTCAAAGTTTGAGTTCTTCAGACTTTCAGACTAAAGCTCTTAAAATACTGAGTGATTTAACCTTGGCAGAATAGTTAACTCAGTGTTTGGCTCTCTTATAGTGCCTAAAACAGTATGTGGAACTTCTGATCAAAGAAGGTCTAGAAACAGCAATCAGCTGCCCTGATGCTGCCTGCCCAAAGCGAGGTCATCTGCAAGAAAATGAGGTACACTCTTCCTGCAAAGAGGGTGTTTTCTTGTCCTTACAGGATGTTTAAATCTGTCTTGCTTTTTATGTTACAGCTTCATTGTTGACAACATATGCTTTTATTAATTCTTCAAAGGTCAAATACTCTGTTTAACAGATTATTACTGTTCCTAATTGGAATTTTTTTCTTCTTTTCCTTTTTTCAACAGATCGAGTGCATGGTTGCATCAGAAATCATGCAAAGGTATAAGAAGCTACAGTTTGAAAGAGGTAACACATGTAACACTACCCATTGAAGGCTGTGAGAATGGGTTTGTTCCAGAGCAATCCCATAAATCAGAATCTCTGCATATGTTCTTGCAGTAGCATTGTGTGTTAATTGTTTGGTCATCAAAAAGAAAAATCCCAAAACCGAAAAAGTAATTGCTTCTGTTCTTGCCTGCATGATTCCCAGAACTGCAGCACTCTGGGGATAAACTAAGGAAAGAAAATTGCTATGTATTATATTCCTAAATAACTAAGGGAGGGAGTGACTTCTATTTTGAGCTTTGCTGTTTAAGTTGACTACTAGTATTGTAGGGGCTGGAGAAGAATACTGACCTGTTTCACAGAGCCAGGATTATCTCCTGGGTTAGCATTTGGTACAGAATTAATGAGCAAGTGTGTAATGATACAAACACATTAAGAGCATAAGCTGACTGTGTGCCTGTGGAGATATGGAATGGTGTGGCTATAGAGAACTTAAAGTTTTGCTTGGGGCAGGACCCAGCCTAGAAACCACTGCAGTCATTGGTAGGTTTTTATTGCCTTCACTGGGCTTTGAGACATGAAATGAGTTACCTGTACGGAGCATCCAAGAAAGAGATGAAACTGTATCTTATGCTGTTGTTAAGCACGCGCTTACATTAGGGTAGGGGTCAACTTTAAATAGGTTCCTACTGGGCAAGGCATTGTAAGAACACTTTCTGGTGGGTTTAACTGCATTGTATACGCTGTATTTAACTTCAAGTACAACTGAAAAAAATACATCTCATTTTCAGAACAAGTTTAGTTCAGTGAATGAAAGTGGGCAATTAATTGAGACTTGTGAAACTCACTTTAGTTTGGTGCCTGTTTGCAAAGCAGGCCAGGTTTATGTCAATGTGGGTCATATAAATTAAAAAGCTCCTTTTGAAAATTTGTGTCTTCAAATGCCCTGCCAGTCAATCTCAGATGAAATGCACTGTTATGGAAGGCTGATCTTGTATCCGCCTTTGAATTTGGTTCTATTATGGCCCTTTGCAGAAGTGCTTTTGGATCCATGCCGGACTTGGTGTCCATCCTCTACGTGCCAGGCAGTTTGCCAGCTCCAGGAATCAAGCCCACAGGACCCTCAGCTGGTCCAGTGCAAAGTGTGTGACATTGAGTTCTGCTCTGCTTGCAAATCTAATTGGCATCCAGGTCAAGGCTGTCAAGAGAACATGCCAATCTCTTTTCTTCCAGGAGAAACAAGGTAAGATATTGCAAAAGATTAAGTATTTAGAAGATAAAAACTCAAAGAGGCATTTTCCTGATGTTTTGTTCTAAAGCTGTTTCCTTCACTTAGTTGTTCCTATTCTTTTTATGCTGTATTCTAAAACTGAACAGCTCTTGGCAGCCTCACTCTTTGCCAGCATTCCCAGCAAAGCACAAAAGAGCCACTTGAGCCTTTGGCCTTTTGCCCCAGTGGGAAAAATATGACATCCAGGCAGCTCATCAGCTTCACTTGAGAGATGATTTTGTTACTACTGCTCTCCTGGACAATGTGAGAGTTGCTAACATCATGCCAGACAATGATTTTTAGGATACCCTGTCAGTCATCCCCTCTGCTGTACATTTGCTGTATGATCTTAAGTTCTGTTTCAAGTGATCTCTGGTGGCAAACTGCAGCCACCGAATAAGAAAGACCATTGTGCTTGTGTTCCACATCATGTCTGGGCTTTTTCAAAGATTGTGTTGCACTCTAAGGCATCATTAAAGCCCTGTCCTGTTTTTGGACTTAGTTACTCATACCTTGTCTTCTTTCAAGCCTTGCTGTAACAGATGACTAGCTAGCATGCTATCATGAGTTCCTGATCAAATACACTAACTTTGGCACATGCTTTTGTGTGTGCATGACAAGAACTGAGGGTTGCTAGATTTCATGGCAAGGTAACAAACTTTATCTACTTTTGCTTAGTGTTTTGGTTGCTTTTAGTTTTTATACCATGCTTAATTTTTTCACTCCACCAAGTAAAAGTAAAAATCGTTTTTTATTTTTCTGGAGCATAATGTGCCTGTTAGCAGCATTAGGAGTTTCATGTACATTTTATGTATACAAAGCATTTTTTTCTAGTACAGTCACCCCTAGAGTTAATAATTAGTGCACATCCTTTTATCCTGCTATTGGGCAAATCAGTCAATCATCAGTCCTGTTTTGCAGCAAACTGTTGATTCTCCATCAGTCATTCTTGTATATCACAATGGCAGTAGCTGCAGGATTTGTCATTTAAGGTACATTTTAGTTGTTAGTGAGCATAAAACCTGCATACAGTAGAAAGCTACCCAAAGGAAATAAAGATTGTTCCACTCTTTCAACATTCCTCTATGTTGTGCCCATTATATCAGGGAGTGTCTGTGGTTTTGCACACTTGTGCAAGAACAGTCAGTGGCGACCCTCACTCATGAACAGTGACTTGTTAGGAATCTCTCAACAGAGACAAAGTTTAACTGAAAGAGCAACATGCACCAAAACCTTATTGTTCTTGATTTGGAGGGAAACTCTTAGGCAGGGTCTTTAAGGAAGGCAAAGACAAGTTCTCTGTGCCTGGTGCCCAAGTCCAAGGGAATGTGGTCTGGGGTTATTGTGCAATCAAGGGATTGTTTCTTCATCCGAGAAAGAAGGGAAGGAAAAGGAAAATAATCTAGGTGTACAAAATATATAGGTGTGAGCTACCTGATGCACATCTGGTACATTACAGGAGAAAACTGTTTAATATCTGTTAGTATCACTACATAACAAAAAAGCTGTTTTTTACATGATAAAGAAAATATCCTAACTTTATGTAGACACTCTAGTCATTAAGCATATTTCTAAAGATATAGTTGAAAAGTAGTGCACAGCATAATATCTGAATAATAAAACCACTTGAATTCCTGCATCTCTAGTAATTTCTCTTTTTTTAAGCAAAAAAAGCAGGCTTGCCTTCATAAGCACAGGTCTTAGACATTCTTTTCTAAACTGAACGTGGTCATGTATTTTACCAATTTCTCACTCTCTCCCACAGTTCAGTTTTCAAAATGGAAGACGATGATGCTCCAATCAAACGCTGTCCAAAGTGTAAAGTTTACATTGAACGAGATGAAGGCTGTGCCCAAATGATGTGTAAGAATTGCAAACATGCCTTTTGCTGGTACTGTCTGGAATCTCTTGATGTGAGTACCTGCTGTGCACTCTTGGCTCTCAGAAGCTTAGAAGTTCATTGCTTTGCCATCCAGCTGTCTCTTTAATCAATTAAATAAATAGCTCACTAGCTTCTGGCCACAACTCACCAGAGCTGATGCTGGGAATTTGATAGGATTTGTATCCTCTGTTCAAATTGTCTGACCTGTGTGAATTTAGCATTTGGTCTGAGTCAGAAAATAACTATTAAAAAGTAAAATCTTAATGACAGTAATTTGTTTACAATCTTTACATGGCACGTAACATGGGGAAGGGTGTTGCTTTTTTTCTCAGTGCTGACTTTTCAATGTTGCCTTTCTTGAAGGCATTACAGTATGAGACTAGCAATGCTCTTAGTCTGAGAATGTTTAACAAACTAGATGTGGTATGTCACTAGCAGTCTAATTTGTTTTCAATTCATTGTATTCTTTGGGACAAGAATTAGATCTGACATAGGAGAAGGAATACAGTGTTCTCCCAACAGCAGGAATTTATTGGTCTATAAGCTGCTACTGTCATATGTTTATATTTTTTGTAAATCAGCCTGTTATCATGCCCACGGATCAGAGTATATACAATACACAACATCTGTTTCCATGTCATCAGTTTTACTTTATAACTTTAACAATAGCAAAGGAAATTAGGTTCCTGAGAGCTACTCCAACTATTCAAATCTTGTGGTTGTTCCATTTGAATACTTTACTCACAATTGTGAAGTCACAGGCTTCTCACATGCTCTCACAGATAAAAAAAGCAGTGTTGCCTTAGAACTAGGCCTGCTATCTTGTCTGGTTTGTGAGAGGCTGATAGAATTGATAGGGATATAATATCTCAAAAATCTGTTTTGTCATTCTGTTCTTCAGCTAGATAAAGGAACCAGCTTTGGGAAGTCTGCAAGACAAGAAGTGATTTTCCTTTGCTCTTGCTATATGTGTGCAAAATACATGCAGTGGTCAGCTTATCATCTTGGATTCTCTTGCTAAACTTCATGCTAGTATTTAAATATGCAGCTTGAGACCCCCTTGGGAGAAGAATTTATTATGTATCTATAACACACACCAAACAAACCTGCTTGTGAAGACACCTAACTATAAACAAAGCACTTTGGAAAGGTTGGACACGGCCATATCCACTTGCTTTTATCTTCCTGTGTGATTCCTGGGTTTAAGTTGTCAGAATATAGTGTTTTGTACCTTGAAGAGCTTCTTTTTATTGCCTACCTTCTCATTTAATATTTGTAGGATGATTTTCTCCTTATACATTACGACAAAGGACCTTGTCGAAACAAGCTGGGGCACTCCAGGGCATCTGTTATCTGGCACAGGACACAGGTAAAGCTCAGATCTTTGAAAGCTCTCTACAGGTCTACTGCTGTCATAGTGCCTCATTTTAACTTCTGTGCCAAATGGTAACTGGTTTTTGTAGCAGATAAAAAGAGGGCAGTAACTTGGAGTGGAACAATTAGTTCTCCTAGAGAAGGCCCTCCATGGCAAAATGCCACTGAGAACCAGAAAAGGTATGTTTGCAGAGCCAGTTCAGTGCCAGTCCAGATTGTTCTCACTGAACTTGGAGGATGAACTAGATTGCCACTGTCAGTATTGTTTACAAGGAAGCTCTTTCTGCAAGGCAGTTTTAGCTCTGGATCCAGAACTGGAAAGGAATCAACCTGAATACAGACATTATCTTGCTATGGTCTCTGACTCTTTCCTGTTGGTTGGATAGAAATAACCCTGAAGGTTTATCAGTAGTTTCAAACACAGATTCAAACTGTCAATTGCAGAGAGTGTGGGAATACCTCTTGTAGTCTAGATTCAGTGTTGCTAGACTCAGCAAGAATGCTTGTAATAAAAGAGCTCTCTGCAGCACTTTGATGCATGCAGTATAAATGCTAATGTGTGACTTGGTCCAATCCACCTCCTTTACAGTCGCTTCAGAGATAGGGGGACATCTGCGTATCTGAGTCATCTCTTCCTAAATGAACTGTGTGCCTGGAAAAAGCTACCTTTGAGATGAGGTACTTCATTCTTGAAGGACAGATTTCTTTCCATGTGAGCATAAACCCCAAGTCCATAGAATAATCATCAAGTCTGGAAAAACAGCTAAACTGAAATACAAGGAGAAGGATCTCACCCTTCTCCTTTCACCCACACCACTGGGTGTCTGAGCTGTGGACTGGCTTGTGCTTGGATTAGCCAATGGTATCTCAGGAGGTGTGTGGGTACATAAAGTTTACTTGATAAACCTGTAGTATGAGGTGATTAATCTGATATTTGGAGTCTGTTCTAAGCCGCTGCAGTTTGTGCAAATATATTTGATATATGGAATGTTTGATGATCTGGTTATTGTTGAGAAAGAAGGTGATAATTCACTACTAGTCAGGATGTAATTCTGCTAAACCCACTGAAGCCAGACCAACACTGCAGTTGTTTCCTTATGTTAACTTTGAGTAAGTTGTTAAGGTTCTTCTTCGATTTATCTAAAGCAAATTGAGGTGAGTCTTTGGTTTGTTGTTTGTGGGTTTAAAAAAATACTTGTTTTGGCCAGAGAAAATGGCTTGATGCCTAGTAGGGCAGCAATTTCTTCAGAAGAAAAAGAACCAAGGAAAAAGTAAGTAACTAATACTCAGCAGGCAGTTTTACTTAAAAATAAACAACACCCCCCATGACACACGCACACACACACGCATGCACACACACACACAAAGCCACTCCAAAAAACAAAAACAGCAAAACAAAACACCTGAAACTTGATGATTTCTTTGGTGGCATATTGAGGTTGAAAGGAAGGTGTAAATAGATGTTTTATATTAATTACCAATAGTCAGTCTGGTCCATTGAATTGCCAGCTTCTAGCTTGGCTCTGTCTGACCAGTGCACTCAGCCTGGGTTGCAAAGAGCAGCATGGCAGTAGTTGCAGCTCATGTTTCTTAAAGACAAGAATTTAACTTTAGTTTCTGGGAAATAAGTGCAAAGATTAGTAGAAGTTGCATCAGATTGTCAGCACCACCAAAAAAAAAGAGAATGGGTTATGAAACGTGCCCACCTCTGAAGCTGAAAAAGGAATTGCTGCTGGGAGGAAACAGAATGGCTAGGGCGAGGCAGCGGGGGCTCCCCGTGCCCGGGCAGCAGCAGCCGGGCTGTCCCACAGCGCCATCTCCCGCAGCTGCCGGCGCTCCGCCCGCCGCAGCTCCGCGGCAGCACAGCCCCATAAGCGTGTGCAAGATCATCGACACCCGATTATCCGGGGCCAGCAAAAGCGCTACTGCATCGTCCTGTCTATACCATGGCTAATTTAATGTTTTCCAGCTGATTGAAGTGGCATATCTAGCCCTGACTAGAAGAATCCGTAATGAGTGCTGCACTCTAATTTCATTTTGCCTTCTGCTGTGAGGTTTTGCTATTGCATTAGCATTCCACTCTTGCCATCATTATTCAAAATTATTCACAGACACTCTTATGTGAATAAATCTAAATTATTCTCTTAAATAATTTGTGGGCATATCATTGCAGCATCACTCTTACAGTTGCCTATGGCAAATGGGAAACTTTCTCAGGCGATGAAGCTCAACTTGAATGTTTCTTAAATAATTTTCCAAATTTAAGCTCTGTAGAAGTTAACTGCTTTGTCACACTGACCAATTAGGTAAGTCTGTGGTCCTCTGCTCATGCTGGGAAGGAGGTGGCCGATAAATGTAAGTGCAAAAGATGCACTTAGAGTTAGATCATGTGCCCTGAAGTAGCAGCATGAGCTCAGGTCTGACTGCAAAAAGCCTTTGCATATGCAAAGTCCTCCTATAGTCCGTGATGTTAGTAATCTGTGATTGAAATTCCCAAGCTTGAGTGCATGCTAGTGGGACATTGTGAGATTCTTCCCAGATTCTCTGAACACCACCAACACCTTGACTAATTCTTCTTGAAGCTTTCTCCAGAAAAAAAGGTAGCGCCTGAAAGTGGAAGTCTTTTTTGTAGCCTTGATTTCAATATTTAGTATTAGGATTGGTCTAGAAAAGGAGTAGTGATTTGCTTCATTAGTTGTTTGATATATAAGAAAACTCAAAAAGGCAAACAGCCATCTGCATCACCTTGTGTGATAAAACAGAGTTCTGTGGCACAGTTCTGACAGGAGCCGTAAGACATGAACATTCACACTCCTTTCACTCACGTTTTCTGGTCACAGGAGCTGACTGTAGTATACATGTGGGGAGTTCTGGCTCTGATAAGGCCAATGGCATTTGCTGAGGTCTTTCTGATGGAACAGATGATGCAGTGGTGTAGCAGACACAGAATCTAGGCAATGCTATCCTGACACAATGCTATCCCTTTCTCTTACAGGTGGTAGGCATTTTTGCAGGATTTGGTCTTCTACTTTTGGTGGCCTCCCCTTTCCTTCTACTTGCTACACCATTTGTTCTGTGCTGCAAGTGCAAATGTAATAAAGGAGATGATGACCCTCTACCTACCTAGACTGAGAGAAGATTGGACTCATCACAACATGTTTAGATTTTACTGTTGCTGTCATGTTTCCCTCTTGCACTTACATTGCTGTAGCCTTACTTGCCCCGTTCTGCTTTTCGTTGACACAGTCTTGATTCCAGGAACTGTTGTTACTACTGTTCTGCAGATCACTTGATAACAGACAAGGAGGGTAATAGAAGGCAAGTTTGGTGCTAAAGGGAGACCAGAGACCTGGGTAGCTATCTGAAATTAAGAGGTGATACTGCTAAAAATAATGCAAAAGGTTGGTGCTGCCCTGCTGGTAGACTGGGGACTGTACTGAATGACATCAGCAAACTAAGCTGAAAAAGCCTACAAACTTGTGCATATCTGTTTGGTTCCAAATTTGGTGTCTTATTCCTGCATATGTTTGAGTTGACTATCATTTAAATCAGACAGTCAACTTCGTGTGGCTTTATTACACATCTGATTTTGTTAAAGCCATCACAATGTCCTTTTTAGTACCTATTTTTTCCAAGTGTAACAAAATTAGTAAGGTGCATATAGGCCATCCTATGCCTTTCTTAAAATTTGGGGAGGATCAGAGGACAAAGTTAGTCCTGCTGCCTTCCATGAATTTTATAAAGTCTTATAAGAAATTTGTTTGATTAAAAGCTACATTTTAAAATTAATTGATGAAGCTGTAAGGTTGAGTGGTGACACAAACCTGCTATTTAATCAAGTTTCTCTTAAAAATGCATTGATGGTATTGCTTACCCCTGGACCACTAGTGTTTTTCTGAATTGTTAATTTTTGCTATTGTTTGGGGTTCTGCTACACTTATAGGGCTATGTAACTTCTAATCCAGGTATCTTAATCTTTTTATAGATACATAGATATATATATATAAAATCCTATTTAAACCAAATGTGTAAATAGCTGTGCTATTGAATTATTTTGGAAATTCA
>JAYDZK010000169.1:96782575-96794554 GCA_034509185.1 Euphonia xanthogaster
TTATTTTGGAAATTCAGAATAGCTTGCTTCTGTCTTTAGAACAATTAATAAAAAATACAGGACTAACTGTACTGTTTAGCAGACTTTTGGGTTATCAATGAGTCTTTCCCATTAAATACAAAAATACATCATGGTTATCCCTGTAGTTAATATGAAAATGCCTGGGATATTTGTGGAAGTTGTGCTTTGCATTTAAACTACTTAGCCCATTTTCAGAGGTAGTATTGTATGATATGTGGTGTATTGTGCTAATAACAATACTGTGACAAAATAAGTTTTTATTTGAAAACTAATCACTTGATAGTTTTGCAGAATTCAGTGCTCTGTTTTCAGGGTAGTAAAGTGTGCTATTCAACATACTGCATCACTGAGGTTTCTCTTTAGAAATATTTTTTTGAAAACCATTTTGCTCTATTTTAAAGCCAACAAGAATTTGACTAATAGCTTCTTGCCATGAAATGTGAAGCACCTGAAACAATGTTTATGTCTGTAATACGAAGGAAAACATACTTTTGAATGGCTTGTGGACTGAAGTTTTACTGCATTTTTTATTCATCATTTATTTCTGCCATTAGCAATGTACTGACATGGATGAATATCTTGAAACCAGGATAAATTTACACTGAAAATATCTTAAGATCCTTAAATGCATCTGCTTCTGGCTGCTGTTGCAGGCTGGGAATATGTTTTCATAGCTCAGCCATCAAAAAATTACTCTTTATTGGCTTTTGGTTTACACTATCTATTAAATAAAACTATTGTAGGGCACAGTTTTGAAAAGGTCAGTTTCTTTTTATAAAACTGTTCTCCTCCCTTACCTTCCACGTTTAGTGCTATCCAAATTCAAAATGTATCTAACCATAGATTTTACCTCTAGGAGCTGGAGATTGTCTGCAATTCACTTACTTGGTTTGATTTTAATTTAGTTCAGCTTCTGTAATGTGAATAAAAGGACAGCTTGTTTCCAGCAAATCTGAACTCATCTTCAGATTGTTTATGGCAATGCACAGTTCAGATCTTTTGTTATCTGAGTATCTTTAGTATTTTCTTTATCTTGGTTATTAAAAATTGCTTAATTGCTCAAAAATACCTGTAGGGAAACCTGGTAGTGCATTTGATCCCTGTTTTCCAGCTTCCAGGGGTGTGTGAAGCACTGCTGAGTTCAGCAGGCAGGGAGGTGCTTCTCTCCCTCTGGCATCAGCTCAGTCCATTTCCCAGAGGGATCCCAAGCCACGCACCTGGGTTGTCCTGAGTCATAGCTTCATTGTCCAGAAGTAGTGGAAACCCTTCTGCAAAGGACAGCTTCCTGAAGCTTAGCATGAACTATGGCCTTTCCTCCCTGGCCCTGTACTCCTGCTGGACTGGAGAGAAAAACCCTGGACAATAGGATGTAAAGACTTCATGGGCTATTAATTTTCTAGCCGGGGCACTGAGGGGTTTTGCTGTATTGTGGCTGTGACTGATGACCAATTCTCCTACTGGGATCATAGTAAACAGGAGAGATTCACTGGCCTGTGAACAGTATTGAGTACCCTGGTATGAGGAGGTTTATTTTCTCTGTGCCTTTCTTAGAGAATTTATGTCAAAATACAGCAAAACTTGCCTTTTCCAAAGTGCTCTGCGGCCAGTTAATAATCTATGTCAGAATTAATGCATTTCCAGATTTAAAAGAAAAAAGAAAAATAAGAGTTATTTGCAAATACAGAAATTTTAAAAGGTTAATTTATAATTGATACTCACAGGTAACATTATATGCAATCAGAAAACTGTGTCAGTGTATCTCTGATCTCAACATACTTGAATTGCTACTGGTGATTTTTATGATACAGCTCATTTCACATCCCAGCTGTTGGAACAGACTATATGTCTACATATATTTACCAAATACCTACCCAGTCTTTTCAGGTTTGTTAAATGTCATTCCATCTGTATTCTCGGGGATTTTTTTGCTTGTTTTTATGGTTGTTAATATTATTACTATTATTTTTACTATTATTATTTTTAATGCTGATTTGGTTCCAAAGTAGCAACTTTTGGTGGTGATGAATTAAGTTCAGGGTGCTTTTACGTTATAGATTATGGTTGATACTGTGACATTTAATACCCCAAAACTCAATTGTAAATACATAATTTTAAGCTCTGACATTTAAACCCCCTGCCATGGGAAAGGGAATGTTTGTTTCTTTGTATTTCAAATGAAAATCTGTTACAACAGCTATGGCTTTTTGGATTTGCACCAGAAAAATAAGTATCACGGCATGATTTCTGCTGCATTTTTGTGGTTATGCTATTATTTAGGGGGTTTATATTCCCAGAGAATCATAGAATATCCTGATTTGAAAGGACCTACAAGGATCAAGTCCAGCTCTTGAGTGAAGGGTGTGTTCGTAAATGCTGTTTAATGGAGTTTGTACTGGTACATCATCTGCATGTTCTTCTGGGGTATCATGTGGTGTCATGTCTAGGGAGTGTGGAGTCCCACTCCAGAGGCTGTGCAACTCCCTAGCCTTGCCATTAGTTGAGCTGAAGCCAGACCTGAGAGAGATCAGGAGCACAGCTCCCTTCATCTTCAATGGCAGTAGTGTTGGGTTTTCCCCTGTGACATTGGCCAAGTCACTTACTGCCTTTTATCTCAATTTGACCATCTTTTAAGTAAATGGACCAGTGTTTACCTCAGGAGAGCTGTGACGACAAATTCATTGCTTTTGAGGCTCTTCAAAAGTTTGTGAATGATGATCAATTATATATAAAAGATTACTGTAGTTTTATGTTGATATTTCAGTTTTATTCATGTTGGCACTCATCCTGAAGCCTCCTACTACTGACTTTAGCATGTCAAGAATTTAGGATACTTTCCCCCACATACTACGAAGCATGATCTTTCCTCAGATATGCTGGTGCATAAATTAGGCAAAATCCCAAATAACAGGAGACTGAATCAACTCTCAGTTTACAGCTGAGCTCCTGACATGCAGAAAACAATCAGAATTAGTGAATAGCTCTCATTTATGGAGCTGACAAGATTAAATATCCATGGGTGAGAAAAATACTAAGTGGTTTTTTTTTTTTTAATATTGTTATGGACAGGAAGATTAGAAGGAAGTTCTGTGCATTTCATCTGTACGCCTTTTACTGTATAGGAATAAATATTTTTATTGCAGGCCATTATCATTCCAGTGAGGTGCAGCATGCATGAACCTTTGTGCAGGTTTGCTTTTTTAAGACCAAAGTTTGTACATTACATGTACGTAATCTAAAAACCTGAGGAAAACAAGTAAATTGTTGTAGATGACAGTGGTACTAAGGACATCAAAAAAGCCTGCATCAGCCCTTAATTGCTAATGCACTTGTACTAAGTAAGGCATGCTGTTTGTGTTTAGAGCCCTGTGGTCTTCATTATTGCTTTGATTTGTGTATATCTTACAAGAATTCCAGGAACATTAGGTACAGGTACATGGTACATAACTGAACCTTTCTTGATCATTTTATTATGATGTATTTTAAACTTGTATAGGGATAAGCATGAAGGAGTCATGCATATGTATAAATAATGTATTTGACCAGTGTAAAAATAGTTCTGTTGATGTATTTGAAATGTAAGTGCATTTTGTGCCACTAACACTGTGATGTATAAAGGAGCTGTTGAATGCCTTTTAATGTGGTGTTTTGTACTTTGAATCATATTGGAGAGTTTAATTTGTAATTTCAATAGATATTTTAAATGAATGTGTTTCCTGTGATTCTTCATAGTGGCTTTTCCCTGTGCTTCTCTGCCTCTCAGGCTTTTGGAGAAAGCACAGCCTGCGGCCTGGAAACGTCCTGCCACAATTCTGGACATAATTGTGGTTTCTCACTCACCATCTCCTCTAGCTTAGCTAGAAGAGGGAATCTGGATATCTCTAGGACTAATTTGATGCACAGCTGGATCTTTGATGGGCTCAAGCCAGTCCTGAGAGAGATCAGGAGCACAGCCCACTTCATCTTCAATGGTGGTAGTGTTGGGTTTTTCCCTGTGACATTGGCCAAGTCACTTACTGCCTTTTATCTAAATTTAACCATCTTTTAAGTGAATCCCTGATCCAGCTCCCATTTGTAGTCCATGGATACTATTGGCAGGTGGACATGCTGCTCCAAGGATCACTCTGAGGTGTGTGTATGTTCTTGCACCATGGGTTTAGGTCTGGTGCAGGTGACTGCGAGCAGCTTGTACTGCCCCTTGTTGGTGTGGAAGAGAAACTTAAAAGTAATGTTGGGGTACCTGTTGCCGATTCCCCGACTTTTGGGACTCTGGCTGGGCTCTCCCAGGGGGCTCCCCTGTTGGGGGAGACCCTCCTGGAATGGTCTTGTGTCAGGAAAGAGAGACACACTGGATCTTTTCAGTCTTCAGGTTCTTGTTTATTGTCATCTGATCTAGAGTTTTGCACACTGTCCACACGAGGCTCAGCGCACTGGTAAAGCACTGCAAAAATGGCAAACAGTCTATTGTTACAAGGTCTTTTAAAGCTAAACTATCCAATTACAAGCTGACACCTAGATTATTTCCCTTTTAACCCAATAACTGATCCCCAACAGCCCACAATGCGGACTTTTCCACCCAATTATAAAATGCCACCCAAACCCATGAAGAAGGAGGAAGAAGAAGCACGAGGAAGAAGCCCAGGATGACGCCCTGTGCCCTCCATCTTGTTTCCATTCACTACATGCTAAAAATTGTAAAATCTAAATTTCCCACCTAAGTGATACATCTACACTACTCTCGACAGTCTGCTTCACACTCTAGTGGATTCTAGTCTATTCTGGAGTGCAGGACACTTTCTCCATGAATGAGGGTCAAAGTCAGTGTTCCTCTGGGTGTCAGGGCACCCCAGAGCAGACAGGGAAATATTCCTGGTGCCCTGGGTTTCCACAAAGTGAAGCCCAATCTCCTGAATAACTGAGCATATTTAACTCTCTGACAGTGGTAATGAGTTCTCATGTTCTTGACTCCATCAACAAGCACTTTGCTTTTTGCCTTAACTGTAATTGAGAATGCAGACTTTCCTTTAGTTCCCACAGTTGATTTTTTAGTATACAATTTGTCTATACCTGTAAAAAAAGAACAGGCACAATTTCTTCAAGAAAATGGTGTGCATAAAAAATATGCATATATGTGCTTTCTAGCTGACAACTTTAGAAAAAGCCATGTAATAGTTGCTACTAACTAATTTCTTCTTTAATTTTCATGGAGCATAATGATTTTTCTCCATGAAGGTAAGAGCTAGTTAGATATTTTGTTCAATTAATTGGGCAGGAAATAGTGTCTAAAAGCCACAAGGTGTTTTGACTTCTTCTAGGAGCAGGTATTGTTAATAATGATCTTTCTACTTGATTCTGCTGCTCCCACATTGTGTTGCTTCCAATGAACAGATGTTTGGTGTTGCAGTTTTCTCTTGCAGAGTAGGATTATTTCTCAGTAATGTGCAATAATTGTGTAGTTTAATGAGCTTTAGCTTCTGGGCAGTCCCTCTATTTCTCTACCACGTTCAGCCTCCCTTACTACAGAAGGATTTTCTAACCTGTGCCTTCCAGCTGTGTGACTGGCTTTCTGCATTGCAAGTTCATCATCGGAGAATCACAAGCACTGCATAAATTAGGTGGAGTAACAGTCATCTGTCTAAAATTACAAAATTTGAGTTGAATTCTCAAGTGGCAAACTTACAGCACATGCATGTTCTAGTAAAGAGTGTCCAGGATCATTCAGTTGACAGAGCTGAACCACAACCATACTAATAAGTTCTGTTAGGAAGGACCACAACCGCAGAATAACTCCTGAAGTGTATTTGGGCATTGGATGGAAGAGTTCTGCTCAAAATCATGTCATTAGCTGTCATGTAAGAATTGAAAGATTGAGACGAGAGAATTGCAGAGCACAAAACCCTTGTGCTAGTTCTAGCATTCTGCTGGTTACAGTGGTACTAATGGATTTGGTATTGTGTACACACACATGCATGGGGGATAGTGCTAGAAATTGCCACTACCAACTTGTGAGCACAGTGCATCCACAGCATCCACAAAGCACCTTTCTTCTTCTTTTTTATTTTTTTTTTAATTGAAGATCAGCTGGGAAGTTCCTCATAAGAGATTTTGTGCCATGGGTACTTGACCTGTCAGCACTGCATCTATATCAAGATTTTATGTGGGATATATTGAAACCAATGAAACTTTTGTTGATTTTGAGAAAGACAGGTAAGGCTATTTGGTACAAGGAAGCCTTTGCTACCCAGATTCTGTGCTCTGGGAACCAAGATTCAGCCTGTAGTATCTGATATCACTTAAGTATAAGGTGTCTTGACATATGTGTGTCTGGCCTCGGTAGTTGACGCAAAGACACATCTGAGTTTTTGGGACATCTCCCTTCCCATCCTATACTGCTTTTACTGAGGTTGTTGCCTAGACAAATTAGCTTTTTTAGCCTCTCAAGCTGCTTCTCAGGTGTGGGGTTTTTTTTTTCCCATATGCTTTGATGACAGAAGTCTAAACTGTCCTTGCCCAGGCATCTAACTTTTACGTGGCTAAAACTGAGGTCAACAGTCATAGAGTGCCGTATCACAGGGACTGCTTTCAGACACCAGGGCAGAACTTGATGGTGCAGATCAGAACCAGGTTACTTTGTATTTCCAGATGGCTCTCTGTGTGATGACCATAACTTAACACGTGCCACATACAAAATGTTTAGATGCTGTAAATCATACAAACCAACTCACACACGCAAGCAATGGAAATGCACTTAAAAGATTAGAGTCCTGTTCTTTTGTGGTATGTGACAGAAAGAACAATGTCAAGTTGTGTGTGCTATCTGTGAATTTATTCCCATGTTCCTTGGTTTTTTTTGTTTGGGTTTTAAAGCCAAAAATGAATAAACACTGTAAGCCAAATAAAGAGAGCCTCTGGGAGTAAATTGTAGGTGTCCTAATTCAGTACAACATTCTAAAATCTGGATCTATATATCTGTGTCTAGCTGATGTGTACTTTATTTTTATATACAGCATCTCCTTTAATGTCAAATGTGTCTTCTACTCTGTGTACTCATATATGGCTACAGGAAGAAGAAATTCTATTGCATAATTTTGTAGGAAATGCAATAATTTAGCAGGTTCTGTAGGCCTGACCTCCTCATACCAGTCTAAATTAAAGATGTTGGCTCAGCCATTCCTGAGATCTCACTGCTGTATGCTATTCTTAAGAACAATTACAAACAGCACACATTTTATTTTTCCTCTTTGCTCCCTCAAAATGATGTTTTGGTGGGTGGCAGAAATACTTGGGCTGCCACAAAGTCCTGAGGTCTTACTGTATTTTGAGAATGCCACTGTCATTTTAGGGGTCAGCCACAGGAGAAATGCATGAGCTTGTGCAAAATCACGTTTAAAGTTGCCTCGGCAGATGAGCAGAGCGCAACGTTTCTTTGTTTTCATGCCCGGACTCGTTTTGTTGAAGTCCCATGTAATTGCTACGAGGGGCACAGGTCGACTGAGGGATTGCTGTGTTGGAGCAGGGATAAATTCTTGCAGATGCCTTAGCAAAGTCCCGGGAAGGGTGTTCCGGGCAGCGAGCGGTGCTGCCGCCGGCCAGCAGGGAGCAGCCGCCGATCAGCGCAGCTCAGCGTGGGCTGCCTTGCAGGAGAAATCCCTGGCAGCCAGATTTCTACCTCGAGCTTGTAAAGTCTGTGTTTCAGAGCCTCCGCAGAGCTAATTGTAAAGAGAGGGCTAAAAATAACGATGTTATGATGGGCCTGCTGACACTGCTGGGGCTGTTCTAGTCTCTGATATTAACATACGTTATTGCTCCTGTTCTCTGAGGGTGTATAAACCTTTTCTGACAGGGAAAAAGACCAAGTGTTGAACTTTAAAAAGCAGATATAGAGATGTTCCAGTCTACAAATGTAAAATGAGAGGTGCAAACCAGAGGTCTCTTTCAAAATGCCAAATTCAAAAAACACTGATTTCACTGGGAGAAGAGGGGGGAACACTAAAATCAGTTGGTTACAAACAGAGTAAGATTTGGCTAATAACACTGCATCTTCTCTATATTTTATAATGGATGGATACTGTAACTCAGCCAAATTATTTTCTCTCTTCCTACCCACGCCTGCTGTTGTATCTGTGTTCTTTAATGCAGATGTTCAGCAGAAACAATGCAACTGTCCAAACAATAACTCCAGCCATCCATTCAACAGTCAACGTGTTTGGCAGGGGAGGCTAGATGCAACAGGGAAGTTGTGAGTCCTTCTGCCTTTACCTCTCTATTTATATACATTCCAAAGTTCATGGGTCTTCCTACCCCTGCCCAGCCACCAAGTACATCTGAGTAGAGCAAAGTTGATTTCTCATATTTTTTGCGGAGTAGAGGTTTGTTTCAGGATCCTGCCAATACTAACACAAACTTTACCTTTTTTTAAAAAAGATATAATGTGCAGTCCTGGTTGCCACCATCTCCCTGACAGGATTCCAGGAACTCCTGGAATTCATGCCAGTTACAGCCTGTTAGGGATGTGTTTGGAGCACGTTTTTGAGCTGAATCTGTTTTTCCTTTTCAAATCCTTGAAATTTTCTCAGGTGAAGCAGAGCAATTAGAGGATTGGGGTAATACAGTGTCTCTTACCAGACCATTAACACTTTCCCCCCACCATATCCATGCATTTTGTTCAGCAAATTTTCCCAGCCTTCAACATCAATCAGGGGGCTACAGACTGAGAATCTTCAGAGTGCAGGATGCCTCCAGCCTTTCAGTGTTCCTTGCAGATTTTCCTGGCTCCCCAGGAGCAGGGTAGTGTTTCTAGGTGCAGAGTATTGAAGAATAGCCCTTGAAAGATACAAATCAGGGGAGGAAGGGGGTGTGTGCTATCTTGCTGTTTCCCACAACTGGAATCAGAAAGCAGAGACATCCGGAGCAGCAGAAGGGAGAGGCTGTGAGAAATTGCACCTTTCTCTTTGTCACCTCTGTGACTAAATGTACATTGTTGCTCAGTGCAATCATCCTTACCAGCAATTTTTATCCTTTCCTTACTTGTGATCTCAGGATGTGCTGCATTGCAGGTTCTGTAGTCAAGGACTAGCATTTCCTTACAACTAAGACTGAGTAAGGGAGGCAGAGGAAGGTTGTGGCTTGGTTAAAATGCAAGTGCCTTATGTGAGAGCTGATCCTCTGACTCAGCTCCTCCTGTGCCCTAAGACTGAGAGAATTAACCCAGATATTTTCTCTGCCATTGTGTTGTGGAATCAAACTGAATGTGAAAAGTTACAGCACCTGCAAGCAACATCCTTTTTCTTTCTAGAGACATCCCAAGGCTCCTCAAACCTAAAGAGTCCTGTTGGGTGCAACCATCTCTCGTTCATAGCTTTTAACATTAACCCTGAGAAAACCTGAGCCACAGCATCTGGCCAGAAGCTGCAGGGAAAAGCTGTGGCTGTGAAGGAAAGGAAACTGAGAAATGCTTGAGGTTGCAGCAACATTTGTTTTGAATCACAGGGTACCTTAGTGACCCTTCAGGACACTTAGTACTTAAAGTCTTTCAAGTTTTTGACAGCAACCTCAGATGTGCAGCCTGTCAGCACAGCTCAGTAAGGTTATAGCACTGCTCTCAGCTGGATAGACTATGACTTTCCTTACTCCAACTCAAATATGAAGCTTGCAGAGAAGCTCTAGCTGCTGTGCAGTGCCAGCAAAGCAGCTGGGAGCAACCTGCCTGCCCTTTTCATGCAGCTCACAGCGCCATGGACACTCCCTAGCAATGGTCATGATTGTCTCTGCTCAGAGATGGCCATCTCCAAACAGGCATGGGCAGCAGCCCCACGGAAATGATTGTGGTGTTTCTTCAAGCAACAGTCACTGGTCTTGCTCAGGAGGCTGTGTCAGGTGGGATTTGCCAATAAAACAACTAACAATGCTCCGATGGAAGGGTTTTGTAGAGCTTTATGTATCTGAGTGTTCAACAACCACATGTGAAGCACTACAAACAAAGCTCCTTGATACAAGGAGCACTCAACATGTCGGTAGGGAGAAGAAAACCTTTTTCTGTTAACAAGAAAGTATCATAATCTCTTTAAAAGCCATAAATGCAGTGACAACATGAGGTTCAGAAAAAATTTCATTCCTCTCTAGAGTATCCTGTGTGTCCTTTGTGTACAATAGGTTTTTCCACCTGAAGAACCCATTTTCTCTGGGCTTCTCTGAAGAGCTACTGAAAGCTCAACATAAGGTTTGTGTGAAGAGTGTGTGGGTTGTGTGCGGTGCTCAGGCTAATTGCTGCCCCTGAAGCAGCTGGGAGGGGGTGGCCACAGAGGAATAGTAAATGAAGGTAGTCCACAAAGATTAGAAAATGTGATAATCACTTGATTTGTCAGGAGTAGAATCAGGAAATTTAAGCAAATATCTCAAATTCATTATTATTTCCTTCAACAAGCAAAATTTCAAAAGACATCTGGCATGTACCCCTCTCCCACCTTACAGAGAGGAAAACATCTCTTGTGTTACTGCTGGCTTTTGTTTCACTATTTTCTTCCTATTTTAAACATAAGAAGCAAACCCCAAAATTTCAACAAGCTCTTGAGTACTGCACAATGCCTGCCTTATTTCTTTTCATGCATGGTGTCATGGCAACAGGAGGAATTCAAAATTAATTATAATCCAGGCAAGATGGGCTCTACTTGTATTATGTTTGATTTAGCTTCACCTTCTGATTTATTTTTGACAAAGCAATATCAGAGGTGCTCTTTGCTACTACAGATTTTTCTTTGTCTGGTAAAGATCTTGTAGTCAATAATTTGAATATGTAGCAAGCTGCCAATGAAAACTGAATTATTTCAGAGAGATGAGACAAAAAATATTCAAAGGGAAAAGCAGGAGGAGGTAGTAAGTGATTAAGTGAAACAGATCTTGTTAAACTTTAGTAAATTCTAGGAGTAAAACAAAGCATGCTCTTTTTAACAGGAACAGCTCTAAAACTATTACTGTTAACAATTTCCCTAAAAAGATTTGTTTTATGACTTATTAATCAGATATGAGAATGTGTTTCATCTGAGAAATGCTCAGTATGTTTTGATATGGTGATGCCTTAACCTGAAAGATACCTTGATGGTACACAAAAGGAACTCAATAAAAATTCAGTTAGACTTTCCAGTCTAACAAGTGTTTTACTTCCTCATTCAAAGTCAAAGTACTAAATTAATTTTTCTCTTCTGCTGTGCATTGCTAAAGAGTCATCTATTTTATAGTTTTTACATAGAGAGGACCAAATTCAATTTTTAACCATTAGATAGAATTCTTACACCTGGAAAGCCATTTCTGGTTTGCCAGCTCTGGCAAACCTGCAAATCTGTTCCAGCAAGTCTATTTTGCACTTCCATCTGCAAGCATCCAACTGTGCATCCTGTGAAGGACCAAATGCAGACTGAGAGACCCTGCAGCAGATTCCTTCAGCCTCTGTTCTGCATAATGCAGAAATAGTTCTCATGTGATGTGTGAGTGACCCATTTATGAGGCAGCTTCTGGAAAATCATGGGAGGTGTAAAGACATTAATCATAAAGAAAAAGGAAGTTTTGGATTATCTATGTCCATCTTTTTTGTCTTTTGAATAATAAACATCTGTGTCCACAAGTTTTCATTCACTGTGATTACCAGAATCAATGTGTTTTATAAAAATCCCCCCCCAAAAATCAAATCTGAGATATAGCACAATCTCCAAAAGTAGGATTTTGGAATAAATAATAGAGACAACAAGGTGTTGAATTTTATTCTTTGTTTTGTACAAAATATTTTGCATGCAGATTAGTTCCTTTATGCCAAATCAGTCTGACTTAGATGTTCCAGGTATAAGGTACCCAGAAACAACCTACCACTGACTAAACAGAATATTCTCTTTTTTTTTTTTTTTTTTTTTTTCTTGCCCGCCCCCTTTAGGTTGAAAAGTTGTTCTGGTTAATTTCTTTTTGAGCTGAATT